>CAHIKZ030000791.1:20000-162500 GCA_903632075.3 Acanthosepion pharaonis
TGCTTATACTGTGTTTTTCACAAGAATTACTAGGACAGTTGGTGTTCTGTGATGTTCTAGTCAATTTTTCTTACCAGAATCTATCTTACACATTTATAAGTGCGTCATTAGTCTGTGCATAAAATATTACTGTGCTATGTAATTCTTGATTAAATCTAAAGAAGGATCTGCAATTTTATTAGTCCTGAGCCGGCATCTCGGCGTCAATCACTTTCTCACCACCGTAGTATGGCTTTCCTGGACATATTCTATAAATACTTTCATGGTAATTGCTCTGATGCACTTTGCTTTGTGGAGCCTGCACTTTATGAATTTAAACACAGTACTAGATTGGTAGCAAGATGTCATCATTTTACAATTTAAATGGCTAAATGCAACCGTAAGTTCTATGCTAATAGTTTCTTCTCTCGCGTTTCTCGTTTGTGGGACTATTTTCTTGCTTTCTGCTACCCAGTCAACTTTGGTCTTCAAAAATTTAAATACAATGCCAATCGTTATCTTCTTTCTTAATAACAGTTCTTTTATTGTCCCCTCTCTTTAATAGTTTGTTTTTCTTTCTCATATTCGCTCACACACAGTGACCCATTGCGTCTTAGTAGCTTTATTGCTTTTATCGGAGTGAAATGGCTAAAAAAAGTATTGCTGTCGTTAGTTACCGTATATTACTTGAATGATCAACAATTCCCGCTTGTTAACCATCACCCAATTAGTTAACCATCACCTCATTAGTCTCTGCATAAAATATTGCTGTGCATTGTATTCATGATGAAATCCAGAGAACGATCTGCAATGTTTTTAATCCTGACCCAGCATCTCGGCGTCAATCACTTTCTCTCCAACGTAATGTGGCTTCCCTGGATATTTTCTATAAATAATTTCATGGTAATTGCTATATGGTACCTACCCTTTTTGAATTTAACAAATCAACCATTTGCCCTTGCATGGAGTATTGCTGCCATATATGATCTGGAGCCCCTTCTGTTTGCCTCGGGGTTCTTGATAAGATCCAGAGACGGATATGCAATGCAATTGGCCCTGACCTAGCATCTCATTTGCAGTCACTCTCTCACGGACACGCGGTCACCTCTGTCTTTTTTACAAATACTTTCATGGAATTTGCTCCGATGAGCTGCTTTCGCTGGTTCCCAGGCTTCATGAATTCAAGAAGTCCTACGAGACCGGCTTCCTGCTCTCACCCTTTCACTGTTGAAACTGTTAAATGTATCCGTCTCTTCTACTCCAATAGTTTCATATCTCGCACCTCTCACCTGTGGAACTCCCTTCCCTTTTCCTGTTTCCCTGATAGCTATAATCTCACAACTATTCAAATGTAATGTCAATAGATATCTCTAGTTGCTTTGATCTATCCCCTATCCTTCTCTTCATCCTTTCCTCTATCATTCCTATCTGCTCTTGCTCCAAATCATATGTAACCCCTTGCGTGCTAGTGGCTTCCAGCCTTGCTTGGGGTGAAATGCTTATATAAAAAACTGCAGTATTAGATTGGTGGCAAGATCTCTTCGTTTTAGAATTTAAATGACTAAATGCAACCGTAAGTTCTATGCTAATAGTTTCTTCTCTCGCGTTTCTCGTTTGTGGGACTCTTTTCTTGCTTTCTGCTACCCAGTCAACTTTGATCTTCAAAAATTTAAATAGAATGCCAATTGTTTTCTTCTTTCTTAATAACAATTCTTTTATTGCCCCCTCTCTCTCAAATCGTCATAACATAACTTCCTTGAGCATCTTCTATACGTACTTTCATGGTAATTGTTCTGATGAGATTTCTTCTTTTGTGCCTTGACTTGACGTATTTAAGCGCAGTACTAGATTGATGGCAAAATTTCATCAATTTACAGCTGAATTGGTTAGATGCAACCGTAAATTCTGTGCTAATAGTTTCTTCTCTCTCGTTTCTCGCTTGTGGGACTCTCTTCCGGCTTCTTGCTTCCCAGTCAACTTTGATCTTGAAAAATTTAAATGCAATGTCAATCGTATTTTCTGTCTTCTTCTTTATTGCTATTTTTCCCTCTCTCTCTCTCTCTCTCTCTCTCTCTCTCTCTCTTCCTCTCCCTCCCTCATCATGATATTTTTCTCATATTCTCTCTCACACATTACCCTCCTTGTTCCTTAGTGACTTTATTGCCTTGCTTGGCGTGAAAGGTTTAAAAAGTATTGCTCTTGTTAGTTACCATATATAGCTTAGTTTTACACAATGCAAAGGGCAACCCATGAGGATTGAATGATGAACCAATCCCGCTTGTTAACCATCACCCAACGAAGGGGAGCATTAAAGGAAAGTATGAAATACTTTCCTTTTCTTCTTTAATTCTAGCGAAGTCCAACACCTTTAACAGGTTTCGTCTATTCTCCCCTGTCTCTTATAATCGAGCCCAGCTTGACTTTCTACTGGGTGATGCTGTTGTATACCTCCGCCTTCTCTTCTGGGTAGGTCTTTTGGTTGACGGGGTCAGTTCCACAACAAAGCTGCATTCTTCTCTATCGGCCGTCTTCCTCCGGTCGTTGATCGCTTGTTGGTATGTTCGGGGTTAAAATGATAATTTCAACAAAGGAGATTTTAAACTTATCTCTTTTATTAAACACGTCGACGTGTACATTTTTTAACTATTTAGTTGGGGCTCTCTATCAGCCCCGCTGAGGAGCAAGTTGCCAGAGACACGAAGTAACCACGTCTCCTTTTATCGACGTGTAAAACTTAACTCCCTGAAAACACTTTCTATCCCTCTAACATTCCCAGTTTCAGCTCAGCCAATCAAAACCGACATCCCTATTTTGTCTACCATCTGACCTTAAAGGTCACCTTCAGAAGGTCTGAGCCAAAATACACTGCCACTAAGAAATAATAGTCTGAAAGTATTATTTAACAACGCGCTACCTATTGACCTACGCGACGAACAATATGTTGAGGGTGGTGAGAACTGTATGTGATTGACATAAGTGTTTCTCTCTAAATTTCTGGGATGAGGAGTTATCATCATTTACATTATTTACATACGGACTATTGTCCTCACCTTTGTTGTTGTTATCACAACGTTTCGGTCGTTGTGCCCTCCGGCCCTCATCTGATGTATATCGATCCGGGGTGGCCTATATCGAATTTCGAACTGAAGTATTTAATCTACGAGAGTCAGATTGTTCTTGTTCCACTGCGTATAACGATCCCTCCTGGGGGCATTTCTATTTTTATTAATATACACATTACACCAGTGATCCATAGACATGGGCAGTTGAACGACAACAGTCTACCTCCGTAGATTAAATAAAGGTTTCAGTACGGGAAGCAGCAAGTTACATAAACACCCAACTTCACATTCTCGCAAGAAGATCGAACGTTCGATAAAAAGACCCGAAACCATATGCCCTCGATTCAGCCGTTAAAAAGCAACTAGTTTCGTATTCCTATCAGACTTTGCTAACATTACACGTGAAAAGAGGGATATATATATATATATATATATATATATATATATATATATATATGTCATATTCCTCTAGTTTTTGATGTACAAATGCTGATTAACACGATACCCAGCTATAGCGATGCCACGTCTGTTTAACGTTCATTTTTGTACCAGTAAAGTCAAATTTAGATATCTAGGAAGCATTTTAACAGAGGACGGAATGTGTAACATTGAAATTCGAAGGCGCATTCGGATAGCCAAAGAAACATTGCAAAAGCTAAGCAGAGTATTAAGAGAAAGGAAAATTTCGTTAGAACCAAAGAAAAGTGTACTGAATTGTGATATGATATCTATTCTTTCATATGCCAGTAAATGCTGGACAATCGCCTCCATTGATGAAGTAGAGAATGGAAGAAACAGAAATGTGGTTCTACAGAAAGATGCTGAGAATACCATAGACCAAACATGTGAGCAACGACGAAGTTCTAGAGAAAATAGAAATAAAAAGGAAAATTTAAAATTAACATCAGGGAAAGATAGCTGAAATTTCTGGAGCTCGTAATGAGGAAAGACGGCTTGGAAAATCAGATACTCACAAGACAGAGTGAAGACGAAACTAACGGAAGAAAAGAATGTATAGTATTTACACTACATTATTGTCCTCATCTTTGTTGCCATATTCATGACTTTTCGACCGACTTCTCTGCCCATCTTTAGGTGAGCTTAGTTGAAATTCCAAACCTAACGATTTATTTAGTCCACGGGGGTAGGTTGTTCTAATTCCTCCGTGCCATGTCTTTTCTGGATATTTCAATTTCAGTTAATTCCCGTTGGTAACTCAACTTAAAGTATTTGTTTCCTCTGCTATGGTCCGGTATTGAATTGACAATGCTTTGGATCAAGTCACTTTTTAGCGCTTTTATCCACAAGATAATCTTTCCTTGGGCATAATACTTGGAGCCAAGGACAGATGGCGCAGTGGATAAACAGCTTGAATACGCTTGAGTACGCTTAAAGCCTAGGTCAGGATTACTTGTGACAACACAAACATCGACAAAATATTTCCGTCTAACCAGTTTTACTCACAACGCTTGGGTCAACCGATGATATTGTTTTCAGGTACTTTCCAAAGGGGACACATGCTGGAATTTCTTCCCCAGACTGATAACACCAGGAAGTCACCTTCCTGATCGTCCATGGTGAATTTCAAACTTGGCTCTCATGGTCGTTCCAACCACGCGGCTACGCGTTCACATTCTCATGTGGTGTAATGGTTAGCAAGCTAGATCAAATACAAACTGAATAGAGAGTTTGATCCTCACTTGGTGACCCTTAATTTCGGCCTTGTGCCACATCTAAGATACGCTTAGAAAATCATTAGATAACTTCGACGTGGTGTAATTGTTAGTAAGCTGTCTCGCTAGATCAATTACGACTGAATAGTGAGTTCGATCCTCACTGGGTGTTCCATACGTTCGGTCTTGTGCCACGTGTAAGCTACACCCATTTACACAGTTATCCCTTTTGTAACGTTGTCTCTGTCTTTCTTTCTTTATATTCAATAGTGAGCTAGTAAAAATCTTACAGGTTACTTTGATTTTGATATAATTTAGTTTCAGCTGCCATCAGTCTCCTCCTAGCCTCCCTCGCAAGCAAAACGAAAGCGTAAAAAGAAGATTGAATTTCTATTTACAAAAGGGGAAACAAATTGCATTTTTGTAAGGAGAGAGAAACCGTATCCAGCCCAAGGAAACGACCAGGCAAACAAAACAAGATATCAATCGTTAAATAAGCGTGAATATCGTTAGCGCGATTTATTTGTCTTCATGCTTGCCGATGGCTTCTAAAAGGAGAGAGAGAGAGAGAAGACGCTTAAAATTATGTTTACCACTAGAATGAAGTTGAATCTGCTTAGAAGCAACTTGATACCATGTTGCGTCTAAAGAAATAGCAAAAATAAAATAAAAAAAAAGGTATGTGTTTGTTAGATGTCATTTTCATAACGATTACGCAACAGCGCGAAGATGTCGTCTGCGTCCCTGCAAATACCGGACAGTCGGCGGAATTGTGTAATCCTTCTATACTCGACACTTTGTACATCAAGTGCGGATCGAAAATATTCAAAAGAAAAAAAAAGGGAAATATGGAAAAAAATTCAAGAAACTTAAAACAGAATTTGCCGCCCGCCGAGCACTACACTGAATTGACGCCTGCTAGCGATTACACTGTAACTAAACGCCCCCTGATTTTGCATAAATAGGAAAACGGAAAGATTTCAAGAGAATGAGAAAGAAGAGTAGATAGAGATGTGAATATAAAAACTATGAGAACTATGTAGGTACCCCTACGACATCGCTAAAAAAAAGTGCATAGTCTGATGAAAAAGACGCCAAACTTTACGAAAACAAAATTTTATCGTCTAAATGCTTGTTATTATGAAGAGGAAAGATCAAAGTTTTTTTTAATTATTTTTTAAAATTTTTTCTTCTTTTTAGAACATTCTAAATTTTGATTGAAAAAAACCTTGTTTCTCTTTGTACCAACCGGAACTAGTAAAATAATTTTTAGCACGTTTTTGTGTGTGTGTGTGTGTGTGTGTGTGTGTGTGTGTGTGTGTGATACACATTAATTTGGAAAAATCTTGCAAAAATAAAAATAATTGTCGGATGTTAATGAAACTTTCAGAAACTATTCACAGATGATCGAAATTATTATAAATATGTTTTGTTTGTTTTTTATTAAAGTCATGGCAGAAATATTTTTTTATATATTTATTAACACCCCCATAACTAATTTTATGAAAAATGCTAGAAATTCGATCGCATCGGGTTTAGTGATTACAATAGTTAAAAGCACAAGGTTTTGAAGAATGCAAATCATGTTTGTTTGTTTTTTTTAATTGAACCCCACTACCTAAAAATCAGCTCTGAATTGTAAAATACAAAACTCAATAAAACAAAGATATTATTTAATTTCAAATGCTTTTATTTGTTTATAGTTGTTTTTATGAATATGGGCAATATTTTCTGAAAGCAAAATTTTTTTTCAATGAAAAGTGAATTTTTAATACAATTATTTGTTATTTCTTTAATTATAATTGCTTTTTACATTTAAGTTGTTAAAATATTATAAAATTAGTTAAAAGCCGCATCGGGTTTCCTAAGTGTCCTTATGAGATAGATCTTTTTGAGCGCTTTGTAAACTATATCGTTTTGACCAATCCGCAGTAATTAAGAAATGTAATTTTGTGTTCATAAAAATCATTAAAATGGTTGTAATTAAAAAGTACGGAAGGTCACAAGCAATAAAACGTCACGTAGCTTGAGCGTAAGCGTTCTCCGCTGAACGTCCATTACATAATTGCAAATTCTTCGTGCGAAACACATGCTGAGCATTTTGAATTAGCGTTTTTTACTCATTAAAAAAAATTGAACATCATCCTAAGCCATTTTCACGATCAACATTACTACATTTTTAAAAGTACCATTTATTTCATTTACATATTTCATTGCAATTTCAATTTTTTGAAGTTGTTTTACAGGTTTCAGTTTTCAGTGAGTCGACTTTATTTCAATTTTATGTGAATTTCTTATTTCAAATAAACTATTTTCGGTTCTATCCTTAAGTGTTGTTGCCATCACTCTGCTCAAAAGGTGTAAAAAAAACAAAAATACATCAAGCCATTGTTCAAACATAGATTTAAAAAAAAAATGTGATTTTTTTACAAGGTGATGGCAGCTTGGTATTGTCGGCTGGCTGGCCTTTGACCCAGCAATGTCAAAGTCAATTTTGGCTAATTTCAACACTGTTTTCCTTATCGCTGATTTTTTTTAAAAATTAAAATTAAAAGAAAAAACATATTAAAAAAATCCTGGTTTCCAGTGTTCAAGAATAGCAATTTTAACTATTTTATCCCCAGAAAAAATTTTTATAATCATTTACACCAACCAATTTCACTTAGAAATGAAAGAGCATTTTTTGCTTTCAGGAAATACCTAGTTTCATGGGGTGCAGATCAAAAGTTTCCTTGATATTTTGTTCAGATGATGACAAAAGTCATTTTTCAATTTTTTTTTCAGTTCAAATTGCCTGTAGTGTAACAAAATAACTTTTGATATGTTTGTGATGATTTTTACTTGAGATAGAAATGTTTTATCATAGCAGATCTGTATTGACTTTAGGGGGCTATAGTTGCCCTCAAAAAGCTGTACAGCACCTGTATTTTAATTTATTTATTTATTAGTATTTATAATTTCTACAGATAGTATCAACAAACTTATGGTGTAAGTTACAGTAATAAAAAAAAAAAAAGAAATTGGAATGCTGAAAGGTTGTTTTTCTTTTTTTACTTTAATAATTACGAGGTACTACATAAGCTAGTTCATGTAAAAAAATGTTACGTCAATTACGTCCTTCCGTATGATAACTCTAATCTCACGTTAGCTGTCGATATGTGATGACAGCAATCATTTATCACTTGTCAATAGCCAACGATGTTAAGATCGCCTCCTGTTTAAAATAAACAGTTTTCTTCGAAGAAAGTAAGCAAGAGCTTTCTTCAAAATATATTAAATAATCTTTAAATTTGCTAATTTTCGTCAAATAAATTTTGAAAAACGTATAATTGATTTTAGGAAGAATTTTAAACTAGGATTTTAACTTAGTTTACAAAATTTTAAAAAATGGCTGATATCGAGTTTTTTTAGTAATTTCGCTGACAAAAAGAAAACAAGATTTTTAACTAAAATTTTGGACATGCTAAAAATGAGTAAAAAAATAAAAAAAAATAACCATAAATACTTTGGTATTTCTTCTTAATAATGATATATATACTTAAGTAGATATATAGGGTTTCAATTCTCGGTAGTGGATGCGCCCTGCTGATGAATCCCAAATATAGAACGAAACAGCCGTCCATTGCTTTCTGCATTCTGTTTAGGTTTCTCAGACTCGATGAATTACTAAATTATAATTATCAAATCCTCCTAATAATTTCTATCACACACACACACATATATACATACCTCTATCTTCATTTTTCACTCAGCACCTGACGATTGCATTGTGCATCAAAGTCACAGTTTTTCTATCAATTTTTGTATTATTTATATAAATTATAGTTCTGTTATTATACATTGAGTACTATTTTATTAGCACCAGCGCTCAATTTATATATATATATATATATATATATATATATATATATATATATATAGTCAAACCTAGTGAGTAAACAAACCTACCCAGGTTTCACCTAAGCGGATCGTCAGGGAAAGGTAATTTGTTTCTCGTGTCGGATTTTTTTTCTTTGGGCTTTGAACCTGTATCTGTGCGATTTTTTCGACAGACTTTCATGTTCATGGCTCTTTCTTTTTTTAAAACCTTTTTTTCCTTTGAGGTTGATTTCATTATTGGCAAATCAAAAATTTAAAGATTTGACAGAAAAGTATAGTTACCTATATATATATATATATATATATATATATATATATATATGATAAATATAGTTTTAAGGTATGCTATGGTTATGGATCAATATCAGGAATAGAGAGTATATAAATATAAAAGTGGACATTGAAGTCAACACCCCGCCGCGACAGTCTCATGACTGCCTATAAATATGAAACAATCGATCGGCGATGGGTGTTGGCATCAATGCCCACTTTCATTTCTGATACCCTCTGGCAAGTGGGCGAATGTGTCCATCCACGAAACTCTGGAGTCGAGATTCTGAAGGTAACATATATATAGGGTTGTCAGGAAAGTTTATGCCTATTTTTAATGGATCATATTCCAACAAATTAGAACACGTCAAATGTATCGATTGATATATATATAACATGCTTACATTTCCGATTAGGGTACACTTCAAACAATTCCTTGAGAAAGAAAGTTTAAAATTACTTAATTTATGTCAATTTTGCATCCCTATGAAAATGGAAGATTATAAGGTGCATTTTAGACACTTGATTTTTTTTTATTACCGTAAAGGTAAAAATGCATCACCGTGTACGATGAAGGTACTTTATCTGACAGAACTGTACGGAAGTGGTTAGCTAAGTTTAGAGTTGTTTATTGTAGCCTTATTCATGAAGAACGCTCAGACAAACCCCCCTCAGAGCAGATGACGAAGAAATCAAGATATTGATTGAAAATAACCTGCATTACACAACACAAAAATTGGCAGAAACACTAAATTTATCAAAACACACCATCCATGAGCATTTAGTGTGATTTTTTAGGGACTCAAATCACTACGATGTTTGCCCACCAGATGATCTGATTGAAAAGAATCTGCTGATTCTGTGATTTTCTGTATAAACTCAATGAAAATGCGCCATTTTTAAGCAAATTGTGACGGCTGATGAAAAATGGATCGTTTACAACAATGTTCAGCAAAAATTATCCTTTCGTAAACCAACTTTAGCCACGCCAAAATTTGGTCTTCATCCTAAGAAAGTCATGTTGTACATCTGCTGTGATTGGAAAGGAATCATGTACTATGAACTTCTTCCAAGTAACCATGTAGTTGATTCTGAAAAGTACTGCTTGCAACTGAACGAATTAAAGTCAGCAATTCAAGAAAAACGCCCAGAGTTGGCGAACAGGAAACGTGTTGTTTTCCATCGGGATAATGCCAGAACACACGTTCTTTGGTGACCCGGCAAAAATTGTTGCAGTTTGGCAGAGATGTGTTACCACAATCCGTCATATTCACCAGACATTGCTCCTTCAGATTTTCATTTATTCACGTCTTTGAAAAATAATCTCAATGGTAAAATTTTTAATTCTTTGGATGACATAAACAAAAAACACCTTAATGAGTTATTTACCGGGAAACCATGGAAATTCTGGGAAGAGGGAATTTTTAAGTTGAAAGTAAAATGGAGAAAGGTTGTTCAGCGAAATGGTTAATATTTAGTTGAATAATTATTTAATAACATTTTTTTTTTTTTGTTTTAATTTCGCTTAAAAATCGGTATGAACTTTCCGGACAGCCGAATATATAATTCTATTCAGCTTTTTGATTATTTTCATATTTCTCAACCTACTTAGTCTTCACTGACAAGAAAGTATTACTATCTTACTCTGGTTTCATCTGTTACGCAGTCTAACTCAGAAACGATTCAACTCTATTATCCAACTTTGCAATAAAAGCTAACCATGGTATCTTGTTTAGATTTGCTGCAAGGCTTTGTTCTAAGACGAATACTGACTTGAACTCATGCATTATTTCTTGTGTCCGACTAATTTTCTTAAACGGCCCGGAAATGAAACTGTCAACGCAACAATACAGCGAACATTTGTCAAACCCCTGTATCAAGTGGGCAGACTATTTATCGTCGCGTAATGACGAAGGAAGATGGAGTCCCAGTTATTTGTTTCTGTCTGTCGAATCGTCCTACTTAAGGACAGATAGAAATGAAATTGGAGACAAATTATTCTGTTTTAAGATTTTATTTATTTACTTCTCTTTGAGAAAATTGCTCAGTATTCCTCGATCTGTACGATCGTGATTAATTTGGATTTTTTACGGGTTATCAAAACTTTGTGAGTTATTAAAAGCTTAAACATACTTTGTAAGGATAATTCATTTTATCTATATTACTTTTTTCAGGGAGAGAGAGAGAGAGCAAATTTTGAATTAATATTTTTTTGAGAATAACATGAATCAGACACAATTCTTACTATTTAACCTGTAGAGGGGGAGGACACGGATTCATACCGCTCCCGATCTGTCCTGCTATTTAATCCATAGCGGAGGGAGAAGAGATAGATTCGTACCTTTCCCAAGGATAATTGCACGTAAGGGAATGTATCGAACATGACTGGAATTCGAACTCTGCTCCCCGATTTCTCACTCCGAACCTCTATCTATTCAAGGTAACATATATATACGATCGTGGTGATCGTCAATTTCAATGTATGACTCCAACAGTGTCATTTGATCCAATAATGAACAAAATTTTAGGCTGTTTAGTTATCGATATGGATGTTGAAAATAAATTCCTAACATACAAGGTGGTACCCAAATTCCGTGAAATTTGACAATGAAACAAACTTACTTGTCTTAATAATTAGTTTCTACAGTTTTCTTTAAAATGGCCTTTTCCTTCCTGTTTGCACACTGGCTCTCTTTTGGATTAGTGATCAGAAAAAAAATCCTTACTGTCTTTAGTTGGTGCCCGCTTTTCATTTTTATTCATTTCCCAGAATTTGGGCTAACATTCAGTTGTGAATTTGTTTATTAATGAAGAATGCTCAGTTGAACTGAAGAGAAAACGTGAAAGAGAGCAAAACAGGATCAAATGAATATGAAGAAGGAGAGAAAGAAAAATGATGCCAGAGAAGAAGAAAAAGACATGAATATAGACAATCAAAGAAGATATGAATATAGAAAGGAAGAAGAACAAGAAGAAAAGAAGACATCAGTATCGAGACGAAGAACAGGAAGAAAAAAAAGACATGAGTATCGAGACGAAGAACAGGAAGAAAAAAAAAAATGGATATATAGACGAAGTTAGAAAATGATCCTTTCGTAAACCAAAAGAAAACGTGAATATATAGACGAAGGAGAAGAAAAGAAGACGTGAATATAGATGGAGACGTGAATAAAGAGACGAAGTAAAAGAAGAAGAAAATAAAACGTGAATATTTGGCTTGAAGAAGAAGACGAATGTAAAGAAGGAAAAAAAGAGATGAATCTAGAGAAAAAGAAAAGGAAACGTGAATATAGAGAGGAGTGATGATGAGTAGGAGAGGAAAAGTAGTGAAGAAATGAGGAGGAAGAAATCACAATCCGTCATAGGAGAAGAAGAAATTGAAGATTTTCAAAAAATAACGTGAAGGAAAAATAAAGGATAGATGAAAAATTTTTAAGGTAGAAAATAAATTGGAAAAAAAAAACTACCTGAAGGAAGAAAAAGAAGTGAAGATAAAGAGATGATGAAATTTCTGGATGTCGAATTATTATTATTATTATTAAAATTATTAAGGTTGTTCAGCTATAAAATACAATATTTAATTGAAAAAATATATCATAACATTTTTTTTTTTTGTTTTGCCTTGTGGCAAAATAGATTTCAACATTCTTAATTGGGCATATATAATTCTAGAGAATGCTTTTAAAAGCGAGAAATTTCTCACTTGCTTAGTAATGCGTCATCTCAAGGTCGATATTGATCGTCTGGTTTCATCAGTTCCGAAGGAGGCAGAGGATTAGTTTAACTAGAACTGTCTTACAAAAAAAACAATTGATGTTAAGATGTTTAGAAATTACAGATGAATACTTTGTCCGTTTCAACGAACATGGAAGAAATAAGAAATTTTATTCAGTAATAAAGGAAGCCAACAAATTTTTTTAATTGGGTGAAAAAATGCAAATAAACGCAAAAACACACCTGGCAGTCGCAAAGAACCTAAAAAAAAATGAACGCAAAAGCAAATGCAATGTAACACATGCAGAAAATGGATCCCAAGATAAGCCTCTTCATGGTCAATGTCTGTCCGTCAAACAAGTTGGTGTAGACAAACCTCGTACCCATCTTTTACATAGCGTTGGGTTAAAGCTGAAAATTGACGGTTTTATTCTTTTTTGCACAGGACCGTGATTGCTGACTAGAAATTATCAAATTACATATTGAAAAAATTATTAAAAACCACAAATGCAGATTCTGTGATAAATATCCAGAAACAATTGACCATCTTTTTTCAGGTTGTAGAGTGCTAGCAAATTTTGAATATAAAACTTTTTTGAATAACATGGACCAATATCGGCACTGGAAAAGCTGCAACTTTTGAGGGAAGGAAACTGCAATAAACTGGTATGAATATCACCCAGACCCATAGCGGAACAATCAAAGATAATTCGACATCGTGATCAAAGACAAAAAAAGAACAGAATGTGTTTTCTTATTGACATTCAGACCCTGAAGATTTAATGTATCTTTGAAGATCTTAAAAAAAAAAAAAAAACTATCAAAAATCGTGGATTGTTTCGTATCCTGTTTTTTTTTCAACAGTGTCATTTCATCTAATAATGACCGGGCACGAGGCTGTTAAGTTATCGTGATGGAACAAGAACCGGTGTGAAACGAAAAGAAAAAGGAAGAAAAAAGAATGGAAAATAAAACAGAAACAAAAAGATTGTCTTAATAGGGAGGGAGGGAGGGAGGGACATAAAGAGAGAAAAAAAGAAATAAATATAAAATAAAAAAATGTAAGAGAAAACAGAAATGAATACAATGAGAGAAAGAAAAAATAGGGAAGAAGAAAGAAAAAACTATAAGAAAACGAGTTGAAAGGGAAAGTAAAGAGGAGAGACAACCAAAGAAGGAAAAAGGAAGAAGAAAAGAAGACAGGAATATAGAAACAAACATGAAGAAAAGCAGACGTGAATATACAACCAAGAAGAAAAGAAAAGAAAAAAGGACATCAAAAAAACGAAAAAAAAAAAACACGAAGTTGATGAGGTTAGAAGGAGCATCAAGATTTTTTTTTTTTTTTTTAAATCCGCCACACGAACAATGTTCGTAATAAAAGACAAGAAGTAACGAAAGCCATGTACGACTCGGTCTGTCACTCAAAATACCCACTCAATTCTTCTGTCAGCTCCACTGAACACGACAGTCATAACCAGATTTTATTCTGCCAACAACGTCTGAAGAAACGGTAATACGGATGGTATTTCTCCAGATAGAAATGCGGAAACAAACAGATGTTGGATAGATTGCAATGTGCATCGCCAGTTTATAGTATTGTTGATTCATTGAATCACTAGGATCCTTTTGGGTACCTGAAATACAGAACAAATTAATCAAATCCCGGACAATCAGACTAGAGCAGTAGGTCTCCAAGCGGATGTGTCGTGATTCATAGGTACTGCCGAAGAGGATAGCAGGTGAGATGGAATTATTCAAAGACAAAGATTTAGAGAATAGTTTTTTAAAAAATCATATGCCAAAAATAAATGTAATTTAAAAATTTTAAATTTTATTATGGCTTACTTGTAATTGCATGCGTGAGTCCCATTATAAATAATTATTGACTGATTTTATCACTGTGATATTTTTGCATTACATCAAGTATTAAGAATATACTAACTAGGGTCTGCAAATTGAAGGGGAGAGTTATCAATGCTAACGTTCTGACTTTGAACCCGCAGTTATCTCCCTTCAATCCCCCCTATCTCTCTCTCTCTCTCTCTATATATATATATATATATATATATATATTAAAATGTATTTTTATTACATAAAATTTGTTGAGACGCGAGAACCCGCGGTTTATATCTCTCTCTCTCTCTCTCTCTCTCTCTCTCTCTCTCTCTCTCTCTCTCTCTCTCTTATATATATATATATATAGAGAGAGAGGATAAATATATATATATTAAAATGTATTTTTTATTACATAAAATTTGGTGAGTAGCGAGAAAATTTTAATTCTGAAAATGTGGCCGAGAGAAAAAATATATGGGAACCACAGGGCTAGAGTAATCAGATAAAGGATTTTTGTATTAATGACTGCATTCATGAGATCTTGTAAGGCACACCGTAATTAGACCTTTATTCTTTTAGCACAGATTACAGAAACTAAATACTGTATCCTACATGACCTCCTAGACATGTAGACAAAGAAAACAAGATAACAAGCACTAACCATCGACGATAGGAAGATAAAAATTATGGTGACCGGCAAAACAAAAAAACCAAGGATTACAAACAGGAGATGTCAACATCAAGCAAGTCCTTTCTTTTTATGTGCCATGTCCTTTCAGGATGCAGGCGATCATGGCTCTCCACCTCCCTCTATCCTTTGCAGCTCTCAACAAGTTCATTCACTCTCTTACCTCCCCCCCAGACAACGTACCGGAGTTTAAATATCTGGGATAATAAACAGAGGATAGAAAATGTGGCTCCGAAATCCGAACACGCATTGGACTAACGAAAGAAGAGTTATCAATTATTTACACCAGTGCCGGTACGCGAACCATCGGCTACCGGTACGCGCCCGCCCTCCAGGCCATACCAAGGAATCATTTGAAGAATTGGTAGATACCAGCCAAACGGTACACCGCCAGAAGCAGGGCCGTCATAATTTGTACTTTCATACCAAACTTGGTACTTTTTGCTTTCAAATGAAGGTTTTCGTACAATCGGTACAACTTTTACTGAAACTTCAAATATTTGGTGCAATCTGAAATAAATTATTTAATCTGGTATTTTTCGAAATAGTCTATTTAGCTCTAATATAATAATAATAATGTGGATTTAGGTGAATGGAAGATGAAAAAAAATAGTCAACTTTTATTATATTCATTATATATATCGTTTCCGGTATAAATTAATATTACCACGAAATATTACAGGTACGTGACACATTGAGAAAAAATGCAGGTCCGTCATATCAGATAGTTTAAGAAGCACTGATTTACATTGTTTACATGCGAACTATTGTCCTCATCTTTGTTGTTATTATCACCTGATCGCCTTCTGTCTGAATTTCTGGGATGAGGAGTTATCATTATTTACACTATTTACATGCGGACTATTGTCCTCATCTTTGTTGTTGTTATCATAACGTTTCGACAGTTGTGCTCTTCTTCATTGATTTTTCCGTCTGAATTTCTAAAATGAGGAGTCATAAATTGTTTATACTGTTTACCCGCGGACTGTTGTCCTTATCTTTGTTATTGATATCACAATGGCTTAGACCGTCGTGCTGTATTTCATGTAAGAAATTGCGAATTGAGCCCTTTATTTAATCTACGAGTGTTTTCTGTTCTCGTGCAATTGCCCAAGTCTAGTGATATCTCATCTTTTTTATTTTTACTACTGCTCAGTTAATGCCAGTCCTGTTTCCACTGTGTTCAAGTATACACTGCCTGGCCCATGGATTGAACTCAAAAACTGAAAAAAAAACTATTCTTACAATCCAAAATATGTTTCAGCTTTAAATAACCCGCAATGTGTTGATAAACCGTAATAAAACGAATACATTAATCAAAACTATAGACGTCTTTTTAGTCGTTTCTAATCGTTAGGTAACGAATGACGTTGCTACCTTTTTCGTCCTTATATTTTTACTATTTTTCTCTAAATAGAAGGCCTAAGAGCCACTCAAAATAGTGTTATTAAATGAAAATGTTTTGTGATTTCAGCGAACACCCGTTGTCACTTTGGTGATGTCAACGAACACTCGTTGCCACTTTTGTAATATCAACGAATACTCGTTGTCACTTTCGTAATGTTCGTTGTAGTAGAGACTTTGTAATTGCAGATACAACAATAGTAACGCCATTGAACAATATTGGTGTCAGACGCCTTCGAATGATCTTGCACTAATAGTACTTGCTCGATAATACTCGCTCGGGCAGTTATCCGTATAGTGATTGGAATAGAGAAATAGTATAGGGAGTCGAGAATAGTGGTCCGTGTAGTAATAAAGGATAGACTAGAAATGGTGATCCGTATACTAATAGAGGATAGAATAGAAATAGCGATTGTTAGTCGTCAGCTACTTCATACATATATGCGTTTCCTCTATGGTCACGTGGTCTACTTAATTCAATAATGGGATCGCATGTGTTTGCTCACTGGCAGTCTGTTCAAATTCAAGTGTCGGCAGCGATGCTTTATTCCCAAACAACAGAATGTTTTAAGGTCGTATAGTGAGGGAGCAAGGGTTGCATATTATGAGCATATTTAGCATAGATAACAGCTGAGACTAGATTTGAAAAGGTTAAGATTGTAGTGATCAGGAAATAATTCTCTACGGAGTCCACTCCGCATTGCAACAATGCTGGGGAAGAAGCTGAGTTGAACTTCCTCCTTACAAATGGAATATAAAGGGTTGATTTACTGTACGTAAAATGCCAAGTCCTAGCCGTGAAGGTTTGGATTGGTAGAACCAAGAAATTTGGTCCACCCGAACATCTGCCATAGAAATAGCGATAGAATTGCAAGAGGCTAGCGAGATAGAGGTTGCAAAACATGTTTTGTGGAATCTCGACAACGTACCAGCTATGGTATGTTTAACATTACAAATACGTTGCTTCGTAAGGTTAACTTAAACAGAAAATAAATAATAAACTCCTGGAAAATGCTAGAAAGTGCATTCATTATGTAAATTAGTAAACAAAGTACGAAAATAATAAGAATGCAGCAAAAAATACCCCCCACATTTCAATATACCGGTTGCAGCAAAAATACCTTCCACATTTCAATATACCGGTTGCAGCAAAAATACCTCCCACATTTCAATATACCGGTTGCAGCAAAAATACCTCCCACATTTCAATATACCGGTTGCAGCAAAAATACCTCCCACATTTCAATATACCGGTTGCAGCAAAAAATACCTTCCACATTTCAATATACCGGTTGCAGCAAAAATACCTCCCACATTTCAATATACCGGGTGCAGCAAAAATACCTACCACATTTCAATATACCGGTTGCAGCAAAAAATACCTCCCACATTTCAATATACCAGTTGCAGCAAAAAATACCTCCCACATTTCAATATACCAGTTGCAGCAAAAAATACCCCCCACATTTCAATATACCGGTTGCAGCAAAAATATCTTTTACATTTCAATATACAGGGTGCAGCAAAACCTTCCCACATTTCAAGCTGTAACCAGTCTAATGCTAGCAAAGTTAGGCAAGTGGCAATGGTGTCTTCATTTAGCTTATGTCTTCCCAACCGATACCATCAGCTACCATTATGGCTTGAACCAGTGCATACAGTGCGTTTGCTGTTGAAACGTTTTTGTAAGACTGGCGAATCTGTAATTGTAAAACGGAGCGCTTTTCGTGTTCCTTTCATGTTACATAAGAATGAATCTCTTCCCGATGAAAAATCGATACTGAGATGAGTTAAAAATTTCAGGGTCACAGGTTCACAGTGACACAAGGCCGTATGATGGGGCACCTAGTGAGGATCGAACTCACTTTTTAGTCGTAACTGATCTAGCGAGACAAGCTTGCAATGTTGCCCAAATAGTCTACTGCAATGTTTGGTGAATAGAGGCCATCATTTGGAAGATATCATTTTTAAAACAAAATGAATAAAAACTGTAGCTTTTTCTTTAAACAACAGTGAAATTAATTTTTTTTTATAGCAGTTACCTTGTTGTTTTTGTTAATCTTTAAAATGTGGGAGGTATTTCTGCCGGACCCTGTATAATTTTAAGCGAAGAAAAAATATTCCGATATTATTTGACCAGTGCTGAATTTTTCAGCTCCAACCCGTCGCAAAGTTGCCATAAAATTGTGAAAATTTGTGGAAGAGTGGTCAGTTTGGTGTCAGGAAAATAGTTAATTGAATTGTAACAATAACTTATAGTACCAAAACGTCACACATCCGCCAACCAAAATACAAAGTATCTGCAACGTTGCAAGAACCTTCGATATTAGCTGTGTATTTTGCTTAGTTTCGTAAAAGCATTTTTTCCCTATTCCTAAGATTTTCATTGCATGTTATGACACTACTCAGATAACTTGATTAACTTCGACGTTCCCGATGTGTAATTCACATTTTGGGCTGCCTCTTTCGCTTACCACTATGCATTTATTTATTTTCAATTTTAGTCTTTTAAAAATATTAATCTCTGACAATCCTTGGATACCAACAGCAAAGCAATTTTTAAATCTAATCTTAACTGACATCACCAAAGAAAAAAACAAACCATTTAAAATTGCCCCCCCCCATTAGGGTTCTTTAATTTAATTTTTTTTTTTTAATCCTTTGTTTACGGAATTCTCGAAAACGACGAAGCTATCCGCCCCCCCCCCACTTTTTTTTTTTTCTTCAAGCGGCAAACACGATTATGTCGTGTGGATACAGATACTGTTTTCCCCTCTAAACATTTCGGTCAGCCAGAAATAAGATATCAGGCATATTTGAAATCGATATCTTTCTTGAAGAGAATATTAATGCCAAATATACCGTGTTCTGCGTCATACGACTTTTTATAGCTAAGTGATTTTCTCTTTTGGGGGGGGCGGTGAGGTGCAGTTCAGTCCAGTCTTTGCAGTTAGAAAAAAAAAAAGAAAAAAAAACACGCTTTCGGAGCATCTGAACTACGCCTTAAAAATGTTATACCGTTTCCCGGGTTGTACATAAGCTCGTTTGTGGAGGGCTCTATAACGTCGGATGTCCATTTTTTGTCCCTCCTCTCTGTTTATATTATCTGATAGAAGATTCATTTCCCCAGCCCTGTTTGTTGCTGGACAATTGTTTTCAACTCGTCAAGTTCATTTGAGTCATTCAATCTTTCTTCTGATAGAGACTCCGGGAGCCAGATAAGATAAGTTTGGAACACAGGATTAAAAACATATTGTCTCTTTGTAGCTTACGATCTTCTTTATGTGCGTATCTCTTCTTCAGAATGTAGACGATCATTACTCTCCACAACTTTCTGTACTTTATAGCTCTTAATAAATTTTGTCTTTCTGTTATTTTCCCTAAACCCTGTTCCGCCGTCCATTTACTCAAACTAACTCTGTTTTCCTTTGTCCCTTTTGCCTACTGTGAGGATCAGATTTTCCAAGCCCTCCTTCCTCATTATCTGCCCCAGAAATTTCAACTGTCTCTTTCTGATGTTAATTATAAGTTTCCTTTTTGTTTCCATAAAAGATTAAGACAATAAAAATTCTGATTTTTTAGTTTCCAATTTACAGTTGACACCAAGTCTACTCTATATCATTTTGGTGTTCCAAATCATTTATGTGGCCTTATGGGGGAGGGGGATGACTGATTTCCCATCCTGCAGCCTCTTTTGCACAGATGCAATGTGACAAGCCTATCACTGCTCCATCCCAACTTCCATGACAAATTTTCAGACAAGCTCCTTTCTTTAATGTCACCAGTTCAGTCCTTCACATACAAGATCCACCTTGTTACATCTGCAGGTTTGAAGTTTTCTCTTTCCCTATATATTCCATAGGTAAGAAGGGATTTCCACTCAAACCATCTTCTTCCCAAGAACCACTAGCTTTATGGAAGACACCCACATGGATGATTCCTCAATCACCACAACCAACTTCTTCAAGTCTCTGGTCAATCATCCATATCATAATCCTATTTCCTCTGTTCATGTTCATATCACTCATCTTCTCAATAAACCTCTTGTGCCTTGGATTGAGTGAACATTTATATAAAAAAGTCTTTATTTTATCAAGTGACCATTTTAGTGACTGGGAGTATTTGTGGTAGCGAGTTATAGCGAGTTAGTCAGCAAGAGAGATAATTGGAAATAGTTTAGAGTTCTATGAATTTTACAAACTTTGATCAAAAAAGAAAAGGATTAAATTTCAATAAGCAAGTTGTTATAGGAGATCAAAAAGAAACAGTTACTTCACCTTCATCAATATCCAAATTGCGGAGAGTACATTCTGCTAGATTCTCCCAGGTCTTCCTCTCATTGATGGCTTTGCATAGTTTCCAGCAATCTGGCCACCTTTAATAAATCAATTACTTTATGTAAGAAGAAAATCATAGAAAATAGGAAAAAATTTGATATAGCAGTCAAGGTCTATCTATATTTCTGAGATGAGGTATTATAACTATTACATTGTTTGGACTGCTGTCCTCATCTTTATTGTCATATTCATGACATTTCGACCATTGTACGCTCCGGCCTTCTTCAGGTGATGTATGTTTGAAGCTTTCTCTTTCCCTATATATTCCATAGGCGTTTCTTTTCTGTGTCTGCTATCAGCACTGTGTCATATCTTACACTCTTAAGATTTTGGCCACTAATGAATTCTGGTAGGATTTCTAATTATCTAAGAATCATCTCACTGTATAGGTTAAATAAGTCTTTAGTAGAATAAATAAAATGTTCTATTCAAAATTCTCTGAAGTGAGATAAGGCTGAAGAAGGCCGGAGAGCATAAGAACGTTGTGATAACTACAACAAAGATGAGGATATTAATCCGAATATAAATAATGTACAGAACGTTTTATGGACATATGTAATGAACAGACATGCAGACTATTAACAATTAAATATATATATATATATATATACTTTTTCATTCAGTCAGTTATAGCGATTTTCCAAGCGTAGCTTAGATGTGGCACAAAGCCGAAAGTATGGGACACCCAATGAGGATCGAACTCATTACTCAGTCGGAACTGTTTTAGCGAGACAAACTCGCTAACCATTACACCACGCCGAGGTGTCCAAAGGGATTTTCCAAGCGTAGCTCAGATGTAGCACAAGGCCGAAAGTATGGGGTACCCAGTGAGGATCGAACTCACTACTCAGTCGCAATAGTTCTGAGAGAGACAAGCTTGCGAACCATTACACCACCTAGAGGTACCCTCATTCAGTCAGTTATATGCCATACGTGATACACCCTTTAGGCGATCATGTATCTTTCGATATATGACTGACGCTGCAGATTTTTTTCCTGCAGTAAGTTGACATTGCTTTTTGCGGTAGACCAGTTAGCAACCCGGTCTGTCCTGCTATTTACCCATATCTTGGGGTTAGAAGAGGATTCATATCTTTGCCAAGGGTATTAGTACGTAAGTGAATGTAATAGATTCGACTGGAATTCGAACTCTCCGATTTCTCAATCCGAGCCGCTATCTATTACTCCACCGTGCCTCACCTGGAATTCGAACTCAGCTCTCCGATTCCTCAGTTCGAGCCGCTATCCATTACTCCACAGTGCCTCCTTTTTTCATTAGAGATTTTAATTTATATCCAGACCATTACAATTTTAGACAAGCACCTGTTCTCTAGTTTGAAATCGGTTCATCGTAAGCTCGTGTCATTATCCGTTGACAATATGCACATCCTAAGATTAGCACATAAAATAATAGATTTTGGTTTAGAATTACAATACTGTTCGCCACAGCTAACATAAAAAGAAAAGAAGAGACGTTTTCAGGATATCCGGATTAACGAAATCCGTTGTCCAAATCTGAATTTAATTAGGTTCCATTCGAAAAGACGACAAAGACGAATTGACATGAGATAATGGTCAGTGAAGCCAAACTGTTAAACCATTATTTCTGATGTTAATCCATACAGGGTGCCTCATGCAAAATTCGCGAATTTAATGAAATTGAAGTCAACCAATCTAACATAACAAAAAGAAAAATATTAGGTATACGTGTAATAAAAACACGGAGGCTTAATAAGATTGAAGAAAGCTTTATTGAGCTGGAATGGTAAGGTACGTCTAGACTGCTTATTTATAGTATCTAAATGAGAGAGAGAGTTCTTCTTTCAAGGGAGACAATTATTATCAAAAGAGGTAACTCTTATTGGTCTATACTATTATACACTCATTATTTAACTAACTATTTAATACTATAGGAAAGGATTTATGAAAGAAATCCATCCAAACTTTCATTCCCTCTAATGATTCCATATCTAGTGATATAGCAAATACTAAAAGCATCTATAGAAATTCATTGCAAATGATTTTACTATAGGAATGCATTAGAAATGATTTGAATACTAGCTCTTTATGGAACCTGGAATATTATGGCTAGGATTTATGAAACAAATCCATCCAAACTTTCATTCCCTCTAATGATTCCATATCTAGTGATATAGCAAATACTAAAAGCATCTATAGAAATACATTGGAAATGATTTTACTATAGGAATGCATTAGAAATGATTTGAATACTAGCTCTTTATGGAACCTGGAATATTATGGCTAGGATTTATGAAACAAATCCATCCAAACTTTCATTCCCTCTAATGATTCCATATCTAGTGATATAGCAAATACTAAAAGCATCTATAGAAATACATTGGAAATGATTTTACTATAGGAATGCATTAGAAATTCGTTTCCTTTAGTTATATGATTTAAATGCTTGCGCAAATTATATTGATTCAGAAATGCAGGATATAATACTCTAGACATTCGTTGGAACATATTTTACTGGAAAAAATCATTGCTCGTTTTTGTTACTATACTTATTCAGTGGCAATGATCTTACTATAGAAAAGCATTGGTAATTATTTGACACTAAAATTAACTGCAACTTATTTTACTTTCTAAATTCCGTGATCATTTTGTTATTATAAAATTTACATTATTTAGTTCACATTTTCTCTGGAATTTCGTAGTGGCTCACATATTTGGAACATGGTATCCTCAACATCCTTCTGTAGAGTCACATTTCAGTTTCTTCAATTCCTTTCTTCATCTTGAGGAGATTGTCCAGCATTCACTGCTATACAAGAGGACAGATGTTATGTAACAGTCTAGTACTCTTTTGTTTGTTTCTAAAAAGATTTTCTGTTTCTTAATAATCTGCTTAGATACTGGAAGGCATCTTTGGCTATCGCAATCACTGCTCGACCATAAGTCCTGGGTATGACAAGAAACTACATCCAGCAGCAAGACCTCTAATCGGGAGAGTGGAAGTTTTGAGGAACATGAAACCAACTCTTAATTAATGTTGTTCTCAGGGGGTGGTAGCACCTGTTAGGGTCCCAGCTATGGGCAAATAGTTAACCCCCAAACTGGGATCTAAATACAATGAAAGTATAAAAATACATTTTTTTTTTGAGTAACCATTCGCCCTTGCATGGGGTATTGCTGCCATATATGGTCTGGAGCATGGAGTATTGCTGCCATACATGGTCTGTTTGCCTCGGGGTTCTTGATAAGATCCAGAGACGGATATACAATGCAATTGGCCCTGATATGGCATCTCGTCTGCAGTCGCTCTTTCACAGACGCCATCGCCTCTCTCTGTCTTTTTTACAAATACTTTCACGGTAACTGCTCCGATGAGTTGCTTTCGCTGGTTCCCAGACTTCATGAATTCAAGCGCCCTACGAGGCTGGCATCCCGCTCTCACCCTTTCACTGTTGAAACTATTAAATGTAGCCGTCTCTTCTATTCCAATAGCTTCATGTCTCGCACCTCTCACCTGTGGAACTCCCTTCCCTATTCCTGTTTCCCTGAGAGCTATAATCTCCAAATATTCAAATGTAATGTCAATAGACATCTCCAGTTGCCTTGATCTATCCACTATCCTTCTCTTCATCCTTTTCTCTATCGCTTTTATCTGCTCTCTCTTCAAATCCTCTGTAACCCCTTGCATGCTAGTGGCTTCCCGCCTTGCTTGGTGTGAAATGCTTAAATTTTTTTTTTAATACCAGTAATACAATTTGATATAAAAATTTGCCAACAATACATATTTATAATAAAATGACCAACAAAATATTTCATAGTAGAATTACTAAAAATACATTTTTTAAGAAAAATGACTAACAATACATTTTATCTGTAGTAGAAGGCATACAATTACGTTCCAAATATGTTTAGTTGAAGCCATCAAATTATGTTCAAAATATTTAGATTTCACCATTAAATAACCTATATCAGCCGTAATTGATCTAGCTTACTGACCATTACAACATATCGATGTGCCTCAATCCTGTAGAGATAATTATTATCCTGTCATATTATTATTATTAACATTATTATTATTGTTGTTTGTTATCATTACTGCTTTGCAAATAAAAAGGATAATCCTTGACCGAAGCATTTGTAATTCATTTTTTTCTTTTTAGATACTGCTTCATCGCGGTCCCATTTTAACTAGATTTGATCAGTTTTATGCTTGTTTGCGTTGTACATTAGAAGAGAAGTTCAGGAATTTTGAGTGGAGAGTGGAGAGAAAAGGGGAAAACTAGCGCAGCTTATTGATTATAGATTATTGAAATATTCAAATTTGTGAATAATGGGAAAATAATCATCCGCACCATGTGGCTCGACTGCTGATCCAAAACCCACTATTCAGAATCACGCAATCTTTCCAATGGATTTAATAACTTTCTTTTTTTTCTCTCTCGTTTTTTTTTCTTCTCTTTCCCTTTTTTTCTTCTCTTTCCCTTTTTTCTTCTCTTTCCCTTTTTTTCTTCACTTACTCTTTTTTCTCCTCTTTCTCTTTTTTCTCCTCTTTCTCTTTTTTCTACTCGTTTTTTTACTTTTTTCTCTTTCCCTTTTTCTCTCACGTTTTTTCTCTTTCACTTTTTCTTTTCCCCGTTTTTTCTCTCGTTTTTCTTCTTCTCTTTTCTCCTTCCCATTTTTTATCTCTTTTTTCTTTCTTTTTTCACCTTTATGTACATTCCTTTATTTTCTTGTGTTAAATCAGGTTGTGTGACAATATAAAGTCGACTCTGCCCAGTTTGTTGCATAAAGGTATGAATGCAAATTACCATCTGCTTTGAGTTCAGAGGCTGCCTGTGTCACTTGTTCATATTATACCGACCAGATAATAATAATTACTTTTTTATTCATTTCACCCCAAGCAAGGCAATAAAGCCACCAAGACAAAGAGAATTATCGAGTGTGAGAGAATATGAAAAAATCATTAAGGAGAGAGAGAAAATAAAATGAAAATGGATGAATTCATAGCCTGTTATTTAAGCAATATAAAATACATAAATTTATTTTATAAATATTAATTGCATAAAAATTCAACGTCATTTACTCACTTCCGTTTATTAGGCATTAATTTACGTCACTTAGCGTCTTCCATACGTTACCTTGACTTTTCAGTTTAACTGATGAATATTTAGGGGTGTCTCTTACATTTAAAAATTTAGAAAAACTACAAACTGATTTATTTTCTTCAGAAATACATCTTGCAAAATAAAATCCTCTCATTTGCTATGATAAAGTCCGCCAGAGGAGAAAACGCGATAATTGTTCCTTTTGTCATTAATCATTATATATATATATATATATATATATATATATGTCGGAGGATGAATATTTTCTGTGAAAATTTCTCGGACATTCAGGCCGGTAAATGTTGTTTAATACAGTTTATTATAAAACAGAGCATGTACTAAAATATTTGTATCTATAAAAAGAATGTTAAACATAAAAATGTCTTACAGTACTTGCTCGATAATACTCACTCAAATAGTAATACATATAGAAAAATATTATCGTCATTAGTATAGAGATAGGGGATAATGTAGAAAGAGTTATCCGTAAATAATAATAGAGGATAGAATATGAAAAGGGATTAATTATACGCCACGCTAATTCCAATATATACATTTCCTTTGCTATCACGTGATTTATTTATTCAAATTAGGATCGCCTGTGTTTGCTCATTGGCGATCTATGTTCAAACTACAGTGTCGGCAGCGACACTTTAATCCCATACAATAATATATATATATATTAATAATTATATATTATTAAACGAATATATATTAATATATATATATATATATTAATAATTATATATTATTACACGAATATATATTAATATATATTATTATTATATTAATACTACTAATAGATATATTTATATTAATAAATATATAAATAAATATATGTATTTATATATATATTTATATTGATAAAAATATAAATAAATATATATTATATTAATAATATTAATAGATATTAATATTAATAAAATATAAATAAATATATGTATTTATATATATATATATTATATTAATAGATATATATATATTAATAAAAATATAAATATATGTATTTATATATATATATATGTATATATATATATATATTAATAGATATATTTATATTAATAAAAATATAAATAAATATATGTATTCATATATATATATATATATATTAGTAATATAGACATATAGTAATTTATGATAATACATAAAAGGTTAAATGGTCAGAGTTGAATCAAACCAGGAAACAGTTGTATTAAAAGTGCTCGATACACGTGTGAAAAAAATAAAATAAAAGTAAAAATAACATGTAGAGCTTTTAACTTTAAAAATCAGGAGGTCATTTCAAACCGCTACCTTGGTTTCAACCTTACGGTATCCTCAGGCGATTTTTATCAAATGACCTCTTAACGCTTTATTATAAAAATAAAAAAATAAACGCTATATTTTTTGAATAAATAAACAAACGCATGACGTTGGGTGTAATAGAAAAGGAGGAGGGAAGAGAAGAAAAGCAAGGGTATTATAAATCTATCGGGGGGGGGGGGTAATTGAAATGTACTTTTTTATCCATCCTCATATATGCTTAAGAGGATTTTTTTAGTATGTATTCAAGGACTCAAGATTTTGGATTTCTGGTCTTCAAATGGTTCTTTAAATCCGGAAATGTCATTATTGCTAATTTTTCCTGTTGGCAGAGGTTGCAAATATTGTTGTGGTTGTTATAAGGCTTTGACTTTTTTTTTTAACATTTTCCACCTTACAATCGGTTCCCTGTTTTTTTTTTTTTTCTTTTAAATTCCACACATGGTCAACTAGTTTGTTAGAGTACCTAAGATTTACTAGCTTAAATGAGAGTACCATCTCCGTTTGAAAGTACCTTCAGTACATCCTATGTACGTTTTGTTTTGACCATTAATATTTGTTACTTTTGTTTTATAGATTATTGCTTCTGTTTTACGAGCTCCATTTATGGACATCTATTCTTATTTCTACAGTTTTGACATTTCTAGCGTTTTGTCTATTTATTATTGTTTCGAAATTACTAGTGCAGCTGTAGCTTAATTTAACTGTGTTTTTATTGAATCTGAATTTGTTTGGAAGTGTTCAGTAAGTAAATTGAAAAATAATTTCCTTATTTTACATTTTACCTCTGAGTTAAAAAGTGGGGTTAAACCAAATGATATTCTTTCTTTTCCTCGAATTCTTCTTCATATTTTGTTTAATTTGATGTTTAAATTCTGGACATAGAATTAAATCGTCAAGCTGACATTGTCTCCTGAAACATGAAATCCAACGCAAAATTAAAATACGTGACTATTAGAGCTAACCACCTTGCGAACACAATAGAACACATCTCTAAAGGAATGGAGTCTGGGTCATCCAGAAACTCTTGTTGTAAAATGATTTTTGAGAATAAAAAGAAAGAATATAAGAACTTAAAAGCTAGAGGGTCACAAAACCAAACTAGAATTTAGACTTCAAAGTAAAAACAATTTAATATATATATATATATATATATATATATATATATATATATATATATATATATATATATATAATTTATTTCCTTATGGCCGAGATCCGATCCTAATTCATCAGATCGACAACTTCCATATAAAAAAATAAGATGTTTTTGGATGGAAATAGTCGATCTGATAAATTAGGATCGGATCTCGGTCTACGGGAATAAATTATAATCATGTACCCATAAAAGTAAGTTGTCTGTTTTTTAATAATAATTAATATTTGTTCGGTTTTTACATTGAGGTCTCTGAATTATATCCTCCTTAGAATTATCCATACCGATTACCAAAGAATACTATTAACAATATATATATATATATATATATATATATAATTTTGTCATCCACAAACAGACTGTTTCGCTCTATCACAGCTCATCAGTGTGGTAGACGTCTGGTTGCCTCTAGCTAGGATCGAAACCCGGCTGAATTGGCGTCAGTCGCAGATTCTACCCTAAGCCGATGTGCAGGGTTGAAGGTGAATTTAAGCGTATTTATTTTTAGATGAACACGCCTGTAACTGAAAGAACTCAATTCGTTTTATCGAAGAGTATTGCATTAGTAGCAGTAGTACTCACTGTCACTATATATATATATATATATATATAGTAATAAATATATTATATTCTTGAATATACATCCTTAACATACTAGTATGACCAAGTGGAAAGGCTCTGATTTTTTTTTGGGGGGGGGTAGATTTCCAAAAACATTTCTGTGCGTCCACATGTTAAATAAATTTTAAAATAACAATAAATATACAAAGTATTTTTTGTCATCCACATTTTGCACATAATCGTTAGGTATTCCAAAGAATTGTTAATTTGATAGATAAGCAGGCGAATGATGGCGTCATTTTTACGGAATTCACATTGGAAAAACTTTTTGGAGGAATCCACTTTTAATCAGTAATATCAACTGGAAATATTTGAAGAAATTTGCTTCCAACTTGTGGCTCAGCAACAAGTCAAAGAAAGAAAAGAAACAATGACGACAAAATGGGAAGAAAGACGTTGTTTTTTTTAATAATGAATATTGTTTTCGCTAAAACCACTGTTACCATCAACAGAAGAAAAGAAAAAGAAAAATTCTGACACCAGAATTTATTTGCTTTTAGCAAACAATACCGAAAATAGCACGAATTCATTTCAAATTATTGTCAACAGAAATATTCAAGTCTTTATTTCTTATCTCTTCGATAGCTTTAATTTCTGTCTCAATTTATGGGTTGAGGAGTTATCATTATTTACACTATTTACATGTGGACTATTGTCCTCATCTTTGTTGTTATTATTACCTGATCGCCTTCTGTCTGAATTTCTGGGATGAGGAGTTATCATTATTTACATTATTTACATACGGACTATTGTCCTCATCTTTGTTGTTGTGATAACAACATTTCGGCCGTTATTCTTGATTGTTTGGTTGATTAGTTTTCTATGCCTTATCAACCATTCTCAGGTTATTTGAAGCCAGAATATTCTAAGAATTCTTTTTTTTTTTGTTTCGAGATAATTATGTTTTCGTAATATAAGTCTTAGTAATTAATCCATATCTGGTGTGAGAAGAGGTGTATTTATACTTTTCCCTATGGTATTTTCGTGTTAGTTAATATAACCAACACAAAGAGAATTGGAAAATAGCACGGACAGCCATTTTCTATTACACCACCCGCACATCCAAACTTACAATACTTGGTATTTCTAAATGGTTACTCCTCTGGTTACTGACAGTTCAGCTCTCTTTCATTGATTTTTCTGTCTCAATTTATGGGTTGAGGAGTTATCATTATTTACCCTATTTACATGTGGACTGTTGTCCTAACCTTTGTTGTTATTATCACCTGATCACCTTCTGAGGAGTTAGCATTATTTACACAAATTACATGCAGACTATTGTCCTCATCTTTGTTGTTATTATCACCTGATCGCCTTCTGTCTGAATTTCTGGGATGAGGAGTTATCATTATTGACATTATTTACATTCGGACTATTGTCCTCATCTTTGTTGTTATTATCACCTGATCGCCTTCTGTCTGAATTTCTGGGATGAGGAGTTAACATTATTGACATTATTTACATTCGGACTATTGTCCTCATCTTTGTTGTTATTATCACCTGATCTTTCTGTCTGAATTTCTGGGATGAGGGTTGTCATTATTGACATTATTTACATTCGGACTATTGTCCTCATCTTTGTTGTTATTATCACCTGATCGCCTTCTGTCTGAATTTCTGGGATGAGGAGTTATCATTATTGACATTATTTACATTCGGACTATTGTCCTCATCTTTGTTGTTATTATCACCTGATCGCCTTCTGTCTGAATTTCTGGGATGAGGAGTTATCATTATTGACATTATTTACATTCGGACTATTGTCCTCATCTTTGTTGTTATTATCACCTGATCGCTTTCTGTCTGAATTTCTGGGATGAGTAGTTATCATTATTGACATTATTTACATTCGGACTATTGTCCTCATCTTTGTTGTTATTATCACCTGATCGCTTTCTGTCTGAATTTCTGGGATGAGGAGTTGTCATTATTGACATTAATTACATTCGGACTATTGTCCTCATCTTTGTTGTTATTATCACCTGATCGCCTTCTGTCTGAATTTCTGGGATGAGGAGTTATCATTATTGACATTATTTACATTCGGACTATTGTCCTCATCTTTGTTGTTATTATCACCTGATCGCCTTCTGTCTGAATTTCTGGGATGAGGAGTTATCATTATTGACATACGGACTATTGTCCTCATCTTTGTTGTTGTGATAACAACATTTCGGCCGTTATTCTTGATTGTTTGGTTGATTAGTTTTCTATGCCTTATCAACCATTCTCAGGTTATTTGAAGCCAGAATATTCTAAGAATTCTTTTTTTTTGTTTCGAGATAATTATGTTTTTTCGTAATATAAGTCTTAGTAATTAATCCATATCTGGTGTGAGAAGGGTGTATTTATACTTTTTCCCTATGGTATTTTCGTGTTAGTTAATATAACCAACACAAAGAGAATTGGAAAATAGCACGGACAGCCATTTTCTATTACACCACCCGCACATCCAAACTTACAATACTTGGTATTTCTAAATGGTTACTCCTCTGGTTACTGACAGTTCAGCTCTCTTTCATTGATTTTTCTGTCTCAATTTATGGGTTGAGGAGTTATCATTATTTACCCTATTTACATGTGGACTGTTGTCCTAACCTTTGTTGTTATTATCACCTGATCACCTTCTGAGGAGTTAGCATTATTTACACAAATTACATGCAGACTATTGTCCTCATCTTTGTTGTTATTATCACCTGATCGCCTTCTGTCTGAATTTCTGGGATGAGGTTATCATTATTGACATTATTTACATTCGGACTATTGTCCTCATCTTTGTTGTTATTATCACCTGATCGCTTTCTGTCTGAATTTCTGGGATGAGGAGTTGTCATTATTGATTATTTACAGCCTTCTGTCTGAATGGGATCGGACTATTTGTCCTCATCTTGTTGTTATTATCACCTGATCGCCTTCTGTCTGAATTTCTGGGATGAGGAGATATCATTATTGACATTATTTACATTCGGACTATTGTCCTCATCTTTGTTGTTATTATCACCTGATCCTTTCTGTCTGAATTTCTGGGATGAGGGTTATCATTATTGACATTATTTACATTCGGACTATTGTCCTCATCTTTGTTGTTATTATCACCTGATCGCTTTCTGTCTGAATTTCTAGGATGAGGAGTTTGGCATTATTTACATTCGGACTATTGTCTCATCTTTGTTGTTATTATCACCTGATCGCTTTCTGTCTGAATTTCTAGGATGAGGTTTTCATTATTGACATTATTTACATTCGGACTATTGTCCTCATCTTTGTTGTTATTATCACCCTGATCGCTTTCTGTCTGAATTTCTGGGATGAGGAGTTGTCATTATTGACATTATTTACATTCGGACTATTGTCCTCATCTTTTTGTTATTATCACTGATCGCTTTCTGTCTGAATTTCTGGGATGAGGTTGTCATTATTGACATTATTTACATTCGGACCATTGTCCTCATCTTTGTTGTTATTATCACCTGATCGCTTTCTGTCTGAATTTCTGGGATGAGGAGTTATCATTATTGACATTATTTACATTCGGACTATTGTCCTCATCTTTTGTTGTTATTATCACCTGATCCTTTCTGTCTGAATTTCTGGGATGAGGTTATCATTATCATTTATTGACATTCATCTTGTTGTTATTTTACATTCGGACTATTGTCCTCATCTTTGTTATTATTATCACCTGATCCTTTCTGTCTGAATTTCTGGGATGAGGAGTTATCATTATTGACATTATTTACATTCGGACTATTGTCCTCATCTTTGTTGTTATTATCACCCTGATCGCTTTCTGTCTGAATTTCTGGGATGAGGTTTATCATTATTGACATTATTTACATTCGGACTATTGTCCTCATCTTTTTGTTATTATCACTGATCCTTTCTGTCTGAATTTCTGGGATGAGGAGTTATCATTATTGACATTATTTACATTCGGACTATTGTCCTCATCTTTTGTTGTTATTATCACCTGATCCTTTCTGTCTGAATTTCTGGGATGAGGGTTGTCATTATTGACATTATTTACATTCGGACTATTGTCCTCATCTTTGTTGTTATTATCACCTGATCCTTTCTGTCTGAATTTCTGGGATGAGGTTGTCATTATTGACATTATTTCATTCGGACTATTGTCCTCATCTTTGTTGTTATTATCACCTGATCGCTTTCTGTCTGAATTTCTGGGATGAGGAGTTGTCATTATTGACATTATTTACATTCGGACTATTGTCCTCATCTTTGTTGTTATTATCACCTGATCGCTTTCTGTCTGAATTTCTGGGATGAGAGTTGTCATTATTGACATTATTTACATTCGGGTCCTCATCTTTTTTGTTATTATCACCTGATCGCTTTCTGTCTGAATTTCTGGGATGAGGAGTTGTCATTATTGACATTATTTACATTCGGACTATTGTCCTCATCTTTGTTGTTATTATCACCTGATCGCTTTCTGTCTGAATTTCTGGGATGAGGAGTTGTCATTATTGACATTATTTACATTCGGACTATTGTCCTCATCTTTGTTGTTATTATCACCTGATAGCTTTCTGTCTGAATTTCTGGGATGAGGAGTTATCATTATTGACACTATTTACATTCGGACTATTGTCCTCATCTTTGTTGTTATTATCACCTGATCGCTTTTCTGTCTGAATTTCTGGGATGAGGAGTTATCATTATTGACATTATTTACATTCGGACTATTGTCCTCATCTTTGTTGTTATTATCACCTGATCCTTTCTGTCTGAATTTCTGGGATGAGGAGTTATCATTATTGACACTATTTACATTCGGACCATTGTCCTCATCTTTTTGTTATTATCACCTGATGAATTTCTGGGATGAGGGTTATCATTATTGACACTATTTACATTCGGACTATTGTCCTCATCTTTGTTGTTATTATCACCTGATCGCTTTCTGTCTGAATTTCTGGGATGAGGAGTTGTCATTATTGACATTATTTACATTCGGACTATTGTCCCTCATCTTTGTTGTTATTATCACCTGATCCTTTCTGTCTGAATTTCTGGGATGAGGAGTTATCATTATTGACATTATTTACATTCGGACTATTGTCCTCATCTTTGTTGTTATTATCACCTGATCGCTTTCTGTCTGAATTTCTGGGATGAGGGTTATCATTATTGACATTATTTTTACATTCGGACTATTGTCCTCATCTTTGTTGTTATTATCACCTGATCGCTTTCTGTCTGAATTTCTGGGATGAGGAGTTATCATTATTGACATTATTTACATTCGGACTATTGTCCTCATCTTTTGTTGTTATTATCACCTGATCGCTTTCTGTCTGAATTTCTGGGATGAGGAGTTATCATTATTGACATTATTTACATTCGGACTATTGTCCTCATCTTTGTTGTTATTATCACCTGATCGCTTTCTGTCTGAATTTCTGGGATGAGGGTTATCATTATTGACATTATTTACATTCGGACTATTGTCCTCATCTTTGTTATTATTATCACCTGATCGCTTTCTGTCTGAATTTCTGGGATGAGGAGTTATCATTATTGACGTATTTACATTCGGACTATTGTCCTCATCTTTGTTGTTATTATCACCTGATCCCTTCTGTCTGAATTTCTGGGATGAGGAGTTATCATTATTGACACTATTTACATTCGGACTATTGTCCTCATCTTTGTTGTTATTATCACCTGATCGCTTTCTGTCTGAATTTCTGGGATGAGGAGTTATCATTATTGACATTATTTACATTCGGACTATTGTCCTCATCTTTGTTGTTATTATCACCTGATCGCTTTCTGTCTGAATTTCTGGGATGAGGGTTATCATTATTGACATTATTTACATTCGGACTATTGTCCTCATCTTTTGTTGTTATTATCACCTGATCGCTTTCTGTCTGAATTTCTGGGATGAGGAGTTATCATTATTATTATTTACATTCGGACTATTGTCCTCATCTTTGTTGTTATTATCACCTGATCGCTTTCTGTCTGAATTTCTGGGATGAGGAGTTATCATTATTGACATTATTTACATTCGGACTATTGTCCTCATCTTTGTTGTTATTATCACCTGATCGCTTTCTGTCTGAATTTCTGGGATGAGGAGTTATCATTATTGACATTATTTACATTCGGACTATTGTCCTCATCTTTGTTGTTATTATCACCTGATCGCTTTCTGTCTGAATTTCTGGGATGAGAGTTATCATTATTGACATTATTTACATTGACTATTGTCCTCATCTTTGTTGTTATTATCACCTGATCCTTTCTGTCTGAATTTCTGGGATGAGGAGTTGTCATTATTCATTATTTACATTCGGACATTGTCCTCATCTTTGTTGTTATTATCACCTGATCGCTTTCTGTCTGAATTTCTGGGATGAGGAGTTGTCATTATTGACATTATTTACATTCGGACTATTGTTCATCTTTGTTGTTATTATCACCTGATCGCTTTCTGTCTGAATTTCTGGGATGAGGAGTTATCATTACATTATTTACATTCGGACTATTGTCCTCATCTTTGTTGTTATTATCACCTGATCGCTTTCTGTCTGAATTTCTGGGATGGGATTGACACTATTTACATTCGGACTATTGTCCTCATCTTTGTTGTTATTATCACCTGATCGCTTTCTGTCTGAATTTCTGGGATGAGGAGTTATCATTATTGACATTATTTACATTCGGACTATTGTCCTCATCTTTTTTGTTATTATCACCTGATCCTTTTCTGTCTGAATTTCTGGGATGAGGAGTTATCATTATTGACATTATTTACATTCGGACTATTGTCCTCATCTTTGTTGTTATTATCACCTGATCGCTTTCTGTCTGAATTTCTGGGATGAGGAGTTATCATTATTGACACTATTTACATTCGGACTATTGTCCTCATCTTTTTGTTATTTATTATCTTTCTGTCTGAATCGGACTATTGTCCTCATCTTTCTGATGTCTGAATTTCTGGGATGAGGAGTTATCATTATTGACATTATTTACATTCGGACTATTTCCTTATCTTTGTTGTTATTATCACCTGATCGCTTTCTGTCTGAATTTCTGGGATGAGGAGTTATCATTATTGACATTATTTACATTCGGACTATTGTCCTCATCTTTGTTGTTATTATCACCTGATCGCTTTCTGTCTGAATTTCTGGGATGAGGAGTTATCATTATTGACATTATTTACATTCGGACTATTGTCCTCATCTTTGTTGTTATTATCACCTGATCGCTTTCTGTCTGAATTTCTGGGATGAGGAGTTATCATTATTGACATTATTTACATTCGGACTATTGTCCTCATCTTTGTTGTTATTATCACCTGATCCTTTCTGTCTGAATTTCTGGGATGAGGAGTTGTCATTATTGACATTATTTACATTCGGACTATTGTCCTCATCTTTGTTGTTATTATCACCTGATCCTTTCTGTCTGAATTTCTGGGATGAGGAGTTGTCATTATTGACATTATTTACATTCGGACTATTATTTCCTCGTAGCTTTCTTTGAATTTCTTGTTATTATTGACACCATTGATTGTCTCATCTTTGCTTTCTTTGTCTGAATTTCTGGGATGAGGTTATCATTATTGACATTATTTTACATTCGGTCTATTGTCCTCATCTTTGTTGTTATTATCACCTGATCGCTTTCTGTCTGAATTTCTGGGATGAGGAGTTGTCATTATTGACATTATTTACATTCGGACTATTTTCCTCATCTTTGTTGTTATTATCACCTGATCCTTTTCTGTCTGAATTTCTGGGATGAGGAGTTGTCATTATTGACATTATTTACATTCGGACTATTGTCCTCATCTTTGTTGTTATTATCACCTGATCGCTTTCTGTCTGAATTTCTGGGATGAGGAGTTATCATTATTGACATTATTTACATGCAGGACTGTTGTCCTCATCTTTGTTGTATTTATCTCCTGATCGCCTTCTGTCTGAATATCTAGGATGAGGAGTTATCATTATTTACACAAATTACATGCGGACTATTGTTTTCACCTTTGTTGGTTTGTTTTTTTTATCTGTGTCACATTCAGAAATTCGAAACTAAAGATTTTATTTAATATATGAGTTAGTTCTCGTTCTAGTTCTTTATCTTTAGTATTGTTCAGTTATTGCTAATCCTGTTTCCACTGATTTCAAGTACGACCAGTCTAGGGATTGAACTCACAATTACTATGTCCCCAAATTCACTTACCAACGCTTTAATCCACTCGGCTATTTTCTCCTTGGATAATTCTTCACAGCGAGCAATAACTGAGCAGTAACAGAAATAAAGAAATAGATGGAATATCCCTAGACGTGGGCAGTGGAACAGGAACAATTTAAAACCCCGTAGATTAAATAAATGATTCCCTGATTCATATTCGAGAAAGACATAAGAATAGTCAAGAATCTATTTACATCTGATGATGGCTATATTCACGTATGTTTTAATCCATCGGCTATTGTCCCGTAGGGTAATTTTTCAGAGTGGGCAATAACTGATCAGTACTACAAATGAAGCAATAGATCAGAAATCCGTAGACATTGTCAGTGGAGCGATTACAATTTACAACTCCGTAGATTATGCAGAAGGACGTGTTGCTATAGATTACGATAAATCGTTCGACAAAGTACTTCACAAAGACCTGTTAGATCTGCTCAGTAACTTTAACATATTCGGGAAAGACATTAGAATAATCAAGAATCTATACTGGCAGCAAACCGCCTGCATACGGACAGAAAATGAGTTCAATAGATATACAAAAATAGAAAGGGGGTGTAAGACAAGAATACGTCTTCTCACTGGATTTATTCAACCTATACAGTGAGGCAATTCTGAGAGAAGTAGAAGTCCTACCGTGATTCATTATTGGCGGACACAATCTTAACAATATGAAATATGCAAATGGCACGGTGCTGATAGCAGACACGTAAAGGGAACTACAAAACCTCCTACAGAATGTAACTAAGGAAAGCGAAAAAAAAAAGGATTATAAACTACAAGACATAATGCATTGTTATCAGCAAAAGGATGAGCCCAATATGCAAATTACTGGTCGGGCATACTAAAAATCAAGCAGATACATAAATTTGAATATCTGTGTTCTAACAGAGGACGAAAAGTGCGACACTGAGATTCAAATGACCAAAGATGCCTTCCAAAAGCTAAGCAGAGTATTAAGAGACAGAAAAATTTCGTTAGAAATAAAGAAAAGAGTACTGAACTGTTATGTGATATCTGTCTTCCTGTATGGCGGTGAATGCTAGACAATCTCTTCAAAGAGGAGGAAGAGACTTGAAGCATCAGAAATGTAGTTCTACAAAAGGATTCTGAGGAAACCATAGACCAGAATATGTGAGCAACGACAATGTTTTAGAGAAAATGGAAACAAAAAAGGAAACTTATATTTAGCACCAGGAAAAGACAGTTGAAATTTCTAGCGTAAATAAAGAGGAAGGACGGTTTGGAAAATCTGATTCTCACGGGACAGATTGCAGGAAAAAGATAGAAAGGAAAGCAGCGCGTGACCTACTTGATACAGGCTTGAGCAAATGGATGGCAGAACTGAGTTTAGGAGAAATAACAAAAATAGAACTTATTAAAAGCGACAAGGACAGGAAGATGTGGAGGGCTAGTGGGAGGGTATGCCCTGAAGGTACATAAAACGTAAAATATTATATATAGAGTGTGAATCTTGGGAAGCTTATATTGGTTTTGGCTAGTAAAGTTGTAGACGAAGAATATTAAATAAATGATTCAGTTCAGAATTCCCTGTAGGTTACTCTATTCATCTTTATCTCTCCCAATAAGAACGAAAATTTTTTTTTTCAAATCAGCCAGGTATACATCCACAGATTCGCCGCATCGCAGTGATATTAACCACATGGTCAAAGATTGTTGGAGCCGACAAAATGACAGGAGCGAAGACAACACAATACCATGTGTTGTTACCTTTGCCATACCATGCACTGTATGTCTCGAAATTGTCCGAGAAAACGTGAGGACAGATATATCAGTATCAATATCTTCTTCAGCTCGGCACTACCTGTGATCGGGGTCCAGGTTGATGGAAGAACCGTCAACGCGCTAGCCGATACTGGTTTTTCACTGTCTATAGCCAGCAGAGAGGCGCTCACTCCGTGCGGACGTGCGAAAATCAGACAGTTACCCGGATCGAAATATACCTGAAGATGGCCATATTCACGTACGATTTGCTCCACTAGGCTATTTTTGCCCAGTAAGCGATACCAACAGCGAAGATAAGGACAATAGTCCGCATGTAAAGAGTGGAAATAATGCCTAGCTTTTAACCTTTTCCTGCGCGTACAAACGAAATGTTTCTTTCACTGATAAAAACAAAAGAATAATAATTGATGCTTAGCACTGGACTTCCCACATTTTGACTAACATCTTTTGTAAAAATAAATTTGTCAATGTTTTGCATTGAATATACAACAGAAATAGCTGTCCTGGGTATGACGATAAACTACATTCGCGTCCTGGGTTAGACGATGAACTACATCCTGCAGCAAGGCCCTTGATCACGAGGTTTTGAGAAGCATGGAACCACCTCTTAATTGCTGATGTTCCCAGGTCCACCCTGACCCGGAGTGGTAGCACTTGTTAGGGTCCTAACTATGGGAAAATAGTTAACCCCATAAACTGGGGTCAAAACACTATAAAAGTGTAAAAATAGGTTTTAATACTAGAAATACATTTTTGGAAAAATTATTTCCAGCAATATATCTTTGAAGAAAAAATATTGCAAGAAATACATTTTTGAAAAAAAAAAAAAAAAAAAAACAACTATTACCAGACATACATTTTTGAAGAAAAAAATATTACCAGCAATAAAAAGATTATCGGCATTAAATAACCCATTGAGGTTGATATACCGTAAAACAGACTAAATCAAACCAATAGAAATAGATTATCAAGTGTCAAAAGCTGAAACCAGTCTTAAAGAATTAATTAAGCCAGTCTTAAAGTCTTATTTTTTTTTAATCGGTATTACCCTGTGCAAGGTAGTAAAGCCACTAAGACGCAAGGGATTACAGGGTGTAGAGGAATTAAGGAACATAAATATTAGTGATGAGCGGAAAGAGAAAAGAGTAATCAGGAGGACAGTAGATAGCGATTGACATTGCATTTAAATATGTGCAGATTAAAATTGGCAGGAAAGCATGGAGCCTGAAGGGAGTTTCACAAATAAGAGCGAGAAAAAAAAAACTTAGCAATTGATGAGATCTCGACGTCAGTCTAGTGCTGCGCTTAAATTCATAAAGTCTAGGTTCCATAGGAGAGAGCTTATCCGAACAATTACCATGAAAGTATTGATAGAAAAAGCACATAGAGGTAATCTTATGGCGGTGGGAAAGTGATTGAAGGTGAGCCATCAGATCAGGACCAATAATATTGCTGATTATTCTTTGGATCTTATCAGGGAGCTCAAGGTAAATAGCAGGAGCACTAGACTATATGTGGCAGTAATATTCTAAGCATGGATGAATGGTAGACTTATAGATATGCAAGATGGATTCTGGAGAGAAAAATTGTTTCACACGATAGAGTAAATCGACTTTCTTGGCAACTGACCGAGCAAAGTATTTAATGTAGTCTTTCTGCTTCACGTCAGCTGAGAACGTTAGCACGAGGAGAAATGAGTTACTTTAGCAGGTTTAGGAGGTTAGCATCAGCCATGGTGATGGAAGGCACAGAGGAATCTCTCAGATGATTAATGGAGAGAAGTTTAGTTATGGATGAGATGAATCCTTTGAAAAACGGTAAGAAAAAAAATTGTGGTTGTCATAATCTAGTGTTAACTTTTTAGGATATTCGTTATGTATTAACCGCTATGAATTATAAGTCAACCAACCAAGTCAGAACTAGGGTTGAATAGCAGGAAAGTACGTCTTGAATTAGTTTATCAATTCCTCTGTCCAACAGTATGTCGTTTATAGTCCATTTTAGAGTTTAGCCCACTGAGCATCTTAATGGTATTGCCTAAACATATATCTCGCTACAATGTGCCGTTTTGCTGTATTGCTGAAACTATTATAATACAGATGTATTTCTTTTGTATTTTTATTACAGATTTTTAATCATTTCTCTCCAAGTAAGGTGACAATGCCACTAAGGTGCAAAGCGTTACTGGGAGTGAAAGAGAATGAGGAGATTCTAGTCAAGATAAAGGACAATAAAAGAATGGGATTTATCAAGATAGAAGATTGACGTTGCATTTAAATTTTTGAAGAATGTAGATGGCAGGGAAGAAATCGGAAGACGACAAGTACAAAAAAAGAAACTAATAGAATAGCTAGATGTAATCGTCAGTACTATTTCAACAGTAAAAATAATGAGACCTAATTGCCAATCAAGTAGAATTCTTAAATTCATGTAGTCGAGGTACCAATGGAGAAAGCTCATTAGAACAACTGCCATGAAAATATTTATAGAAAAAAAAACACAGAGGGAAGCCACTTGAAGATGGTGGGTAAGGGAGAGGTCAAGATGCCAGATCAGGACCGATAAGATTACAGACCCTTCTTTTGGATTTTGTTGCGAATCTCGTGTTATAGAGCAGAAGTAACAAACCAGGTCTGACGGCAGTATTCAATGCACAGACGAATGGTAGACATTTGTTGTTACTAATACATATTCGAAATCAAGAAGAAATGGATTGTCCGTAATCAGGAATTAAAACAAGACAGATTGTTAGGATTGGATTGTAATTTTCCGAAAATATCATGGACAAAACATGTGAGCAATGAGGAAGTTTTAATGAAAATACAAGGAAACTGATACTTACAATGAGGCATTTGAAATATCTGGGATACATAATGAGAAAAGAGGCTCTTGAGAATTCAACACCTACAGGACATACTGAAGGCTGCAGAAGCAGGATGAAGCAGCGAGGAAACTACTTAACGATTTTGTGTAAATGGATTGCAGGACAAGGACAGAGAGGGGTGGTAAAGTGTTGGACCAATAAAAAAACAAGAAGCTGTGGAGGGCTATGATCGCCCACGTTCTGAAAAGACATAGCACATAAAAAGAACATTGACAGTTTCCCCCGGGTTGTTTATTTTATTTCCAATCTCTTTACGACAACGTTGACTTGGTTTTGTGATAAAACTTGCAGACAGATTAAAAATGCCGTTAGGGGGCGTAATGTTTCTTTTATCTCATGGAAAAATGCCAACAAATGATGAATAAACTCCGGATAACAAGCTTCTATCGGATTGGAAACATAAAAAAGAAAGAAAGACTAACTGTTAATTAAGAAAAAAATACATGAAAAACTAACCGTTAGCGAATTCGCAGGAAAGAAGCAAAACAGACGACATTAACGAAAGCTGCAGGAAATGTATTAAGCTTTTTTCTCTCTCTTTTTATTACTCATATAGCGTTTGAAAGTTATTATAAATGACACATTAGTAGCAAAGAAACAGAATTAGCTAAATAAATAATAATAAAAGCTTCGTAGTTAAAAAATAAAAAAAAATGTCGTGGCTCAGTTGATAAAAATTCAAATTCGGCGTTGTTAGAAACAGTCATATTTCCTTACTTCATAACACATGCAGATGGCGCTGATGAAGAAAATGACTAAGTTGACAAACATGGTATTTGACACAATGAAGAGTCAGTCTATTAATCTTATAGGGATTCCAATAACCTATTAATTGAGGGAATGTCAAAACAAAGGGACGGAAAATAGGTGCAGCTATAGTTTTTTTCTTTTTTTTAATTTATTTGCCTGTAACACGAGTATCCAAGAACTTGGGACCGAACACAGACTACTAGAGCCATTAGGAAAACTTGATGGGTAGATCTGAATAGACCGAGATAGATAGGGAGATAGATAGATAGATGAGAACATAGATAGATAGATAGATAGATAATGAGAACAGAGATAGATAGATAGATAATGAGAACAGAGATAGATAGATAGATAGATAGATAGATAATGAGAACAGAGATAGATAGATAGATAGATAGATAGATAGATAGATAGATAATGAGAACAGAGATAGATAGATAGATAGATAATGAGAACAGAGATAGATAGATAGATAATGAGAACAGAGATAGATAGATAGATAGATAGATAATGAGAACAGAGATAGATAGATAGATAATGAGAACAGAGATAGATAGATAGATAGATAGATAGATAGATAGATAATGAGAACAGAGATAGATAGATAGATAATGAGAACAGAGATAGATAGATAGATAGATAGATAATGAGAACAGAGATAGATAGATAGATAATGAGAACAGAGATAGATAGATAGATAATGAGAACAGAGATAGATAGATAGATAGATAGATAGATAAACAGAGATAGATAGATAGATAATGAGAACAGAGATAGATAGATAGATAGATAGATAGATAGATAGATAGATAATGAGAATAGAGAGATAGATAGATAGATAGATAGATAGATAGATAATGAGAACAGAGATAGATAGATAGATAATGAGAGAGAGATAGATAGATAGATAGATATAGATAATGAGAACAGAGATAGATAGATAGATAGATAGATAGATAATGAGAACAGAGATAGATAGATAGATAATGAGAACAGAGATAGATAGATAGATAGATAGATAGATAGATAATGAGAACAGAGATAGATAGATAGATAGATAGATAATGAGAACAGAGATAGATAGATAGATAATGAGAACAGAGATAGATAGATAGATAGATAGATAGATAATGAGAACAGAGATAGATAGATAGATAGATAGATAGATAATGAGAACAGAGATAGATAGATGATGAGAACATAGATAATGAGAACAGAAAGAGATAGATGAGAACAGAGATAGATAAATAGATGAGAAGAGATTTACATAGCTGAGAACAGGCATAGCTAGATACACGATATATACAAACATGAAAACAGGCTTAGATAGATATATGAGACTAGACTTAGATAAGAACAGGCTTAGATAGATACATACATGAGAACAGGCTCAGATAGAAATAAAATACATAATATGAAATATCTTCCGTTTCGAATAGGATTTGCTGCCCAAATACACCGAATTTATAAAAAAATATAATTTATTTATTAACTATACTTTTTATGGATATGAGAGGAAAGCGTTTAGAATGAGGTTTTATTTAAAATTCGATATGACTAGCAGAATTTGCTACCAGCTTCTCGAGCCATCCGGGAATCGCGGTATGGAAGACAGAAACTTCTTGTGTTCACCCTTCAAATTCTCCCAAAGTCTTGGTTTAGTACAGTAGACATGCTCCTTTAACCATCCCCAAAGAAAAAAGTCACAGGGTGTTAAGTCAGAACTTCAGGCTGGCCACTCATACATAAAATAGGGAGTTACCTTTCGATCACCCTGTATATATAACTATTTTATATATATATATTAAAATGTAGTGCTCAAGCGGGACATCTTCACTAACAATTGCCGCCTGGCGACACGCCTGTATCAAATTAAGCTTAGCTTAGGAATTATATTCAGTGTCTCGTAGTAGTGAATATTTAGACATCTCATCACATACGCAACATTTTGTTCCATCTTCATCGAGCAAACTTTGATATCGATGAATTGTCATTGATCCATGATTTGATATCGATTGATTGCCATTGATCCATAATTTGATATCGATGGATTATCATTGAACCGATGGATAGTCATTATCCCACGACTTGATAACAATGGTTGTCATTGATCCATGATTTAATATTGATGTATTGTCATTACCCCATGATGTTATATTGATAGATATTCATTACCCCATGATGTGATAACCAATTGATATCGTTGAACTGTCATTTATCCATGATTTGATATCAATGCATTGTCATTGATCCATGATTTAGAATAATTGACAACCATATATTGCCAGTATTTTTTGATTTGTTATCGATGAATTATCATTTTTCCATAATTAGATACCCATAGATTGTTATTGTTCCATGACTCCTATAGACTATAATGGATATGTCCTAATCCTTATAAATACAGTGGAATATACTGTATGTTGGATTCACTTCCAAGTGTGCTGGTCAAACTCTCTGCCTCCGGGCAGAGAGGAACCCAGACGAGGCTATGCCGAAGGGCAGAGTCTCGTTTGGGGTGGTAGACAGCTACTCGACCCCGTTTATACGGGGTCTACGGGGAATCTTTGGCCCAGCCTATGGACTCGGATACCCCACAATAAATTCAGCCTTGTGCCACATCAGACCGGGTGGGGCGGTTAGTGAATATCTTCATTGGATCCACTTCCAAGTGTGCTGGTCAAACTCTCTGTCCCCAGGCAGAAAGGATCCACTAGACGAGGCTATGTCGAAGGACAGTCTCGTCTGGGGTAGGTAGACAGCTACCCGACTCCGTGTATACGCGGTTGAATGGGAATTTTTGCCAAAGCCTACGGATTCGGTTTACGGATTAAATTCGGCCTTGTGCCACATCTGACCTCGTGGGGAGGTTAGGGTATATCTTCATTGGATTCACTTAAAAGATAGGATCCCCAAGACGAGGCTATGTCGAAGGACAAAGTCTCATCTCGGGAGACAGTTACTCGACCCCGTTTTTTACGGGATCTACGAGGAATTTTTGCCCGAGTCTACGGGCTCAGATACATCACATTAAACTTCGACATTGGGCCACATTTGACCGCGTTGGGCAGTTAGTGAATATCTTCACTTGGAATTTACCTTGACTGACTTCTAGCAGTTGATTACTTACTACACACCGCTGGCGAATCTTGTATGTTGTTCCTGTTATAAATTTTATCGTTTCATTTCCAACCTTCATTTTGGTTATTCTTATTCAGTAACCTTTCCTAGGTTACAGAAAATACCCAAATACATATGTGAGCCCCGTGGAGTATCGCTTCACAGCCACATCACTCAAGGTTAATATCAATAGTTTGTTAATTTTTCATGATGGATTGGGGAATTTTCATGTTTTGATATCGATACTCTAAGTGGCTGGATAGTAATTTTCCAAGCTTAGCTCAGATGTGGCATAAGGCCGAAAGTATGGGGCACCAAGTGAGGATCGAACTCACTACTCAGTCGTAATTGTTCTAGCGAGACAAGCTTGCTAAACATTACACCACCCCGAGGTGCCCAATAGTGATTTTCTAAGCGCTGCTTAGATGTGGCACAAGGTCGAGTGTATGGAGCACCCAGTGAGGATCGAACTCACTACTCAGTCGTAATTGTTCTAGCGAGACAAGCTTGCTAACCATTACACCCCTCTAAGTGGCTGGAGATATTGTTGTTTGAACTGTATGTTTGCTTTACGCTGAACTGGTAGCTTGTGATTGGATGACTGAATGTACCAATCAAAGGCAGCTGTTGAGATAACGTGGCATGTCTAAAAATGGAACATCTTTATAGAAGTACTTCTTTAAAAGAATAAAAAATGCTGAGAAAGTCGTGTTTGCGTAGAGTAGAAATAGACTTAGAAAGAAGTTTTTTAAGTGAAAATTTTCGCTGGAAGGGACAACACAAAATCATAGTTGACAAACACAAGGATAGAATGATGTAAAACAAAAACGAGAGAAGATTGAGATCGTGAAAATGGATGTCATTATAGAATCATAAAAAATAACTGAAAAAACACATCCATGCTTCTTAATTTCGAAGGCCACGAAATGATTCTCAATTCCCCACCCCAAATATATGGCCTTTGAAGTTTCTTTGTAACATTGATTTCTTCCATCTTAACTCTTCGACCCGTGTCTTCTTGCTGCTTTACTTTGATTCATTTTCGCGAATCTCCATGTCTGCGAGGTATTTATCACATTTCAACCGCTTTGTTCTACGGCCTTCTTTCTGTCTTGATAATTCAGTCGGTGTCTTCCTACTGATCTACTTTCATTTCTTTGGTCCAGTTTCCACGTCTGCAGGTTTTTATTACCACATTTCAGCCACTCTATTCTATGTGCTTCTTTCTGAAGATTTTTATTACCGCATTTCAGCCACTCTACGAACTTCTTTCTATCTGAATTTCTCATCCGCTATTGTCCAACTGTTATAATTTGATGCATTCGGAATAATTTCCGCGTTCTCGTTATTTTAATCGCGAATTTTTCAGCCACTTCACTAAATTTGTCAATCGATATTTTCTTACTGATTTACTTTTATTCGTTCGAAACATTTTGCGGAGGTTTTATCACACTGTTTCAGCCACTCCACTCTACAGCCTTCTTTTTGCCTTAATTTTTCAGTTGATAACTGTTATAAATTAATTCGGACCGCTTTCCATTTTTTTTGGGGGGTTTATCGCAACATTTGCCTCGCAGTATCATCTTTTTGAAAGAAAATATGGCAACTGTGTGCATAATATGCCATGTAGCTGTAGCAAAGAATACAATACGAGATAAGCTTACTCGTAAAAAAATATGTCTTGCAGTATATCAGAAAGCTGTAATCTATACAGAGACTATAAAATTAGGTAAAGCTGATCATATATAAAGAGAAAACGAAGTACACCAAATGGAACAGAATGAAAATAACAAAGAACAAAACTGTTTAATAAGAAGATTGACAAAGCAGCACACACGTTATGCTTAAATCATCCAATTGATAGACCAAGCATAGATATCAACATGAGAAAAGCATACATGCCTAGTTTAAATAAAAGGTTTCATTCAGTGTCTTTGGAAGAGTACAGGTGTAACAGCTCAGAGTATATGCCACCCCAAAGTGTGCACGAGATTATTCTAGACTAAGTTGTTTTATACCCGGTGTAAAAGTTAGCCTAGGTCAGTTTATATCTCTAGGCATTGGGCTGTTCGAAAAATAATATCCGGTTTTAGAATCAAATTTTATTTCTGAATTACTGTATTTACCCAGTGTTTGCATCAGCCAAAACAGAAACCCTGGACATTTGTACATTTCTGCCATCAAGCTACAGGGTTATTTATGCCTTTACAATAAAACTCGAAAGGTTTGAACGCCAAAATATCTTTGAACGCAGTTTCTGCATCTTCTTTGTAACAGAATGTCTTTTGGCTTGAAAAAAATGTCAAGATTCTTGAAAATGTGTCATTTGGAATATGGTGGATGTAGCAAGTCGGTGACCTTCTGCACTGTCACCCTGCAGCAGAATTTGACCTCATTGATTAAGCAGTGCCGGTCGCTTTTTGCGTAATTGGAGGTACATTTCACCCAGTTGCTGGCAGTAAACCTCGACAGTGATGCTACGGTTAGATTCCAGAAAGCTGTAAGGGATGGCGCTAATTGCGGACTATTAGATAGTTACCATAATCTTCTGTTGGTACCATTTTGGTTTTGGAAAGTTTTGGGGTCCTTCATCTTAATCAAGTCATTGAGCTGATCACTTACGATTCTCATATATCAATTTCTCATCACAACTATACGATCAAGAAACCAATCATTCAAATTTCTCAGGTGTAGCATCGAACACACTCCAAAACATGGAATCCTTTGACTTTCACCAATTTCATGTGGAATCCATTTATCGAGTTTCATCACTTGCAAGTTTTCCCGAAATGGTCCGCATTTATTGAAATGCGGACATCCATTATTTGAGTCTTTGACGTGAGTTTTGTTCAACTAGTGTTTTCAGATGTTGATTATCAATTGCAAATGAACGTCCCCTACCACTTTGATATTCAAAACTCGGATTCCCACTGCAAAACTTCAGAAACACGTGCCGTACTGTCCGGTCACCCTGTTAATGTTTACAGCAGTTTGAAAAACATTGTGACCAAGCTTAAACACAGTCAACGCACCTCTTCTTTTTTTTTCCATGATGAAGGCTATATAATGTTTGGTTTGTTTTGTCTTACGGCCTATCAACTTCAATGGGGTATTTAATGCCGACAAGATTTTTATTGCTGGTAATAATTTTTCCAAAAATGTATTGCTGGTAATATTTTTTCCTTCAAATATGTTTTGCTGGTAATAATTGTTTCTTAAAAAGATCATTGCTTACAAAAAAGTATTGCTGTATTAAAACCTATTTTTACACTTTCATAATTCTTTGACCCCAGTTTTGGAGGGTCAACTACTTGCCCATAGCTGGGACCCTAACAGGTGCTACTACCTCGGGTCAGGGTAGACCTGGGAACACCAGCAATTAAGAGGTGGTTCTAGGCTCCTCAAAACCCCCAGATCAAAGAACTTGTTGGATTAGTTTATTATCTTACCCAGGACGCGGATATTGTTTATCGTCATACCCAGGACGCGCTACGTAATGTCTTAAGTTAAATTCTGAAAAAAGATTGATATCAAATCAACAAAAAGGACACTTTAACAATAGGGGATGAGCAATATATTTTTGTGCAACTGTTATAATAATATATTAGAACACAATGAAAAGACTTATTCTGAAATCGGACATTATTTTCCGAACAACCTAATATAAAATGGACTAGAAAAAAAAGAAGGAAAATATACCCTCAAGGCCAGAATATACCCCATCCATTTCCCATGTCATAAGATATATATTATTCTATCCAGATGTAGATAATTTCTAGCTGTAAACATACGCATTGCTAAAGCCTGGGGTGCCCTCAACAGGTTATATCTAGACAACATGAAAAGGAGTCTCTTTCAAGCGATTGTCACTTTTGTTTATTTCATTTCTGTTTTATGGGCAGAGAGGTTAGAAAGTTCGCATTCTGACCATGAAACCCGGGTTCGAATCTCACCATGGTCGATTTGTCAGTCAGGAGACTTTCTGATGTTATCGGACTGGAGGGTGTCGATCCCAGCGTGCAGCACCTTTGGAAAGTGCCTGAAATACCACGGGTTGACCCAAGCCTTGTGAGTGAAATTGGGTAGTCGGAACTCTTGGGGGCCATCGATAGCTTTGCTAGCACGAAGTCACAAGTCATCGTGGCCGAAGGCTTGCTAAAATTGTTGATCACGCTAGATAACACGCTCTTTTCTCAGAAACTGTAACTAAAGTCTGCTCGGCATAGTTGCTGTATAAACCACAGGTGGGCTCTGTGGGTGTTGAATAAAGACAAAATGTGCCTGAGAAAGCGTCTGCAATAGGGATTAGCTAGCCGCCCTTGTATAACAGTATCCTCGAATACGAGTGGCCAATTTACACATCTTTTCTATTGTATGGCTGTTCAGCATGAAGCCATACATTAAAACTGGGAATAAGATTTGATGGCGCCTACATCACGCTAAGAGTGACTTTGAATGTCACTTTTGGAGTTCACCTAACCAATGAGTGGATGTATGGGAACTTTCGTGCGGTATCAGACATCATCGAATAGATTGAGATTCGCAGGACATTGCTGGAGAGCTAAAGACGAAATTGTTAGTGAATTTCTTTTGGGGGAGCTTACACAAGGAAAAGCTAGCCAAGACCTATATCAAGCAGATTTGTGGCGACATGAACAACAAGCAATCTCTCTCTCTCTCTCTAATAATAGAACTGAAGGGCGTCAAAGAGTCATGAGAATCTGTGCAAGAAACACAACCAGATGATGATGATTATATTCGGGGATACTATGGATCATGTGGCGTTGCACGTTCGTAGAGAATCCTTGTATGCTTTCTACCACCTCAGTTTTATTCCGGATTCTTGGTTTGCGCATGAGCAGGTCTAATTTCTAGATTGCTACTGATTAAAAAGTGGCTATTTTTGCGACTGACTATTGTTGTTTTGTGTGTACAGGCAACAGGCCTCAGTTTAATTCATTATGAAGCAGTTTGTATAGACTTGAGCATTCTGTTTACTTTGTTACCTAACAACCGTATTAATTGAACAAAATTGATTCCATTTTAGAAATATCGATACCTGATTACTGTTGGCTGAATCCATATCAGCCATGATTAAGTTAATTAATTACAACCGGTCTGAAGTTATGCAAATCATATAAAAATAACTCGAATTTGCTTTGAACAATTTTTGTAAAGTTTTAAACGATTAATTTAGTTGCCTAAACAAAGCTTGATTTTTATTTGTTTTATCAATCTTATCACCCCATACAAGGCAGTAAAGCCACTAAGACTCAGGGAGTTACTGAGTGTGGAAGAACAATTTAAAAAAAGAGAAACATTTGAGAGTGCGAAGAATAGAAGTGTAATCAAAACAGTAGATAACGATTGACATTGCATTTAGATTTTTGAAGGTTAAAGTTGTCTGGATTTGCGGTAAGGTCTCATCATTTTACAGTTGAATTGGCTAGATGTAACCGGAAGTTCTATGCTAAGGGTTTCTTCTATCGCACTTCTCTCTTGTGGAACTCTCTTCCGGTTTCATACTTTCCAGTAAAAATTTGATCTTCAAAACATTCAATGCAATTTCAGTCGCTATTTACTGTCTTCCTGATTACTTTTCTATCCTTCACGCTCCCTTAGTAATGTTTCTGCTTTCTAATTCTTCCACACCTAGTAACTCTCTGTATCTTAGTGTCTTTACTGTCGCTATATATATATATATATATATATATATATATATAGAGAGAGAGAGAGAGAGAGAGAGAGAATCACATAATAATTGAACATTGCTGACACATATAGTCCGGTGCTCCTGCTATGTATCTAGAAACCCTTGATAAAATCCAAAGAAGAATCAGCAATATTATAGGTCCTGATCTGGCGTCTGGGCTTCAGTCACCGCCGTAAACTTGCCTCCCTGCGCCTTTTCTACAAATACTTTCATGGTAATTGTTCGGATGAGCTCATTGGCCCCTTTTATTTTTATCCCTATTTTTCTTTAGTTTAATTCCCCATCCTTTCCCTCGTTAGGTGGTCAGTGATGTCAGTTCGCTGGTGGATGCGGGGAGCCTTTCGTTTCGCGTGTGTATTTTCGTATTTGTTGTTGTGTGAGTGATTGGAATGAATCAGTGTTTTATTATAGTTCTGCATTGATTTCGTCCAGCGAACAGATGTTTCTGCCACATTTAAGGATTGTGGGGTTTTCTTTTTATTAATAACATTATTTTGTTTAGGTTCTTGCAAATAGTTGTATTTCATATTGTAAATACTCATTGGGTCTGTTTTTAAAATTGTTGTTTTATTCCCCTCCCGCCACAGATAATGAATTGTACATATGGGGAAGAGTTATGATTTTCATAGAGACAATGAGGTATTATGGTGAATGTAGCAAGAAAGATAAGTAAGAATGAGTTGTTATGGTGTTAGGAATATTGTTGTATGTTTGGGTCAGTGTTTGTGGCTAGCTAAGTTTAATGTTAAGACAGAAGAAGACTGTCTTTTCCTCCTATTCCCCATTTTGGCCTTGTGCCACATTTTGTAAATATTAAAAATAGATATAGCTGTTCACTCATCATCATCTTGCGGCCTCAGCCGAGATTGAACTCACTACACCTCTGCAATATTCCCTATCTGTCATAGCACCCAAAAGATCTTCCTTAGGGATGACTGTGTCACGTTTTATCCTATCTGGAAAGGTTAACTTGCGTGATCGATTGACAGATGATGGGTGCCTCCAGAGTACAAATGATGACACAAGTTCATCTGTGGCACGTGCACAATGCCCGGCGAACTGGACACGTCTCTTACAAACTAAAGTTGATACTCTTGGCAAGTCACCATATATCATTTTCTACGCTACCCGGACATTATGAATTTGAACGCGGTACTAGTCAGGCGACGAGGCCTCTTCAATTCACAGTTGAATTGGTTAGATATAACCGTAAGTTCTATGTTAACAGTTTCTTCTATCTCACTTCTCGCTTGTGAAATTCTCATCCAGCTTCATGCTTTCCAGTAAAAATTTGATCTTCGAAATTCTAAAAGCAATGTCAGTCGCTATCTATTGTCTTCTTGATTACTCTTCTCTTATTCTCGCTTCTTGATAATGTTTCTCTTTTTCCTTGTTCTTCGAAGGCTAGTAGATTTTATATAGTGTATAGTTCAGACAAGGCAACTTTATACTCGGAGGTGTGAATTAGTGCTTATTATACCGCAGGGTAAAGGTAACATTTTGTAGAAGTCATATAGAAAAAAATGAAATTAAAATCCAATTGCGAGCTAACGTGATCTTAGTGTTAAATTGAATATATACTTTCTGAATTAGTGATTACTTGACAGAGAGTTTACCACAAAATGAAGCGTTATAAAAGACATTTAAAAATAAATAGCAAGTAGAAAAGAGGAAAAGACAAAAGTTGGCCGGCGTTCGTTAAATCGACTACTTAAAATAGTATACATACCGACTAAAATAGAAGAAATATTTATAAAGACAGGTGAAATTTTGTATATTAATTTTCTTACTATATAAGTGTGCTCAATTTTAGGTATTTTTTTAATAGCTTTTTAATACACGTAAAAAATATTTTTTTCCTTTTTTGCACAATTTTTAGAAAAAACGCGTCATTTCGAAAAACGTGAAAAAAAAATACATTTCAGGAGCTTCCAAAAATATGCAAACTCTATTTTGTTCAAAGTAGAGTCTAATAATGCTATAAAACCTCGGAGAATTCCAGTAAGATATCTTTAATCAAGTTATTTTTATAGATACAAATATTTAAGTAAATTCTACGCTTATAATAAATAGTATTAACAACATTTACCGACCTGAATGACCGAGAAATTTCATAGAAAATATGTGCCTTCCGACAGGAATCGAACCTGTATCCTGCACGGAACAGTCATATAGACTGACGTGCTATATTATTTAGCTACAAATATTTTCTAATATCTAGGCCGATAAATGTTCCTCTTACTGTTTATTATAAACATAACCTTTTCTTGAATATTTGTATCTGTAAAAATAACGTATGAACAGAAAATATATTAAAATATTTGTCGGACTTAGTTCATTTCATTATATATATATATATATATATATACACAGAGGACACATACGCAGGACCGTCACTCTTTTTAAATTTTGGATTTAATGTAATTATAACAAAATATTTCGCTTTCATTGTTTGCCTTCATAGGCAAACGAAACGTGTCGAAAAACACTAAGATTTTTTTGACAATGGTCATTTTTATACCATTATATATTTTCTCACCGGTAGCACGACTCGAGTCGTCTTACTGGTGAGAAATAATATGTATATTTATTAATATGCACTTAATAGCTCTGTTATATTACATCGAGCACTATTTTATTAACATCATGTACAATATCTGATATATTTATGGCAGAGTACGTTAGGCATATATGTGTCATTATCACAACTATGTCGATTTCATAAATTTCAAATATCGCGCCTTCGCGTGTCATGTCAGTGTTATATATGTGTGTGTGTGTGTGTGTCTATACGTTATTTTTATAGATACAAATATTTAAGTCAGTGCTCTATTTATAATGAACAATATTAACAACATTTACCAGCATGAATTATTATAAACAGAGCCTTTACTTAAATATTTGTATCTATAAAAATTACGTATAAACAGAAAATTTATTAAAATAATTGTCAGATTCAGTCCATTTTCATAATATATGATGTCATGTTTCCGTTACGATACGCTTCAAGCAGATATGAGCTATCGAGAGAAATCATGGTAAGTTTGTAGATCAAAAAAAGTAATTTAACACTTTTAACCTGACGCTTCCTCTGTAGCTAAATGGTATAGCACGTCAGGCTATATAGTGGCTCTACAGGTTCGATTCCTGTCGGAAAACACATATTTTCTACGAAATTTCTCAGATATTGAGGCCGGTAAATGTTGTTTAATACTGTTTATTATAAACAGATCATTTACTTAAATATTTGTATCTATAAACATAACGTATAAATAATAAATATATCAAAATAATTGTCGGGCTTAGTCCATTTTCATAATATATGACGACATTTGTTAAGATACGCTTCGAGCAGATATGAGCGTTCGAGAAAAATCATAGAAAATTGTAGTTTAAAAGCAGTAATTCAACCTTGCTAACCAGACGTTTCTTCTAACTAAATGGTATAGCACGTCAGGCTATATGACGGTTCTATGTAGGATACAGGTTCGATGCCTGTCGGAGGGCACATATTTTCCATGAAATTTCTCGGACATTCAGGCCGGTAAATGTTGTTAATACTGTTTATTAGAAACAGAGCATTTACTTAAATATTTGTATCTATAAAGATAACTTATAAATAGAAAATATATTAAAATAATTGTCGGACTTAGTCCATTTCATATATTTATGTGTGTAAGTGTTTTTGTGAAAAGTATTACATACAATCTTTTATTGTATTTTTCAGAGACTTTCCAGTATCCTGATGTTATATTCGACCACTTCTGGTAAGTAACCAAAAAACTCTTACTTCTCTAACATGCCATTTTGTCAAAATTGGCTTTTTTTGTAATCATGTGCATATTTAAATATTCTTCTTCTTCTATGTATCATGTCCCTTCAAGACGTTGGCTATTATGACAGCAAGGTCTCTGATCGGGATATTGGAGGTTTTGAGGAGCGTTGGACCCTTTCTTATCTGCCGTTGTTCCCAGGTCCACCCTGACCTGGGTGGTAGCACCTGTTAGGGTCCTAGCTATGGTCACCTATATACAAAAATCAACAGTACATTTTTATAATAAAATGACCAACAATTCATTTTTATAGCAAAATAACAGTCAATGCAACATTAATATAAAAAATACATTTTTATACTAAAATTAACAACAATACTTTTTTTTATGATCTACAAACGATAGATCTAAAACACATGCCTTTAATTTGAAAGTATAAAATTATGTACCAAATATCTGTAGTTAAAAGCATTAAATTACGTGCAAAAGATATAGAGATGTTGATATGCCACTAAACAAAATTAACCAACCCACTCAAATAAGAGTATCCACTAAAAATAACATTTAAAGTGATAAAGATTTATCGGATTAATAAAAAATTCATTCTCATATATTTATAACGTATATTCATACAAATAGACATATACATATATACACACACATATATATGTATATATACACACATAAATATATACATATATGTGTGTGTGTGTGTGTGTGTTTTAAACAATAAAAGATATTAAGAAATTAAAAAAATAAAATTTTCATACACACTGGGTTGTATATTAATATTTTTTTTGTTTTATTGTTTTAATTAGATTCCTCGACTAGTTTCGGCCAGCATGGCCATCTTCAGGAGAAAACAATTCTGCTTATTAGTAGCAGTGAACTACAGGAATGAATCTAATAGATCCGCAGTACAAAATTCTGGAAAAAAAAACTACTAACACATATTTCTCTAATAATTGGACGATATACTTAGTCTGTCACTTTAACTGGAAAAACACATACAACAAAAAAAAAATTCGTGGATTTACTACTTTACTAAATTCAAACAAAAAATTCTCACTTGAAATATTTGAACTCTAGCGTTGCGACTTGCACGTTCCAATATTATATAACCGTTAATAAATAACACATTCTTAAAAAAAAAAACATCTTTTGGTCTACAATACATTTATTTCGTCTTTCAGTTTATTTGTAAAAGGAAAAATTACAGCCTGAGGATGAAAATGTGATATTTTCGAAAGTACTCGCTGCTCTAAAACACCAGATTTATCTGACAACAATTTTATAAATAAGGATCGCGAAATTCAATGAATTGTTAGTAAATTAATGCTTTATTAAGTCTGTTTGCGAAGAGGTTTCTCCATTAATTACATTAATATTACTAATTAATTATTTGTATGACTGCCTCTTTATAATATAAAATATATATTGCCCATTATAATATATATAATATTATAGATATATGTGAGATATATGTAATATATATATATATTATAAATATATGTGTAAAAAGAATGCCAGTTCTAACATCCTATAGATATAACAATACTAACAAACGGGGCATACCAAAACGAATATAAACTTTTCAGGATGCCGACTCTGTTGTCATGTAATATGTTCTCAGGACATAGGCGATCATGGCCCTCCACATCTTCCCGTCCCTTGTAGCTCTTAATAATCTTTGTCTCACAAACCCCGTTCTACCATCCATTTACATAAGTTCACTAAATGTATTATGCGTTTATTTCCTCTGACACTCTTGCCTTAAATCTGTCCTGTGAGTATCAGATTTTCCAAGCTGTCCTTCCTCATTACGTGCCTTAGAAATTTCATCTGCCTCTGCTCTATGCTAAATACAAGTTTCCATTTTGTTTCTATTTTCTCTAAAACCTCGTCGTTGCTCGCATCTTCCCGTAGAAACACATTTCTCTTGCTTCAAGTCTCTTCTTCGTCCTTGAGGAGATTGTCCAGTATTCGCTGCCATACAGGAAGACATATCACGTAAGAGTTCAATACTCTTTTTTTTTTGTCGCTAACGAATTTATCAGACAAAATATATAATATCAGCCCTCCTATATATCAGGAAACGCTGAAATATCCCCTCACAGATGAAGAGAAACGAAGCAGCTGAAATATGATACTACAGAAGGATGCTGAGAATACCATGGACTGGATATGTTAGTAACGACAAAGTTTTAGAGAAAATGGAAAAAAAGGATACATCGGTAAGAGATAGTTGCAATTTTTCGGGCGCTTAATAAGGAAAGAGGGCTTGGGAAATTTGATATTCACACGGACATATATATATATATATATATATATATATATATATATATATATATAATGCCATTAAATTCCTTAAGGAATATAGGGCCGCAAGATATCGTTGATGTTTCTATAACAAGCCAGTTTGTTTTGGGTTTTTTTTTCTTTTAAGTGAGTAGATTTTTAGCCTACTACACAAACCCCAAAACCTGGGGGATCAGGTGTTGAATTCAGAGCCACCAAAGGCTATAGAACCCAGTCTGCCCTTCTATTTACCTATAGCTGGGGGAACAAGTGGAGCTATACCTTTCCCAAGGGTATTAGCACGTAAGTGAATGTAATGGATTCTCAGATTCCTCAATCCGAGCAGCTATCAATTACTCCGCCGTTTCTCCTACATGTAGTGATCTTCAAAGCGTAGCTCAGATGTGGCACAAGACCGAAAGTATGGCGCATCCACTCACTACCCAGTCGTAATTATTCTAGCGAGACAAACTTGCTAACCATTACACCACCTCGAGGTACCCCGTATCTCCTACATATAAGAAGGCCAAAAAATCCAAAGGAAAATAGTGCTTAACCTATATAACAACTTTGTGTAAATGAATAGAACAGGCCATTGTACATATAGCAAAACGACAAAATTTACCAAGGGCTCCAAATTGTGGGGAGCCATGATCACCAGCGTCCTGAAGGAACATTGCACATATAGAAGAAGATAAGAGATCGTAGGTCTTGATGTCGTAATCGGAATGTGTCCCTAATCTGTGAAAAGCGATCAGAATTATCAGCTGCGAATGGCTTAATTAATTAAAGTTTATACAGAAGCGGACCAGAAAAATATTTGCCCAAGGTTATTACAAGTGATGGGTAAACATGGAATTCTGACAGGTGGGCGGTCATATGTCTCCGAAGCGCTTGTATTGATTCGTTGAATAAAGAAGGGTTGCAGCGTCTCCAGTCCAACGTTTCATGATTTATATGGATGCGTTCTGGGAAGAGACAGATTTCACGTATTTGCTTGGAATCAGCAGTTCATGGGAGGTAGATATACAGGCAAGTTTAAACCGGAAGGAACTGTCTATCGTGATTGAATCGCAAGGACACATCACTGGGTAAAGATAAGCGAAAAACACAAACCAACAAAGCAAATAGAAATTTGGAGAAAAAACAAAAAAAAAAACCGAATGGATACGATAGGGTGCTAAAAAAATTATTAACCCAAATAACTTCATAAAAACTAACCAAATAATCAAAATATTTTCTGGGGACGAATAAACATATTCGGTGTGTCACTAAGTCTTACCTTAACTTCTGACAATCACTTATTTTTCACTTTTTTATTGAATTTCAACAATAATATCTTTAGTAATGTGAGAGTTGGACGGGTCCTACTAACATCAGTTATCTTTATTTGGTTTATTTTCATATTGAGTTTCTTTTGGGGTTCATCCCCTCCCTTACTGTAAATCATCAGATTTTTATGTATAATTTTTTTATAATTATCAAATTTTTATGCCACGGAGTTCGTTTTTAGATTCCCTAGGAGTATGCGGCATTATGGTATATGTAGGATCGATTGGTGACGGATGACTTCGTGTGGTCAATGTGCGAATTGTAATGAGTGAATGGGTCGTGAATCGGATTAGCTAGGTATAAAATAGTGAAAAGCAGCCTCAGCTCAGTCCAAATTTTCGGCCTTGTGCCATAATTGTATTTTATGGAATAAATCTCAATATCCTTAGCAATGCATTTCCATTATACATATAATAGCCCTATTCTATCAGTAATGCTTGCATTCATTCCTGACCACTGACAATCCCTTTCTTCCTGATTTTCAATGCATTCTTATAGTAAAATCATTAGCAATGCATTTACATTATACATATAATAGCCCTATTCTATCAGTAATGTTTGCATTCATTCCTGACCACTGACAATACCTTTCTTCCTGATTTTCAATGCATACCTATAATAAAATCATTAGCAAAGCATTTACATTATAAATATAATAGCCCTATTCTATCAGTAATGCTTGCATTTATTCCTGACCACTGACAATCCCTTTCTTCCTAATTTTCAATGCATTCCTATAGTAAAATCATTAGCAATGCATTTCCATTATCCATAATAACCCTTATTCTATCAGTAATGCACGCATTCATTCCTGACCACTGACAATCCCTTTCTTCTCGGTTTGCATTGCATTAAGATGAATTTTAAAGGAGCATTATTTCCAGTACCTCCCTACAAAAAGTACAGCATTTTTAAAACATATCCCAAATTGAATAATTTTATTTCATTTTTTTTTTTTTTCATAAATATTATTTGAAGCAAAGCGCTACTGGAGCCAATTTGTTGTTTGGTCCCATTACGTACACAGGCAAAAACTGTCTAAGCTATCCTTTAGGCTTCAGTATTAAGAGCGTACCCCTATCCAGGCAAATTGAGAGGTGCTGCCTTGGGGGAAGATCTACAGGAACCAGTGATGCTTCAAATGATATATTGCTGACATATCTATGTTAGATCTGCCCACTTGTCACCTGTCTGACTTGATAATCTTCAAAGGCGTCTACGCGGCCTTGTGGGTGATGAATTATTTTCCACCCTACAACCCCTTTCCAATAACTATTGCTATATCTATGGCAAGTGTTTTGTCGAGTTATATTCCTTAGTCTCACCACCCCTGACCTTTACGACTTGGACCGGCCATGCCCCATACATCCCCATCGGTAAAATAAGCAAACATGCTTTTAAGCTTATTTTACTGGTTTCGGTAAAACAGACACCCAATTTGAAGTCTTTTCCATTATCAATTGTTAAAACACAAAATCATTCATTCATTATCGATTATTAAAATAAATATAGAAGTCTTTGAATATTTTAAGAACTTCAGGCAAATCCAAAACTTTCTCTTGCCAATACACTTCAGGTGTACCCCTCCCCTGGGTATGACGATAAACTACGTCCGTGTCCTGGGTAAGACGATAAACTACGTCCATCAGCAAGATCAGGAGGTTTTGAGGAGCGTGGAACCACCTCTTAATTACTGGTGTTCCCAGGTCCACCCTTACCCGGTGTGGTAGCACCTGTTAGGGTCCCAGCTATGGGCAAATAGTTAACTATTACCAGCAATACATTTTTGAAGGAAAATTATTGCCAGAAACAGATTTTTGACAAAACAAAATATTGGCAGCAATAAAAAATTTTGTCGGCATTAAATAATCCATTATGGTTGATATACCGTAAACCAAACCAAACCATTGAAGACAACAGTAAAAGACCACAGAATCAATGTTGTTCAATTCTGCTTACACAGTTCACAATACCACTGCGCTGACGATCTCAGATATAATATATTCATAGTTCGAAAACACAATTTATATTTACAGGAAAAATAGCCAAGGGACCGGCAAAATAACTTGTTGATAAAAACTTAAGTTTAATAAAACACATTCTACAATAATTATTTTCTTTTTTTTTTTTTTTTTAAAAAAATTTACTCTTATTTGTTTTGTTTGGGGGGGGGCGATTTTAAATTTTTTTCCAGTTCTTTCAGAAATAGAGATTTCTTAAATAAAAAAAAAAGTTGTTTTTGAAGCATTTTACAGATTATTTTGCAATAAAGATTAAAGAGGAAAAAAGATGAAGGAAATAAATTAACATTATCAATTCAATAATATTTTTCTCTATTAAATTCCCCCCCACCACCACCATCACTTTTTTCTTTTTTTTAGAATAGCACGTTCTTTTGGTTACTAAATTTTCTTAAAATAATTTAAAAGAACCGATTTGGTGATATTAAATGTTTTATAATATCAAAAACATGAAAAAAAAATACGTACAATTATCACTTCATTATCTTTAATCACTAAACATATTTTTTAGTGATTTATTAGCGTAGAAGTGGCACAAGGCCGAAAGTATAGAGCCTCTAGCGAAGATCGGACCAACTACTGAGTCGTAATGAGCGATTTCTGTCCTCACTTGGTACTCCATATTTTCGGCCTTGTGTCACATCTATGGCAATTTTCTAAGCATAGAAAAGACTGGAAGTATGGGGTACTCACTGAGGATCGAACTCACTACTCAGTCATAATTGTTCTAGCGAGACAAGCTCGCTAAACATTACACAACATAGAGGGGGGACCCTTGTGCCATATCTATGCTGCGTTTAGAAAATCATTAAAAAAAAATTTTCATATTCCTATTAATGTAAAAATATTGATTCTACTAAGTTTCGTAAAAGTCTATAGAATAAAAATATATATTCTTAACCTATTGGTTAAATAATGTTAAAAATAATTATTTTTTAATATAAACGAAACTAGTTTCTCTATTTTCGTATTTTTGTCATCCATATTTAATTCAGTTCGAGGCTGTTTTTCCCTCCCAAATTGAAAGTGCGAGAATGGACTATTACTACTTTATTTATGAATTTGATGAGAGGCGGGATATATCTGGCTATATTCCAATGGACTATTCGATATATCTCAAGCATAAAGTAAGTAATATTTTTCCAAAATTCTGTTAATTAACATTTAAAGTTACTAATCAGATACTTGACTTCAAAGTGATTTCTAAAGCGTTTTAGATTTTCTGTCTTTTTTTTTTCAATCAAAATGGCGGGTCGATGATAAATTGACGGTGACAATGCTTTTTAAAATGTCTTGAAGACATATTGAAATACGTAAAATTCTCCTTTTTTCATATAGATTTGCATTAGGCAATTTTCTTTCAAATAAAACTAAAATTCTACTAAGAAAAAAAATATTTAAATTATTTTCTTTGCGTTTTGCAAAGGATATATTTAAATTATTTATTTTTCATGCTTTTTAAAGTGTTGTTTTTTTTTTTTTTTTTTTACACAAATGTTGGCAGTACCTGTATTGAAAAAAATAGAAAAACTTGCTTTATTCTTTGAAGTTACTCGGCGTAGCCTATCTTTTTCTCCTGACATGACTTGGAAAGACTGTGTTCTTGTCTCGTAAAAAATGAAATTAAAGAATCGGTGAAGTACCACAGCAAGGGGTTACCCCTCACCCGCCTCCAGGCTAGTGCACAATCATTCTTGCTAAATAGCAGGATAGACTGGGCTGTAACTGGAGGGAGAAAAGACGAGTCAATAACTTTCGAAGGGTCAGTGTGAGCAGAATGCATTGGGCTCTCTCTAGCTGCAGGTATGGAAGAAGGTTCACGCCTTTCCGAATGGTAACTGTCAGCACGATAGAATGGGCTCTCTAGCTGGAGGGAGAAAAGACTGGTTCATGCCTTTTCGAAGGGTAACTGTGAGCAGGATAGATTGAGCTCTCTTGTTGGTGGGAGAAGAAATAGGTTCATGCCTTTTCGAAAGGTAATTGTGAGAAATGAGAAGCAGAATAGGTCGAAATTAGAAAACACTTCGCTGATTCCACTTTCAGCGCCGATGACGGTTACATTACCCGGAATTTAATATTCGCTATACCGTAAATCGACCGCCGTATATCAAGTTCGATTGTTACCGAATCGTCCTCCCAAAACTGATATTTTCAAGGAGTTACGCCTTGACAAATCGGACGTGGTGAGATTCGAACGCGGGTTTTATTGTCGAAACGCTCTAGTTTTAACGACTAGACCATGCTCAACCATAGGTTAAAAAAAAAAAATGTATATATAGAATTAAAAAAAAAAAATAGCTACTTGATCAGAGAAAGGGTATCAGATACGGATTAGTTGTGAAAAAACAGTGCCGTATCACTGTTTACAATCCAAGGAGTATTAGTGTGTTATTCGTGACAGGATTACTACGAACGGTTAAGGGAGAGGAGGAGGGACAAGAAGCAAGCAAGCACGAAAACGTTAAGGGTAAAATGGATAAATGTAATCCGCGGCTATGGATGGGCGATGAATTTTAAAAACTAGCAACTGACCTTCTTGAGCGCGCCATTTTCAATCTGGTCATCTTGACTCTACTAATTAGCGAGAAATTCTCCCGAGATTAATCGAAAGGCAGCTGTGTGGATTAGCTTGAGACATTTAAGCGGATTGGTTGTTTCAGCTGCTTCCCCAATAAGAAACAAAAAAAAAACAATTGTGACATAATTAAAATAAAATAACAAAAACAACAAAGGAACGAAAAGAGTTCAACTCTGGGCTGTCTTTTTTAAATATCAAGAAAATTGTTTAAGGAGACTCCATTTTGATTTTGTTCGTTGATTGATTAAACAAGTTCATTGGTAAAGCGTAGGTAAATAGTTATTTATTCGTACATTTGTACAAAATGTGGCACAAGGCCTAAAAGGGGGTTGGGGAAGGACGGTCTTCTTCTGTCTTAATTCTAAACTTAGCTAGTCACAGACACGGACCCAAACATACCAACAATATAGTCCTATCACCAAAACAACACATTCACTCCTACTATGTCCACCATAATACCTCAAATTCTCTATGAAATCTTAACTAGTCCCAATATATACATTTCAAAGTCTGTGGGGGGAGGGGAAAAACAACAATTTAAAAACCTCAATGATTATTTACAATATGATTTAATACTATTTACCTAAAACAAAATAGGGTTCGTTAGTAATAAAAAAACCCACAATGCCTAAATGTGGCAGGAACATCAGTTAACTGGACGAAATAATTGCGGGATTATAACATTATAAAAAACAAACATGCCCAGAAAACCGCCCACAAACACGCACTCGTTTAGACACAATAACAAATACGAAAACACACATACGAAAGTCATCCCGCAACAACCAGAGAACTGACATTACTGCCCACCTAACGAGGGAGGGGATGGAGAATTAAACAAAAGAAAAATAGGGACAGAAATAAAAGGGGCTAATGAGCATGCATACTCTAGCTAAGTTAGGGTACCTCCACAAGATCGCTGAAAAAAAAAAAGCATAGCATGATGAAAAGACGCCAAAACTTGACCAATAAAAAAACAAAATTTTATCGTCTAAATGTTTGTTATTACAAAATTTAAGGAAAGGTCAAAAATATTTTTGGGTATTTTTTCCATTTTTTTAATCGTTCCTAAAGCACGTCCGAAAATTTTCGTTAAAAATCTAGTTTTTTTGAGTCAAAAATTGACCATTTTTTCCATTTTAAAAAAAACTGGAAATGTGACTTTTGAAATTTTTTAAAATATCAATTATCATTTTTTTCAAAACTTATTTTTAAGAAAATCAGAAATTGTTTATTTAAAATATTTTGAACCAAACTTAACTTTGCTTTTAGTTGTTTTATGAATATGGACAATATTTTCTGAAAGCAAAAAATTTTTCGATGAAAAATGAATTTTTTTAATACAATTATTTGTTATTTCATTAATTATAATACATTTTACATTTAAGTTGTTAAAATATTATAAAATTAGTTAAAAAGTCGCATCGGCTTTTCATAAGTCCTTATGAGATAGATCAATAAATAATTTTTTTAGCGCGTTGTAAATTGTATCATTTTGAACTAATCAGAAGATACCTAGTAATTAAGAAATGTAATTTTGTGCTTATAATCGAGCTGTAATTATAAAAAAAAAAATACGGAAGACTACTAAAACCAGAATATAATTAAGTTGCGTTATTTGAGTTAAGCATTGTTCTCCAGCTGTTAAGGCCTTTACTTTTTGCGAAACACGTGTGGAGAAGTTAATTTGATTTTCAATTTCAACTGAAGAATGTTACCTACAAGTATCAGTATCATCTTTATGAAATTTATATGATCTTATTTTTTATATTAATCTCAGTTACGACATTTTTCCATAAATGAAATATCAAAATTAATAATAAAATGAATGCAAATACAAATAACACAGTAAAATGTAATAAATGAAATATAAAATTATAGTATTTTATGTACAATTCTGATAAAAATTTCATAAGAAGGTACCTATAAATTAATTAGATACCTTATGAAATTTAATCTCATTCTCAACAGTCTTATTTTAATTTCTTTATAATATATTTTCCATAAAGCATCGTAAAGGTGAAAGTTAAGTACAAAAAAAAAAAAGTTAGACCGCTGAAAGTTTTCGTTAAAAATAACGGGGTAAATAATTTGTTCACGTAAATGTAAATTATTTCACATTTCTCCTTCCGTAGAACAAATAATTATCCTCACGGAATCCGTCAATATGTCATTCATCACCTGTCAAGTGACGCGAAAGTTTATGACCTGCTTTGTTTTATTTTCAAATTACATCTTTTCGGCGCAGAAGCTAAGTTAAGATAATCCGTCTTCTGTATGCGACTCCTGGTGTGCTGGTGGAAGTGAACGGGGTAAGATCGGAACCTTTCGTATTGTCTCGATCTATTCGTCAGTGTTGTCCGCTTTTGCCTATGCTTTACGTTCTTGCGTTGGAACCTTTCCTTCGCAAGTTAAAAGCGAATCCTGTCCTACGCGGAATTTCCCTACCTGGTGCTACCACCTCGGCCAGGTATTCTGCCTATGCTGACGACGTTTCGGTTCTTGTGTCGAGCAGAGCCGAGATTAACGAAGTCAGCAAAGAAATCAGTGGTTATGAGATGGTGACAGGGGCCAAGATCAACCGCGATAAGTCTGTTGGCTTGCGGTTGGGTGCGTGGAAGGGAGTTTCTCTTCCCGGACCTTTCCACTGGACGGATGGACGGGTCAAGATACTCTGCGTCCGGTTCGGTCCTGATCTCCAGTTGGGAATGAATTGGTCGGAGGTACAAGGGAAGGCCGAGATCGCAATTAATTTGTGGTCTCTGAGAAATCTTTCCTTAAAGGTGAGGGCGGAGGTATGTGTTTCACATATCTACCCGATTCTCCTTTACCGACTCTCTGTACTTCCACTTCCGTCTGACACTTTGCTGGCTTTAGTGAAGCTCTTGTTCTCCTTCTTGTGGGGAGACAAGGCTGCCAGAGTCTCTCGGGAGATCTGTTGCCTTCATCCATCTGAAGGCGATCTAGGTATGCCTAGCATCGAGATTCGTCTATATGCTTCGCATCGGGTTCCTAGATCGTTTGTGTCGCGGACCGAATGAGGAGGGCGCCTTCTGGAAGGAAGATGCCCGTCGAAATTTCGCATCCTTGAGAAGTGTGCACTCGTGCGAGGAGGAGGCCCGCCGTTTACCCCGAGCCGAGTGCTCCTTCTATCGTGAATGTCGTCTTGCTCTGAAACACCTCTTACGGGCGTTGGATGGCCTGTCCAACGTCCAGGCGTTGTCTCGTAGGGCATTATATCAATTGTTAGTTAGTGGGGCCGTTTATGATGATCTAATTGACGATCTCGGACTTACGAAGCAGGAAGCTCGCTCGATCTGGCCTTGGGCTCCCGGGTTGAAATGTCTCAATAACGATGAGGCATCCCTCACCTGGCTGGTGATGCGTGGGGACTTCTGGGTTGCCAAAAAGCTTTGCGCAGCGGGTTTGGAGAAATATCAAACTGCCGACGTTTAGTGGGGAAGTCGAGACCCTAGGTCGTCTTCTTTCATTGCAAGTTGGTAGCTCCGTTGTGTAAAGTTTGTTGAAGGCCTCATAGTTCGCATGATGCAGGGAAGTTCTTTGTCCTTGAGGCCTCTTCTGTTTTGTAACAATGTGGCACCGCTGTTGACGAAGGCTGAACTTTGTGTCCTGCTTGCTGGGTGTTATGAGAGTCGTGATTTGGTCGACACGTCAGAAGAGATTCTATGGCGGTGAGAAGTTCACCTTTTTCCCAACTGATCTTGTGCTTTAGGCATCTGCTTAAAGTCAAGATTAGGACAGAAAAGCAGCTCATCATCAGAATTTGGCAAAAGGTGGGTAAATCTTGCGCGAATGTGTAGAGTGAAAGGGCTGACCTGGAGTGGCACTTGGATGTCAGTTAGGTACAGGATTTTGTCCTAACAGGGTTGAACAGAGGCAACCCACCCCAATATTAGGCTAGTTTAGGTTTTTTTATTTTGAATCTTTAGTTTCTCGTTTTCTGGTTAACTTAAATGCTTATGTTTTTATTAAGAGGAAAGATCAAAGTTTTTTAATTATTTTTAAAATTTTTCCTTCTTTTTAGAACATTCTAAATTTTGATTTTAAAAAAAAAACCCCAAAAAACTTGTTTCTTTTTGTATCACCGGAACTAGTAAAATAACAAACAATTTTTAGCACTTTAATTTATTTATTTTTTTTAATTTTTTTTATTTTTTTTTTTTTTTGGCATGACACATTAATTTGGAAAGTCTTGCAAAAATAAAAATAATTGTCGGATGTTAATGAAACTTTCAGAAACTATTCACAGATGATCGAAATTATTATAAATATTTTTTTTATATTAAAGTCATGGCAGAAATATTTTTTATATTTATTACTCCCCCCTAACTAATTTTATGAAAACTCTAGAAATTCGATTGTCCAGTTTAATGATCACAATAGTTAAAAGCACAAGGCTTTGAGGAATGCAAATCATTGTTTTTTTTAATTGGACACCCCTACCTGAAAATCAGCTCTGAATTGTAATACAAAACTCAATAAAACAAAGATATTTAATTTTAAATGCTTTTATTTGCTTTTATGACTATGGATAATAATCGGGTTGCAATTATAAAGTACGGAAGACCAACCAGAATACAATTAAGTTGCGTTATTTGAGTTAAGCATTGTTCTCCGCTAGGTACCTCCACGAGATCGCTAAAAAAAGAGCATAATGATGAAAAAGACGCCAAACTTTTATCGTCTAAATGTTTATTATTAAAAGGAAAGATCAAAGTATTTTGGGGGTATTTTTTTTTTTTTTTTTTTTACATTTTTTAATCGTTCCTAACACGTCAGAAATTTTCGTTAAATATCTTGTTTTTTTTTTGTTTTGTTTTTTTTTCATTCAGCAAAATTGACCATTTTTTTTTTCCATTTTATAAAAAACTGGAAATCTCACTTTGAAATTCTTTTAAAACTTTGGCGTCTTTTTCATCATGCTATGCTCTTTTGTTAGCGATCTCATGGAGGTACCTAATTTAATGGAAACGGTTACTACAATTAAGCGACCCCCAGTATTTTAAAAAGAATTTAGATTTTTTTTTTTTTGTCTTTGTATAAACGTGCCGATTTATTTAAATGCTGACTTTCATACACGACCTTTATCAGAAAATACGAGCGCTAACTATTTAAATTTAAAGCCAAAGTACCTAAAATTCAATAAAACAGATTACGGAGTATATTTTTGTAAATTTTTAACATTACTGTGTAGTTAAAAATTATTAAAAAAAAAAAAAAGGCGCATACATTTTCAAGTAAATTTTACTGATATGTCCACCGTAGAAAAAAATTTAATTCTCGGATGCTGATAAAGCATTCACCACCGTACGAACGCCGACAACCGTGTTTAAAAAAAATTCATTATTACGATATTTTAAACTAAAAGTAAGTATTTGTTTCAAATCAGAATAATTAACATTTAAATTAGTTAATACTTTTCAAATAAAACTTCAGAAAAATAAATTTTTTCAAGATTCTTTTTTTAAAAAAAATGACAATTACATTGTACTGACTGTGGTTAAAAATGGGTAAAATTCGCGGCCTTTTTTTTTTTTTTTTTTTTTTTTTTTTAGTGATTACAAAACAACCTACACCCAGTCAATTTAAATTAGTTCTGAAATACAGCAAAGTACTTTGCTTATTGAAAATATTAATGTAATCTATTAGCTTGAAATAAGATTCAAGAAAGAGTTTCTTTAGAGGTACATACATACATATATCATATATATATATATATATATATATATATATATATAATTCACACAAATATTCAAGAAAAATGTTCTGTTTATAATAAAAAATATTAACATTTACCGTCTCAATGTCGAGAAATTTCAGAGAAAATATGTGGAACCTCCGACAGGAATCGAACCTGTATCCTACACGGAACCGTCATATAGCCTGACGTGCTATACCAGTTTAGCTATAGAGGAGCGTCTGAACTGGTATCGCAAACGTTTGAAAAAATGACGGTGGTTCCCGACGATACTCAGGTTCGATCCCCGTCGGAGGATTGGCTATTTAAAGTGAAAATCTTCGGCATTCAAACCAGTAAATGTTATTAATACTATTTATTATAAACACATCATTTACTTAAATAGTTGTCTATATAAATAACATTATAGCAATAAAATATATTAAAATAATTGTCGGATTTTGGCCCATATATATATATAAAAGGCAGGATATCTGTGTAACAAATGCACGGCCGCAATTTTCGACGGATTTGCACCAAAATTTCCATGCACATGCCCCAAGTTAGTGGAAAGGCCAAGACCGACGTTGCATTTCCCAACTCCCATCGATAGTGGAAATAATCGATTTTTTCATGCTTCTACGGCAGTTTTCACGTAGTTTGCGCCCATTTTGTACTGGCCAGAGTAATATCCTATAGCTGGCTCCCACGAATAGGCAGAAAGATACTATTGGCCAGCGTGAGAGCCAACAGCTGACTGACATGAATGTTAGCTGCATTCGTCACAAGTGGGGAAAAATTTAAATCTGCATGGCATTTTACTCCAATTGGCTCATTCGCTTACTTAAACTCAACGTTGATTCTGATTCCGCAGAACTGGGTTGGGTGTGAAAAGGTATTTAACATTCTTTTTTCATTCGGTTACGAGTCCTTTTTTAAAGCTGATAATTTGTGTTCATTTGTTTAGTTCTTTTTTTTCGTAACCAATTTAATGTTTAGTATAAAGCTTAGAAAAATTCGCAGTGTGAGATAGGCATTGATTTTAAGGCATGTGACAACATCAGCATGGCAAAGGCATTCCTTTTCTGGGAAAGGAAGGGCAAAAATATTTTAAAGTCAGTGATAGTGATTGTTGTACAGTCGTACGATTTTTGAACCAAGCACGTGCAACGCCGAGCCATGCTGCCAGTATATATTAAATTATATATATATATATATATATATATATATATATATATATATATATATATATATATATATATATATATATATATATATATAAAATAATATATATAAACAGGTTTGTTTAAATAGTTTAGACGTATTGATACCAAAAGGTTTCTATCAAATAATTGTTATTTTCCCAAGTATTTACAATCTCAACTATCTTCAGCCAGTTATAGCTAGAATTCATTAGATTATGGTATAGTAGCTTGATATCTTTAGAGTTAGTTTAAGGACTTATGTTCATTTTTATTTATGACGAGCTATTGGGCATATAAACATAAACAAGCTAATATACTCGGTGTTATTTTTAGTGCATAGCCGTATTCGAAAATCAAGGCCGATTTTTATTTTAAACAGTATTTCTTACACATATCGGCCTACTCGCTATAAAAAAAAAAATCTTGAAGATAAATATGCTCTTTGGCAGAGTTTGATCCTGCGCGCTGCTTTGGAGAAGAAGCCACTGTTTGACCCGACGAGCTTTAGACTGCTTGGCCACAGAGTGCCAACGGCCCAGCAAGGTTCTATTTCTTAATAGACTTATTTTTGAGCCACCATTTTTATTACAGAAATCTTATAAACATAAAAAATGCAGTTTTCAGCCAGTATGACCTTAGCACAATGTAATGTGTTGTTTTCAGTCATATTTATTGAATTCTGAGATGACCATTTTGATAATCGTAAAATCAATTGTGTTTTATCGTTGGATTTCGCCACGCAAGTAAATCTGGCATTAATTAATTCAGTTTCTGAAGACATTAAGGCTAATTTAAAGCGAGAATTTTGGCGGCTGTTTTCGTACTGCTTTAAGCGTGTCCCAGCGTTCAGTGTCTGCTTTAAGCGTGTCCCAGCGTTCAGTGTCTGCTTTAAGCGTGTCCCAGCGTTCAGTGTCTGCTTTAAGCGTGTCCCAGCGTTCAGTGTCTGCTTTAAGCGTGTCCCAGCGTTCAGTGTCTGCTTTAAGCGTGTCCCAGCGTTCAGTGTCTGCTTTAAGCGTGTCCCAGCGTTCAGTGTCTGCTTTAAGCGTGTCCCAGCGTTCAGTGTCTGCTTTAAGCGTGTCCCAGCGTTCAGTGTCTGCTTTAAGCGTGTCCCAGCGTTCAGTGTCTGCTTTAAAGCGTGTCCCAGCGTTCAGTGTCTGCTTTAAGCGTGTCCCAGCGTTCAGTGTCTGCTTTAAGCGTGTCCCAGCGTTCAGTGTCTGCTTTAAGCGTGTCCCAGCGTTCAGTGTCTGCTTTAAGCGTGTCCCAGCGTTCAGTGTCTGCTTTAAGCGTGTCCCAGCGTTCAGTGTCTGCTTTAAGCGTGTCCCAGCGTTCAGTGTCTGCTTTAAGCGTGTCCCAGCGTTCAGTGTCTGCTTTAAGCGTGTCCCAGCGTTCAGTGTCTGCTTTAAGCGTGTCCCAGCGTTCAGTGTCTGCTTTAAGCGTGTCCCAGCGTTCAGTGTCTGCTTTAAGCGTGTCCCAGCGTTCAGTGTCTGCTTTAAGCGTGTCCCAGCGTTCAGTGTCTGCTTTAAGCGTGTCCCAGCGTTCAGTGTCTGCTTTAAGCGTGTCCCAGCGTTCAGTGTCTGCTTTAAGCGTGTCCCAGCGTTCAGTGTCTGCTTTGAGCGTGTCCCAGCGTTCAGTGTCTGCTTTAAGCGTGTCCCAGCGTTCAGTGTCTGCTTTGAGCGTGTCCCAGCGTTCAGTGTCTGCTTTGGGACTGTCCTACCACCATATTTGTATCCTACATTAAGGCATTGTCCCGACATTTTTCTCGATATGTTAAGACATTCAGAATGTTTTTTATTTAAATGATTCAAATAAACTGTTTTATGAGTGGATAATTTTTTCCCTTTTGCCTTCCTCAAGGGATTTATATCGGTCATTATAAGTATCTCCACTCCCACAAAAAATGAAATTCTTTATAAATGTCTTTTAAATAACAACTGTAGCGTTAATTTTCTTTGGACGTGCTAAATAAATATTTTCAAATTTTTTCTTAATTTCTAGCACTATTCCAGAATTCAGGTTAACTAAAGGAATGCAGGCCACTCGCTGGGAACCTTTGAATCTATATTGCTAACCCTACGGAAAAGATCTCAGTGAGATGTGTGTATTCCTTAAGTAGGTAACTGATCCTTGCCTTATGACAGTTTCCTGTGGCCTAATTGATGAGGACACACTTCCACTATAGGAGTGGTGTCCCTGATAGAAAAAAAAGAATACAGTTTCGATTCTTGTTGGGAGCCACATTTCTCGTTCTAGGCCATTTGGGAGTTCTCGAAGAAATGGATGGCGGTACAAGGTTAGAATAAATATCAAAGATAAAATTTATTAAGTGCTACAGTCAGTCAATTAAGTTCCATACGCTTGGGCGATCTTTCGATACATTACTGACGAGGCAGATTTCTTCCTGCGGTAGGTTGGCATTTGTGTGGTAGACTGGTTGTCAAGCAAGTCTAAAGAACTCAGCTTGTCCTGCTATTCAACCCATAACTGAGAGGAGAAGAAACCGCTTCATGCCTTTCTCAAGGGTATTTATGCGTAAGTTAATCTAATGAAATCGACTGGAATTCGAACTCTGCTCTCCGACTTCTCGCTCTGAGCCGATATCGATTACACCACAATAAGGGAATGAAATTGTGGAGAGTCATGATCGTGTACGTCCTGAAGAGAATCGGAGCATAAAGAATAATAAAATGTGTGTGTGTGTGTGTGTGTGTGTGGAATTATGCTTAGTCTTGGAGACAATTTCGATAATAAGTTCAATTTTATTTCCCTTCCCATTACGATGGCCTTGTCCCAGACTAAAGTTGGTGCCTAGTTATTGGGCTACCTCGACACGTAGCTTTCGATTAGCAAGTGAATGTTTCTTAGGTCGCCCACCTTCTCAGACTCCGACAAAGACGACTTTGATAAAAACGTCACAAACCGAAGAACGTACAAATTATCTTTATAGTGTTCACCTGTATAGTTGATTTCAGTTGAACAAAGTGAATCGATAATTAGCTTCGGGGTGTGAGTCTTCTTTCTCTTCCTCCTCCACATAGTCGTTTCGATGTCGCTGGGATCAAAGGGACCGCACCAGGCAACAAACACCTGTTGTCCACCAAAGCCGAAAGGAAAGCATCTCTGTTGCATAAAATGGAATGGACGCGTAAAGACACCTGAGATGAAGCACGAAAATGTTGCAACTTAGACTTTTCATCGGGACGTGACAGAAGACACCTGGTAAGGAGCAAAATCACCACACAAGCGAATCGTTGCTTGCTAACCAAATTCTACAACAGTCGCCAAACATTCAGAAAATTTAAGATGACTACTTGGCGTAAAGAAGTAAGAGAAATAATACGAAAGAAAGACTAGTCAAAAATTAATGATAATGACAAGGCTTCATCTAATAAATTCACACTACTACTACTACTACTACTACTAGGTGTAAAGAAGCAAGAGAAATGAAAGAAAGAAGTCAAAAATTAATAATAATGACAAGGCTTCATCTAAGGGATTTACACTACTACTACTACTACTACTACTACTACTACTACTAGGTGTAAAGAAGCAAAGGAGATAAGATGGAAAAAAAAACTAGTCACAAATTAATAATAATGACAAGCCTTCATCAAAGAAATTCACAGAACTTAATACTACTACTACTAGGTGTAAAGAGGCAATAGAAATAAGATGAAAGAAAGACGAGTCAAAAATTAATAATAATGACAATGCTTCATCTAAGGAATCCACACAACTTTACTACTAGGTGTAAAGAAGCAAGAGAAATAAGATGAAAGAAAGACTAGTCAAAAATTAATGTCAATGTTTCATCTAAGAAATTCACACAACATTAATAATACTACTACTACTAGTCAAAATTAATGATAAGGATAAGGCTTCATCTAAGAAATTCACACAACATTAATACTACTACTACTGCTGCTTGTCAAAAATTAATAATAAGGCTTCATCTAAGAAATTCACACAACATTACTACTACTACTATTACTGCTTTGGTTTTTGGGGGGTTATCTCAGGACGCACTTGTAGATTAACTAAAAATTTTTGTTTTGTTTTTTTGTTTTTGGGGTTTTTTTTTGGTTTTGTTTTGGTTTTGGGGTTTTTTTTTTGGTTTTGGGGTTGTTTTTTTTGTTTTTGGTTTTTTTTTTTTGTACATTTCGTACAATAAATATCACTTTTCTCTTCGGTAGCTAGACTTTATGAATTTAAGTTCAATACTAGATTGGCACAAAGTCTCATCAATTTACAGTTGATTTGGTGTGATGTAACCCTAAGTTCTATGCTAATAGTTTCGTTTCTCGCACTTTCTCCTGTCTTCAGTCATTCGGGTTAACTCTGATCTTTAGAAATTTAAATGCAATGTCAATCTTTTTCTTGTCTCTTCGTTCTCTTTGTTGTCTCTCTTTGCTGTCTCTCTCTGCCACTGTGAACGCGGCATGGCGTGTCGGATCCGGTGGATCTAACGAATGTAGCTCGTTTGAACATTTGCCACAATAATGACGCTAGAGTAAAGGCAAGAAACATTTCGTCCGTCAGTTAAGAGTTGCAAGATGGACAGTAATTCATCACCCACAAGGTCACGTAGTCGTTTTTCAATTCACTCGAGGCTGGACAGTGAGGATTAGGCATCACCAAGCCATACATGGAAGCAATACTCGATCTATTTGATCTGAGTTTATAAACCTAGAGCGTAGCAACAGGTCTTTTTCTTTTTCTCTCTTTTTCTTTTTCTCTCTTTTTCTTTTTCTCTCTTTTCTCTCTCTCTCTCTCTTTTTCTCTCTCTTGATTTTTTCTCTCTCTCTTTCTCTCTTTTTCTCTCTCTCGTTTTCTCTCTCTCTCTGTTTCTCTCTTTCTCTCTCATTTTTTCTCTCTCTCTCTCATTTCTCTCTCTCTCTCTCTCTCTCTCTCTCTCGTTTCTCTCTCTCTCTCATTCTTTTCTCTCTCTCTCTCTCGTTTTTTCTCTCTCTCTCATTTTCTCTACACTCTCTCTCTCTCCTCTGTCGTTTTCTCTCTCTCTCTCACTCTGTCGTTTTCTCTCTCTCTCACTCTGTAATTTTCTCTCTCTCTCTCTCACTCTGAATATTTTTGAAAACTCTGTTTTTCTCTCTACTCTGTCGTTTTCTCTCTCTCTTCGTTTTCTCTCTCTCTGTCGTTTTCTCTCTCCTCTTGTCGTTTCTCTCTCCTCTGTCATTCGAGTTTCACTCTCTGTTTCTCTCTCTCTCTCTCGTTTTTCCTCTCTCTCTCTCTCGTTTTCTTCTCTCTCTCATTTTCTCTCTCTCTCTCTCGTTTTCTCTCTCTCTGTCATTGCTCTCTCTCTCTGCTATTTTCTCTCTCTCGGTCGCCTGTCGTTTTCTCTCTCTCTCTCTCACTCTGTCGTTTTTTCTCTCTCTCTCTGTCGTTTTCTCTCTCTCTCTCTCACTCTGTCGTTTCTCTCTCTCTCTGTCGTTTTCTCTCTGCCTCTCTCACTCTGTCATTTCTCTCTCTCTCTGTAATTTTCTCTCTCTCTCTCTCATATCTGTCGTTTTCTCTCTCTCTGTCATTTTTTCTCTCTCTCTCACGGCCATATTTCTTTTTCTCTCTTACTTTGTCGTTTTCTCTCACTCTCTCTCTCTCACTCTGTCGTTTCTCTCTCTCTCTCACTCTGTCGTTTTCTCTCTCTCTCTCACTCTGTCGTTGTTTTCTCTCTCTCTCACTCTGTCGTTTTCTCTCTCACTCTGTCGTTTTCTCTCTCTCTCTCTCGTTTTCTCTCTCTCTCTGTCGTTTTCTCTCTCACTCTGTCGTTTTCTCTCTCTGTCGTCGTTCTCTCTCTCGTTTTTCTCTCTCTCTCTCTCAAAAAAAAATTTTCTTCTCTCTCTCTGTCGTTTTCTCTCTCTCTCTGAAATTTTCTCTCTCTCTCTCACTCTGTCGTTTTCTCTCTCTCTCTGTCATTTTCTCTCTCTCTAACTCTGTCGTTTTTCTCTCTCTCTGTCGTTTTTCTCTCTCTCTCTCTCACTCTGTCGTTTCTCTCTGCCTCTGAAACTTTTTTTCTCTCTCTCTCTGTCGTTTTCTCTCTCTCTCTGTCGTTTTCTCTCTCTCTCTGTCGTTTTCTCTCTCTCTGTCGTTTCTCTCTCTCTCTCTCTCTGTCGTTTTCTCTCTCTCTGGTCGTTTTCTCTCTCTGTCATTTTCTCTCTCTCTCTCTGTCGTTATTCTCTCTCTGTCGTTTTTTCTCTCTCTCTCTGTCGTTTTCTCTCTCTCTCTCACTCCTGTCGTTCTGTCGTTTTTCTCTCACTCTGTAATTTTCTCTCTCACTCTGTCGTTTTCTCTCTCTCTCTCTCACTCTGTCGTTTTTTCTCTCACTCTGTCGTTTCTCTCTCCCTCTGTCGTTTCTCTCTCTCTCTCACTCTGTCGTTTTCTCTCTCTCTCTCTCTCACTCTGTCGTTTTCTCTCTCTCTCTCTCTCTCACTCTGTCGTTTTCTCTCTCTCTCTCTCACTCTGTCGTTTTCTTCTCTCTCACTCTGTCGTTTTCTCTCTCTCTCTCTCACTCTGTCGTTTTCTCTCTCTCAAGTCAATAGTTCAAATGTATCTTGATCCATATACGGTGTCTAATTTTCTCCCTGTTTCTGAAGAGATACACATGTTTATTTTCAGATATTAAATACGCGTCCTCATATTTTTTACATGCCAGAAAAAATGAAAAATTTTTTCTTCCAATTGGATATCACAAGAAGATAATTATTACAAAAAAATAGCACAAATCAAAACTAAACAAAATATGTTGACAGAAAATAAAGGAAAACTACGTCTATGATGTTTACTTTGCCCTCGAGCGGGCGAAAATGATCTCTTGATGATTTAAGAGAAACTAGAAAAAATAATCGTGTTTAAAAGTAAAGAATACGAATTTTGACATTCGTACAACATGCGGGGCAGTGAATCCCAGCAAAGACTTCAGAATAAAAACGGTTTTAGTTTACAATTTAAGTTGTAAAACGCGAAGAAGAAAAAAAAAGCGGGAACAAAATAAACGAAGCGGACGTCTTCCAAGTCGTATGATATGGATAAAATACTTGAGATAAGAAAAACAAATGAATAAGAAGCTGGCGTGTTCATAGATTTACGACAACGGAAACAAAATGGTGAGGACTGCGGATCGATTAAAGACTCCATTCCTTATGCTAACCTGTTGCTATACTATCGAGTAGTAACCGTTTCCGCTTGTAAGATAACTTTTAGAATAATTTGGTGACTGGGATGTCAGGCCATTTCGTTAATTTATTTAACTTCGAGACGTTTTCGTCCTGACAACGTGCATCAGTCCCAAATATAACCCACTTTTTTAATAAGAGCAACACATTTAATTTTCTTTCGTATTAGATAAAGTGAACACTTCTAACACGTTTCTTGTGTTGTTGTAACATTTTTATCTGTCTAAAATAGTATATTTTGACGAAGTGCACATCACAATGTCCACGTGACTTAATTTAGGCCCTCGTTAGCCAGCCTTCTCTTCACATGACAAAAGCATACAAAAAGTATTTCTCTTATGTGGCATGGTAGAAGAACTGGCGAAAGGCTTGGCAAAAGAAATGCAGCTAAAGTCCAGAAGGTATAGGAAGTTGTGGAGAACCATGATCAACCTCGTCATGAAGGAAAGATCCATTCACATAAGCTCGTCAGTTAAGTGACCCGCTGTCATCCCATATCTCTTTTTCCCTTTGGCCACCTCGACTTGGTGCAATGATTAACAAGTGTGACTCGTTCAATCCTCACTGGTTTCCCCATGCTTTCGGCCTTGTGTCACATCTAAGTTACGCTTAGAAAAAAATCAATATATCTCTCTTGCCCTCAATAAGCCCTTTGAGAATTAAGTTTTAATTTCTCAAATTACATTTACTCCTGTGGCAGTGGAGACTTCTGGGGTTATTGGCCCTCGTTCGATGGCGTTCCTTCGGAGGATTGGCGCGATTGCGTCTCGATGAAGTGACGAGCCTCGTGAAACGGAGTGGCTCTTGCAGCGTGTCTCACTGGCGATGGTTCGAGGTAATGCTTTCTCCATCATTGCGGCTGGCAGAGGATAGCAAAAAAAAAATATTAATATTTAATTTCCCTACTGAAGTCGAACCTAACAAAATACACAATGACGTCATCTTATTTAAATTATTAGTTGTTATTCTTCGATTTTCATTGGTTTCACTCTTCGCCACAGTAATTATAATGTCTGTTTATCAATTTCAACTGTTTTATTTTTAAAATCATTGTCTTCCCCCATGACGGTAAATGGTTGCCAATCACATATTTTTTTAATTTCTCAAATTGGGTGCCAGTTTTTCCAAGCCTTTTTTTCGCATTGTTCTTTTTGTCCACATTTTCCTTAGAACTTCCTCGTTAGTCACATGTTCAGTCCATGGTATTCTCAGCATCTTTCCGTAGGTCCACATCATTGTTACGTCGTCTCCTCTCCATCTGTAAGGAAATTGTTCAACACTCTTTTTGCTTGATTCTTATGAAGTTTTCCTGTTTAATACTTTTAGTTTTTGGATTGATTGTTGTTTATGGTTTATCAACCTTCTGCAGATTATTTAAAACCAAAATATACTTTTGTAGTGTAAGATTTTTTTTTCTTTCTTTTTTTTTTTCGAATGAATATTGTATTAACAATATTCTGGAGATAATACTGATGATTTTCAGTTACAAATCCTATTTAATCCATAGGGGAGAATAATTGGATTCATACCTTTTCCAATGACAATTGCGTGTAAGTGAATATAACGAACCCGACTAGAATTCGAACTCGGCTCTCCGATTTCTCATTCAGAGTTGTTATCCACTGTATCATCCGCATATCCAAGCTTACATCACCTGATAGGAAAACATATTGGGTATTAACTGGTTTTGATCCTCACTAAACAAAACTTGATCGAGCATAATAAAAATAAATACCGACTATAAAATGCAAACACTAATACATTGTGTTAGTAATATATATATATATATATATATATATATATATATATATATAGAGGTCGAATTAAGTCTTTTCATACAAAAGGCTGGCTAGACTTAATTAAAGTTGTCTCAAGTACGTTGACAGTGTGTTAGATATACAGCGTAACCCGGATATAAGAGTTGTCGGGACCGGAGAAGTCTCTTATATCCGGGTTTGGTCTATTTTCTTTAGGTAAGTATGGGCTCTAATTTGGGTCCCGAGAAAAATCTCTCTTATATCCGGGTTACACTGTAACTGAAAATATATCTGTGAAATGACAATATGAATAAAAGGAAAACTTCTCTTAGCCGCAGCGTTTCGTCCTCTGATGGACTTTACCAAGACAAATGTAAGGATTTTATTTTACAAGTATTTATAAACAGAAGTAAAAATGTCATTAGTCTTTCAGAATTTTTTTTTTATTTTAAGTACACTCATAAATATTCATCAGACTAACTGAAAGTCAAGGTAAATTATGGAGGATGCTAAGTGATATAATTTAATGTCAAATAAACGAAAGTTAGTAAATTTTTTAAGTAATTTTTTATAGTAATTTATGTTGGCTTAGGAAAGAGGTATTTCTTTTATAAAAGGAGATATTTGAAAAACTCCAGGTAGTAGACTTATATTTGATAAGATTCGATAGTAGCACTTTTTAGATTTTTTTTGTCTAAGTTACGTCTCCTTTTAAATAAGTGTGGCATTCTTTAAATCAAAATTGTCGGACTTATTTCTACGTACGACGAATGCTTTTGATAAATTGTTGTGTATAAGATCCTTTTGTGTTCATAGATTTTTATTTTTGCAAGTTTACCCAGTGTATTCTAAGAAAGTAGTTGTGACATATATATATAAGTTTGACGTTATCACCAAGACAATTGAAATTCTATACCAATCACTATCCCAACTTGCTACGCGTGGAGACATAGCAGTTCACCCAGGCCTAAGCTGAAAATCGAATCATCCTTTATAATGGCTAAAGGTATAGACGAAAGCGCTCGGAAATATAAAACATTTAGACAGTTCTTACACACCCTTTGTCCAGAAAAGAAAGCTCTTGTCAGAACACAAGAAAAATTAAATAAAAAGCTTAACCGTAGTACCTTGTCTGTCGTTTTTAATGTAACATGCATAAAGGAAGGATTGCTGCCTAAATATGCAACTAATATATATATGTGCTTCAGAATTATTAATGTTATGCATATTTTTGATTCTGATCATATCCACAATAATTTGGAATGTGGTTTTAATTATTTTAAGATTGGATAAATTGTTTTGGACAGATGTTAGAGAGTTAGTAGGTAGTATTATATGTCCGTTTTTATCTAGTTTAATGTCATTATCTTTTTGTGGTTGTATATTTTGTATGCCTTTCTTTTGAAGTTGTGGATGAAATAATGAGGATATTGGAGGTTTTTTAAGTCTTTTCTGTGTATATTTCTTCTTCGGGTATATATTGGAGTCTGCAGATTCTTGGTGATCTTACATAGAATCCTATAATTATTCCAGTTTTATTCTGTTACAGTGGTAAGAATAGAAATTTATGAGGCCATTCTTGTTGATATTTTCTGTAAATATCCACCTGAAGATCATTATTACTCCTATGCAACATGATATCTAGAAAGTGTAAAATACTGTTAGTCTCAGATTCAAAGGTAAAATATATTGCCGGTTCGACGCTAAGTTTAACAAGATTGGGTAAAATTGCCATGTGGATATATTAATAGAGGATCATCAATGTATCTAAAATAAGAATTCTGTAGTAAAATATTTTTGAAAGGAACATTTTAAAGAAACTATAAAAATGGACAAGGTAAAACAACGCTAAGAGGTGAACACATCGGTAAACAAAATTTTTGTCTGTACCTTTTTTTATCGAAGGTGAAAAGACTTTGATTAGTGATTATTTGACACATTTTTATGATTTTATATGTTGAAGAGGTTTATATATATATATATATATATATATATATATATATATATGGGGGGGTAATAAAATTATACTCAAGCATTAATGTTTCATTTAACCGTATTCTATTGAATAGAATTAAGTCCGACCACAGTTGAGAAAACGGTCATTGTAAACACCTGGGTCCTTTCATTAGATACATAGCATGTAATTGGGGGCACGGTGGGGTAATGGATTGCGTCTCGGATTGAAGAATCCATCTCTCCCTTCCCACCAACTACGTGTCAATAGAAGGACAGACTCGGTTCTACAGCCTTGGGTGCCAACCGGTCTAGGAGAAGGAAAACTCTGAATTCAAACCAGCCAGAAGTTTGGGATATCTTGCCCAAGACACACCACTTCTACTGAGGTTTTGAATTCAGAGTTGTCCTTCTCCTAGACCGGTTGTCAACCAAGGCTAAAGGAACCAGTCTGCTGATATTTACTCATAGCTGGGGGTAAAAGAGAAGAATTCATATCTTTCCCAACGGAAATGAATATAACAAACTCAACTGGAATTCGAACTCGGACCTCCGATCGTGCCTCCAGTACAGTTTGAAAACGATCCACAGTCCATTCATAATAGGTTGAATAGACAAGAATATGTCTACTTTGACCACTTTTGCGAAAAATAGGAAATTGCTATTTACTAGAAAGAAATGGCTATAAAAACACTTGGCGATTTCTAATGCGCGACGCCATTTTGATAAGATACGCTACAGCGTAACCAAGATAAACGACCTCCAACAGTTAGTATTGCACGCTAATATACACCTACGCTGGTTTTGAAAATAGCATTATATTACAAAGACTAGAAACCAACATTGAATAATGTCTTGAAAACGTTATGTATCCTTCGATAGAAGGCAATGTAAGCTTCGTAAAATCATTTGCAACAGCGAAAGTGTTCAGATGTTATTGGCGTCAAATGAAGTGTTTTAACTCTGGTGGAAAATGGATGCAACTTCCCGGTAATTTCGACTTAACCTCATCAAAAGCAAGGTTAACCGTGCAGACGATAAAATTAAACACCACGCCGATACAAAATCGGAAACAAACTTTCAGGCCCGCCATTATCACCGATCATTTTGACTCTGTTGAACATAGTGTATGTTTAATAACAAAACAGAATGAACACACATAAACAAATTCTTTTTCTACGTGCCGTTTCCTTTCATGATGTGGGTGATTATAGCTCTCCACAAATTCCTATCACTCGTTGCTTTTTCAGCTTTTCTCTCTTCGCCAAGCCTTCCGGTCCGTCTTCCGCTATTCATTCACACAAGCTCGTCAGTTAAGGGGCCCGCTGCCATCCCTTAGCATCTTTTCTCTCGGTATGGCCTGTGAGGGTTATGTTTTCCAAAGCTCTCTTACTGATTCTGAGTATAAAGTGTTCTTTTTGTTGTCATTTTCGTTAAGACATCCTCGTTGATTATTTGGTCCCTCCATAAAATTCCCAGTTTCTTTCTGTTATTGGTGGACAGATATTACATAACAGTTCAGTACTCTTTTCTTTGTCACTCTTGCTACAAGTCTCTTCTTCATCTGTGATGAGATTATCCAGCATTCATTGTTATATAAGAGGACACATCATACAAAAATTAGTTCAATATTCCATACAATGGTACATCTCTAATCTATACTTCTAAATTTGGCAAGTGTCATGTACATATTTTTTACCTGAGATAATGAATTTAATTAAATGCACTTTACAACAGTGGAACTCCCTTATATATAATCTGTTATTGAGCTTATACCTGAAATGTAGCACATCTTAAAACTATATTTGTTATATATATATATAACTTATATTTATATATATATATATATATATATATATATATATATATATATATATATTTATTTAGTTTATTTATTTAGTTTGTTTATATATATATATATATATATATATATATATATATATATATATATATATATATATATATTATTTAGTTTATTTATATATATATATATATATATATATATATATTATTTATTTAGATTTATTTTTATTTATTTATTTATATATATATATATATATATATATATTATTTAGTTTATTTATATATATATATTATTTAGTTTATTTATATATATATATTATTTAGTTTATTTATATATATATATATATATTATTTAGTTTATTTATATATATATATATATATATATATTATTTAGTTTATTTATATATATATATATTATTTAGTTTATTTATATATATATATATTATTTAGTTTATTTATATATATATATATTATTTAGTTTATTTATATATATATATATATTATTTATTTTATTTATATATATATATTATTTTTTTTTATTATATATATATATATATTTATTTATTTATTTATATATATATATATATATATATAATTATAATTTAGTTTTATATATATATATATATTAATAACGAAACATTTTTTTGCCACACATAAAGTGCTTGTTTGAAAATGCGAGTTAAATATGATCTCAGTAATTTTCTATTTATCATGCATCAATATGTGTTAATCCCTAGTTTCTCAAAGACATCTTCAACTCTGTTTTGCATATTAATCTTTCGATTATACGACATTTAGAAAGTTATTTTTTTTCTGTTTTTCTTTCCTATTTCTTATTTTATCTGACAAAATTATAAGATTTCTCTTGATATCATAAAGTGGTTTTCCCCCAGAAAATCATTTACTTGTTGAAATTACTGTGATAACCGCTTTTGGCTTGTGAAAGCAATTTCCACTGCTTTTTGATCTATTAATTCCTGATCCCAAGACATTTAGAAAATCCAAGACATTTATAAATTCTTTTAATTTATTTTATTTTAATGATTTTATAAAATGGGCGGAGAGCATTCCTAAATTATGTAACTCGCTGCTATATCATAATCGATACAAATCGATTTCGACTTAAATGCTTGGTATATGAAGAAAGGGTTTGCCACTTGCACACAATTATAGTCGAATTCGAACCGAAAGGTGTCATCTGCTTAGCTTCCAACCGAGAAAAGACGTCATTATCAGATGCCGCTTAGCGCTGAAAAAAACATTTGAGAGGCACGCATTTATCTATACACAGTTAGGTGCCATGCGTGATACGCGCCTAGGCGATCATGTATCTTTTGATACATAACTGACAAGGCAGATTTTATCCAGCAGTAGGTTGCCATTTCTTTCTGCGGTAGTCCAGTTGCCATCCAAGACTATAGAACCTGGTCTGTCCTGCTATTTACCCATAGCTGGCGGGAAAAGAAGAGGATTCATATCTTTCCCAAGGGTATTATCACGTAAGTGAATGTAATGGATTCGACTGGAATTTGAACTCCGCTCTCCGATTCCTCAATCCGAGTTACTATCCACCATTCTCCCCCTCGATATCGATACCAACCCAAGCAAAAACCTGAAGTACTTCACGCAATCTACGTAATGTCTGCGCCAGTACTTGTGAACAGTTTTCCTTCTCAAGAATGGCTATTAACAAAAAAATCGATTTGAAGAAATAAAAGCTATGTAGAAAAACGAAAAAGTTCTTCAGATCTTTCTTTTATATTTCTTTTTCCTCCATTGAAATTTGCTTCGCAATATTTGAGGCATAAATCTATATCTTAATTATAGTCCAGGAACGCTGAGTACAACGTGTTCGACCATTTCGTATATAATATTTCTGTTTTCTTGAAGAATATCTCTAGATTCTTGACAAAATCCAAAGAAGGCTCTGTAATGGTTGAAGCATACTTACAGACGATAATGAGTATGTCTCCATTCACATAAATACAGTAGTACTGTATGTTGGTCTGCAGTTGGAGATTCGTTTCCAGCTGTGCTGGTCAAACTCTTTGCTTCCGGGCAGAACGGATCCCCGGACGAGGCTTTGTCAAAGGGCAGAGTCTCGTATCGGGAAACAGCTATCCTACACCATTTTATACGAGGTTTACGGGGAATTTTTAACCGCGCATACGGGCTCGGATATCCCACATTAATTTCGGTCTTGTGCCACATCTGACCGAGTGGGGCGGTTGGTAGATATCCTTCTGTTGGAGATTCATTGTGGAATTCACTTGACTCCCTTCTAGTAGTTGACTACTACTTCTACGCGCCGCTGGCAACTCTTATATGTGTTGTTCGTGTGCTACGTGTTATCTTTCATTACCAACCTTCGTATGATTATCCTATTCAGTAACCTTCCCGAGGTTACAGCTGTAACACAATCTATCCTGACCAAACATCTCCCCCCCAGTCGTTTCCCTCCATCTGTTTTATAAATTCTTCACGGCAATTGTTCTAATGAGCTTATTTTTCTTTGGTGTCCCGACTACTACTGGGTCTTACGGTTGAAAATGCGAGATAAATATGATCTCAGTAATTTTCTATTTATCAATGTGTTAATCCCTAGTTTCTCAAAGACATCTTCAACTCTGTTTTGCATATTAATCTTTCGATTATACGACATTTAGAAAGTTATTTTTTTTCTGTTTTTCTTTCCTATTTCTTATTTTATCTGACAAAATTATAAGATTTCTCTTGATATCAAACAGTGGTTTTCCCCCAGAAAATCATTTATTTGTTGAAATTACTGTGATAACCGCTTTTGGCTTGTGAAAGCAATTTCCACTGCTTTTTGATCTATTAATTCCTGATTTCAAGACATTTATAAATTCTTTTAATTTATTTTATTTTAATGATTTTATAAAGTGGGCGGAGAGCATTCCTAAATTATGTAACTCGCTGCTATATCATAATCGATACAAATCGATTTCGACTTAAATGCTTGGTATATGAAGAAAGGGTTTGCCACTTGCACACAATTATAGTCGAATTCGAACCGAAAGGTGTCATCTGCTTAGCTTCCAACCGAGAAAAGACGTCATTATCAGATGCCGCTTAGCTCTGAAAAAAACATTTGAGAGGCACGCATTTATCGATACACAGTTATGTGCCATGCGTGATACATGCCTAGTCGATCATGTATCTTTTATAAATTCTGTTTTATAAATTTTTTTCACGGCAATTGTTCTAATGAGCTTATTTTTCTTTGGTGTCCTGACTACTACTGGGTCTTACGGTTTTACTGTTGAACTAGCTAGATGCAACAGACATTTCTACTCTAACAGTTTTTTTTTTCTACCTAAGGAACGCCATCATGCTTCCTTGATAACTACAATCTTCAAAAATTTAAATGTAACCTCAATCGCCATCTTCTGTCTTCTTGAACACGGTTCTTTTTTTTTTTTTTTTTTTTTTTTTTTTTTTTTTTAAATTTGCCGCCAAAGTTCAGGTTCAGGACAAGAAGCTTCCAGTTTCATCCAAACCTGCACCCGTCGTCCATTCTCTCACCGTTTGGCTTTCCAAGAGCTCGATGGGATGAAAGAAAATTAGAGTAGAAGAAAGTGCCGATGGCGTAAATTTGTTTTAGGTGAATCTCGACTTGCCAGGAAGTAACCCACACACTTTATTTCATGACCTTCCTCTGCGCGACATAAGGAATGAGACATGCAGAACCAAGTTATCAAACTGCAAAGAATTGCCACTATTTTATAATTTTGCGTGGCACTCTTTATCCGCTGGTTTAGCCGTTGAGATTTGTTGTAATCGTCATTCCAACGTCTTGGTCTTTGGAGTCGGTGGCGCTTAGTCTGGGTCCACATCTTCGGTCTTGCCGTCATATAATGATTATATATATATATATATATATATATATATATATATATATATATATATATATGTGTGTATGTATATGAATCTCATATAATGATATATACACACATACAATTTCCTTCCTTATTTTTTTCTTTCTTCGTGCAAGCAGAGTCACTAGAAATAGAAAAAAATACAAAATATCTACTAAATTATATTTCTCTTTTGGTGGTTTTAATTTTCCTGAAAGTGAATGAATATATTCCGTCTTCCTGAATCCTTTCAGTCATTATTCATCACTTCTTCCTTCTAAACTTTTTCTTTCTTTCTTTTCTTTTTTTCTTTTCTTTTTTTGTTTTTTTGCACTCGCTGTAATATCTTTCTTCTTCATACGTAATTTTTATCTCCATTCCACTTCTTTATTTTAAAATCTCATTTATTTTCAGTCCCTCAACACTTCCATTCCATCTTTTCAACGGTTTCCGTTTCTGCTGGTCAGAATACTGAAGGGCTTCTTAAAATTACTAGAACCGATAACCTCACCTCGCCATTTTCAAAACATTTGAATTTCTTCCTGAAATATTCTCTATTTATTTATTTTTTTTTTTTATTTATTTTTTTTTTTTATAATGATCATTTCCACTAAATGTATCCAGAAGTAAATTTAAATCTTTCGGGCTTGGTATTAAAAAAAACTTTAAAGAACATTATCTGCTTTTCAGTGGTCGGACTTTTTCGGCTCATGCAGAATGCTGAGGATATATATTAAAATAATAAAATATTATCATTTATATTAATCATATTCGGACTATTATAATTATCGAATCCGTGTGGAATATTATGTATTACACCAATGAAGGGGTTTAGAAAAACTTAATCAAAAATTTGAATTTCTATTTCCCTCGATAGGTGTAGATAGTTTCGCCTATCGTCCGGTTCACACTCCTCTCCAGTCTTTTGGACTGGTGTGCGTTTAGGATTGGGTTTTCCGTTTCTTCTAAAGTTTACTTCGACTATACTTCTGACGACTCCGCCTAAACCCTGAAACTTTATTTACTATTTATTTTTATTTTTATTTCCCCCCCCCCAATAGGATTAGATAGGTGCGTAGTACCCTCAGTAACACGACCGGGGGTAGCAACCCGATTGGGGGCTCCAGGCAGTGCTTTTAGACCCTCGCTATCTTACCAACAATTTTTTTTTCTACCTATATTGATATATACGTTACAAATTAAACTAACCACAACTATTAAATGACGGAAAATTTTCACAGATTTTGACGGACTCGGATACCCTACATTAATTTCGGTCTTGTGCCCCATCTGCTAGGTTTTTTTGGGTTTTTATTTTTCCAAATCCGTGATTTTGTTTTGCTCCATGCTAAATTTCGCAAAAAAACGCATTATGTAAAATTCACTATTTTATGTGTTAAAATTTATTCAACTTTTCAACAAAAAAAAATCTCAAGTTGATGTTAAAAATTGTCGCAAAACATTGTTTATTCATTTAAGATAGAAAGATTTATTATAATATCTCTAATTTGGATAGATTGTATTTATCTTCAATTTTTCTAGTTGAATTGTGCATCTATATTTCATAGGATCCATTATTGCACATAGGTTACAATAAAATTTTCATTATATATAAAAACTACCTTTATAAAAATTGAGATGTATTATTGGGAGACCCGTATCTACGGGCTCGGGAAACCCACGATAAACTCGGCCTTGTGCCACATGCAACCCTCGTGGGGGGTGGTGACTAGATACCGTATCATAGATTCGGGGCCGGTACGAGACACTTGCACCGGCCCTGGGTTCGCTTATCGCCCTGTTCACACACCTCTACGGTTTCTTGAACAGGGGTAGAGGTTTATCCATTGTTTCCTGTTTAGGATTGAGTTCTGGGTGCCTTCTAAAATCTTCTCATTCTATTTCACTCGCAATAGCCTATTGCGTCTTAGTGGCATTGTTGCCTTGTTTGTGGTGAGTAAATTTATAAATTTTGTCAAAACACGTTACATTCATATACAGATATCTAAAGGTTAGATATGTCGGGTTTATCTATCAAGACATCAGTCAGATTAAAGAGTTTGTAAGCGCAAAGGATTGTGGGAAGAGCAGGACACGCTCACATAAGGGAAAGGATTCTCCAGAACTATTGTGATAACAGATAGTTCGAATATAAATAGTAAAAAGATTGAAATAAGTCAATAGAATAATACATTCACTTCCTACTCAGTCTGGACAGTCCCTACCCTGGACGGAATGAAAATAAGGTTCGAGACGAAAAAAAATAATTAAACCCGGAAAAAAAAACAGATTAAAATAAATTATTTGGTGTCAAATAGAATCATTTTTAAGGATTTTTTTAAAAACTTTGTAGAAATATCTTTAGTCTGTCATTAAATTAAAATATTCATTACAATGGTTCTGAAGAATCCTTTCTTTCACGAATGCGTATCTTACTCTATCCACTACTCTTTGAGCTAGCATGGAACTGACCAAAATTCTTCATTAATAAGTTTGGTGGAACTAGATTTAAGCCCTTGCATCTGGAGAGGAATACCTGGTGATTTGATATCCGTGCCAATTCATGATGGATCATTTCCAAACGCCTCCATACTTTCCTATGTGTAGATCTAGAAATTATTTCAATATATTTCCACTTCATATGTTCTATGCCTTAACTAATTCCGGAAATATTTTGTTAGTTGCTGCTTTCTGCTGGTCTAATTGGGAACATTACTTGTTTAAATCAATCATTTACTTATCAAGAGAGCGTTTATAGTAGCGGATTCCTTTCCAAATACCACTACATACACAGCATCTTCTTTGGATGAAGACTGACCTTTGGAGACATTTTTCATTACTTGTTACAATTTGTTAAAAAAAAAAATAGAACATTTTCATATTTAATAGCTCAGTATTTCTTTTGCTTAATTTATGTAGAAACCACACATCAAAGAGACTCGCATAACCAAGCTAGTGTAAATGATTATCAGTGTTTGTCTTGCCATTTTGTTTACTAATATTCACTCTATACAAGACTAAAGAGCTACTCAAGTTAGATTATTTCAGTATATTGGCTATCCCCTACATTATATATAAGTGATTCTCAAATAATACCTTGATTTGTTGATCATTGACATAGACTGGTCTGTTTTACTCTGGAGTATTATTCAATGAGAAATCTCCAGCACGAAACTCCACAAACCACTTTTGACACGTTTAATAAGTCACAGTACTTTCTTCATTAATGTCAATTTTGATAATTGTTTAATGATATGACAGCTGTCGCAGTAGTCAATCATTTTTCATCTCCAATGAAATTAGTTAAAACTAAATGTTCTTAATGCTATCTAGTAGAAAGCAAAAGCAAAAATGTTTTCCTGTCAATGTGTGTGTATATATATATATATATATATATATATATATATATATATAAAGACACTTATATGTTTAACATTCTACAAATAACAAATATTTAAGTAAATGCTCTGTTTATAATAAACAGTATTAACGACATTTACCGGCCTGAATGTCCGAGAAATTTTCACAGAAACTATTCGTCCTCCGACTGTTTATTATAAACGGAACATTTACTTAAATATTTATATCTATAAAAAGAATGTTAAACATAAAAATGTCTTTTAAAAAATTGCCGGACTTTGTCCATTTCATTATATATATATATATATATATATATATATATATATATATATATATAAAAAAAACAGACCAGTTTAAAGGTACCATTATAATAATTTATTTCACCAGAACCCTTTTAAAGAACGCTGGATCATCAGATAGCATTTCCAAAAATGAAATGAAACAAAAAATGAAATTAAAATTGATGGGTAATGTAAGTTTTTGTAATTTAACAGTGTAAAAGGAGTAGTTAAAGAGACATGGTAGAATATAGGGAGGGATTAATTTCATATCTCTCTCAATCATACTTGGTATTGGGGGAGGAGGAGTGACCAGACCTTGACCTGTTTAGACGGTTAACTTAACGGAAGTGATATATTGAAATGGGAGGGGAGAAGGGAAAAAAGAAAGAGGAAAAAGAAAGAAGAGGGAAGTAAAGAGAAAGAGGCTGTAATTGGGTTTCAGCAATTTATGTAAAGAATAGATTTTAATGCTTGATAGTAATTTAGATGTCTAAAAAAAAAAAACCCCGAAGAAATTAATATGATGCTTGCTATCAATTTAAATATTTAATTTTTTTACAAATAGTTTAGGGATTTAATATAAGTTAAATACTATATTTATTAACACATTTATAGAGAACATATTAAAAAAAGTTAAATTATAACAGTTTGTTTACCCGACCAATCGTACTTTTTTAATATTGTAAAAAACAGTTATGGTAACATCTTTATCAGTTTGAATCGAATTTATGAATGTAATTTGTAATTATTTTTATATGGGTAATCTTTCTTACTTAAAGTTTAGGTTTCGATTTATATATATATATATATATATATACACAGTGTAATCCGGATATAAGAGATTTTCTCTGGTCCCAAATTAGAGCCTTTGTTAATGTATATAAAATAGACCAAACCCGGATATAAGAGACTTCTTCTCCGGTCCCGACAACTCTCTTATATCCGGGTTACACTGTATTAGGTTTCGAATTATATATATATTTCGAAACCTAATATAAATATAATATATATATATATATATATATATTTTTTTTTTTTTTTTTTTTTTTTTTTTCTCCAATTGTCATTTGATACCAATCTGTCTTGTCCACAGAATTCATCTGGGAATTTAACTATTGTCGACATGGAAAAAAAATAATAATAATCCTTTTTACTATAAAGGTAATTTACATTAACCAGAAAAAAAGGCTTAGACACAAGTTGTCTTTTTAATTTTGAATTTTAATGTAACTATAACAACAAAAACATTTTCGATTTCATTTTTGCCTTTGAAAAAGTCGGAAGACGAAAGTCGGCAAAATGGATTTTTTTTCCAAATGTATGATTTTTTATATATATATATATATTTATATATATATATATATATATATATATATATATATATAGGTTTCGAATTATATACACACTCTTATAATAGCTCTAAAGGTGTATATTTCTGTTCACAAAAGAAGGCAGGACAGAAGCTATAAATCTTATTTCTACTTGTAAGTATGAGTGTTTATTACAGCAAAAATAGCACATCTTAGGGTAATATCATTAAAATGTTCTGACTTGAGGAAGCGACAGTTACCAAACATGTAATTTATATTAAGAAATCTCATCTATTACACATGTAAATAAAACCAGAAAACTTTACTAACATTGTTTATGTCATACGGATTTTCTTATGAAGATATTTACTTGCAGAATAAAATCTGATATAGTGTAATAGACGATATGATAAATAATGTAGCAATAATGTATGAGCAACTGGAAATATGGATTGTCAATAAACCTTCTGTAAGTGTGTATACCAGAAACCATGGCAACGAAGAACTGACCTTTCTTTTACAACTTCGCCAGGAAGAAAAACCTCTTTTTCACTTGAGTCAGTAGCAGTGGAAAATGGCTGAAGGACCCAATGCGCATGCCCAACCAGCCTCTTAACGCCTCTTAAAAGCACACACGTCATTAGGAAAAAATAATCTCGCTCCTTTGTTTATTGATCCGTTGAGTTGGCGCGAAAGGCAAGTGGAGAAACTCCTGCTCTGAAATCAAAGAAATGTTTTGACTAAAAGTGCTAAGCAAAAAAGAAATGTCAGCCTTTTGAGGAATTCGATAAGCTTCTCCCATGCCCAGTTCAACTACCATTATCGACATTCCGTTCTCACTCGGGCGTTTTAAGAAATTAAAAGACGCCATATGGTTTTCTTTTTATCTTCGTGTTTCTTTATTTGCCAAATCTAGTAGTAAAATCAAATGCGATTTTTCATAATTTTCAATTCACAACCAACAGATTGAGTGCCTTATGGTGATCTTCTTTTATTGTGAAAACTTCAAAAATTCAGTTGTATGATCATTAGATTCCTCTCTTCTCCTTTTTATACGTACCATAGCCTTTCTGAATGTTGACGATCATGGATCTCTACAATATTCTCTAAATAATTTTTTTTTTATATATATATATCTCCCTAAACCTTGTTCCGCCATCCATTTATTCAAGCTCGTTAGGTAGGTTATATATCGTTTTCCTCTGTTCCTCTCGCCTTCAATGTGTCTTGTGAGTATCAAATTTTCCAAGCCCTCTTTCCACATTATGTGCTCTAGAAATTTGTCTCTTTCTGATGTTATTATTTTCCGTTTTCTCTAAAACTTCATCGTTGCTCACATGTTTGGTCCATGGTATTCTTAGCATCATTCTGTAGAACCACATTTCTGTTGCTTCTTATCATTTCTTCAACTATGAGATTTTTCAGTATTAATTTTCATATAGGACTACAAATATTAGGTAACAATTCAGAACTCTTTTCTTTGTTACTGTTATTTCACGTATCTTCTTCACCTGTGAAGAGATTATCCAGCATTAACTACCATATAGGAGGACTGATATTACAGTCCAGTACATTTTTTTCTTTCTTTCTTTCTTTCTTTCTAACCAAATAAGTTACTAAAATATTACTAAGATTTTGATTCATTCAAAGTCCGAAGTTTTTCACTAAGTTGTTAACTGGGGCAAGAAATGGCTTGTTAATTTTGACGCTTCGAAAATGAAACTATTCTTTTCTTATAGACATTTTTTGCCTTCCATCAACATGGCTGATGCTAACCTCCAAAAGAGTGGCGAATTTGCTACTTCTCTGCCTAGCATTTTCCAGGAAAGTTGGTTTCCTATGTCGTGCTATACAATGTTTTTCGCCAGAGTCTATAAGTTGTCCATACATTATAGCTTCCCCATTTCATGCCTGTTGCTTCTGTTACACATTTACAGATCTAAAGAATCGGTAATGTTATCGGTCCTGACCTGGCATATCAGCTTTTTACTTTCCGACCACTGTGATGTGGCTTCCCTATGCTTTTTCTATAAAAAAATTTGTTCTGATGAGCTTTCCTCATAGAGACTCTGAGGTATAATGGTGGCTGTAGTGAGTATAATAAGAATGTGTTGTTTTGGAGTAAGAAATACTGTGAGATGTTTGGAGCGAAATGTGGCTAGTGAACTTTAATTACAAGACAGATCAAGGCCAGCCTTCCCAATCCCCCTTTTGGATCTGTGCCTCATTTCTGTATAAAACAAAATAAATATCACTCTCCTCTTTTGTACCTCGGCTTTACGAATTTAAGCAAAGTTCTAGATTGGCAGCTAGGTCTCCTCATTTTACAGTTGAAATAGATAGATGTAACCATAGTTCTATGTTAACAGTTTCTTCTATCGTCCTCCTTGCTAGTATAACTATTCTGGCTTCTTGCTTTCCATCTAAACTTTCATTCCCTCTAATGATTCCATATCTAGTGATATAGCAAATACTAAAAGCATCTATAGAAATTCATTGCAAATGATTTTACTATAGGAATGCATTAGTTTAATTTGAAATAGCTTTTATGGGTAAGGGTTTTTGAAACAAATCCATACAAACTTTTTTCTAATGATTCCATATCGATGAACTAAAACATCTATAGCTCTGGATTTTACTATAGGAATTTTATGAATTTAAACGAACACTTCGCTCTGGTACCTAGATTTTATGAATTTAAACGCAGTACTAGATTGGCAGAAAGGTTTCCGCAATTCACATTTAATTGACGTGATGTAACTAAGTTCTATGCTAACAGTTTCTTTGCTCGCACTTCTCGCTTGTGGAACTTTCTTCTGGTTTCATGCCGTCCAGCCAAGTTTGCATTTAAATTTTTGTAGATCAATGTCAATCGTTATCTGTCTTCTTGACCACTCTTCAATTTTCTCACTGCTTAATAATGTTTCTTTTTTCGTATTCTTTCACACTCATTAATTCCTTGTGTTTCAGTGGCTTTACTGCCTTTCGTGGACTGATATGATTAAAAAAGCATTACTGATAGAATAGGGCTATTATATGTATAATGGAAATGCATTGCTAATGATTTTACTATAGGAATGCATTGAAAATGAGGAAGAAAGGGATTGTCAATGGTCAGGAATGAATACAAGCATTACTGATAGAATAGGGCTATTATATGTATAATGTAAATGCATTGCTAATGATTTTACTATAGGAATGCATTGAAAATGAGGGACAAAAGGGATTGTCAGTGGTCAGGAATGAATGCAAGCATTACTGATAGAATAAAGCTATTACATGTAAAGGCATTTCTAAGAATTTTACTACAGGAATTCATTGGCAATCAGTAAGAAAGGGATTGTCAACGGTCGGGAATTAATGATGACAAAAGATTTTTGCATATAACTTTTCTATCCAACAGGATCTCCTCTTGCATGTGCTCATCATTAAATAATGTTATTTCACTCCCTGACTAATGACTCTTAATTCACTCGATGCTTACTAAATAAATCCTGGCAAGAAAATGTGAGACACTATCGGCCGTTAAATGCTCACCCACTTTGAATATTTCCTTGTCTTTCTTTCGCTTTGAACAGCTGCTTGTTTTGCTTGCATAAATCCGTTCCAATCAATACCCGTCACATGTACATGATGAGCGTTCATTTTTTTTTTTTTTTCTTTTTCTTTTGATCCCAATTTGATTTTGCGCGGGAAAAGTATGGCTATATTGAACAGGCCTTCTCACTTCTTGGAGTGAGGCCAGAAAGCTAGTCTTTAAAGATACATCTGAACTGATTAGCAAAACTCAATAGGGAAAAATCTTTTAGTGGGTTTCGCAATTGTCACGATAACCATATTTGACAGTTCTGAAAGATTGATTTAAGGGTTCCTTCCGTTCTTGTTGCTTTCATAAGAGTCCAGAGATTTCGGATCTGTTGAAAATTGACCAAGGGAAATAAGTGAATGTACAAGCCAGAAAATATTTACCGAAATCCTTCAAGGTTACTAAACACAACTTTTAAATGAAAGGGAAGACGTTTTATTGCTCAAACGTCCTAGCTACTCCCTAATCTAAAATACAATTTGGTGCTATATATTTATTATCATTTTTTTTTTTTTTTTTTTTTTTTTTCATGTAATTAGATATTACGTTGTATATGGCCAGAAGATTGCCTAGTTGAATCCTGTTAGGGTCACCAGTTTTAGCAAGACCATTCTTTTTTTTTTTTTTTTTTTTTTTTTAATTACTCATCTGGCAGTTTTAAGTGGAAAAACCACTAACTTTGGTGTGTATCGGCTATGTTTGAGAAACTGGTAAAATTTAGTTGCGACTTTTGCATATTTGTAACTGGATGGCAAAACAGAAAAAAATCAAGTTATGTTAAGAAAAGAACAAATTTATTTATATACATGATCCTCTTTAGATTCTTCAGAAGTTTGAATAATGTATTAGGTGTAATATGTAGATGAAACTTTTTTTCTGTGTTTGCCATCCAGCTATGAATATTCGAAAGTTTCAACACAACCGACCACTCAAAAGTTTGGCCCTTTTTTTTCTTTTTTTTCGACTACAAATTCTCCATTCACTTGTTAACATCCAAAACGAAACTGCTATCACCATAGGCATTTTTTTTTTTTTTGTATCTTCCATCAATATGGCTGATGCTAACCTCCAGGAGAATAACTGCTTGTGTCTACTTGGTCTCACATTTTCTAGTGACATGAAATCTAGTTATTATATTGAATCAATTATTAGGTTTGCTACTAGGAAATTTGGTTTGTTGTACTGTGCCAGTAAAGTTCACCCTATACAAAACCCGGGAGCCACTTTAAGTAGAGGGTTACGATGAGGAGTAGTTTATATGAATATTCAGGGAAGATAACGGTTGACTCTAGACTTGAACAGGTTAAGACTGTATTGATCGGGGAAAACATCTTGAGTCTGTTTCATAAGGCCGTGGTTCGGGGGAAGAAGCCGTTTGATCGGAACTTGCTTCACGCCGATGGAATACAGTAGGAATGTCGGTAGTTTGCTACTATGCAAATGGCCTGGCGGGTCCTAAGCGTGTAGGTGGAACCAGGAGATGCAGTTCGTCCGAGCACTTCCCATGCTAGTAACGAGAGGGCAGTGAGAGACTCGCCACATTCCACATGTGAGAGAGAGAGGTTGGAGAGTAGAAAATAATTCTTCTCTCACGAGGAGACCATCTTGCCTATTTAAAAATCTATCATTCGTCGTACATTGAATATTGCTGTGACATCTGGTCTTTTGCTCCTACTGTAAATCTTGAGATTTTCAACAAAATACATGTTAATTGTTCTACTGAATATTCATCTGTGGTACCTCGCCCACATGAACATAAGCATACTACTAGACTAGCAATTAGGTCCCATTGTTTTTTTTGTTTTTTTTGGGGGGGGGTACTGTTGAAATAGCTAGATGTAACCGTAAGTCTGTTCTAATAGTTCTATTCTCGCATGTGGAACTCACTTCCGGTTTCTACCTTCGCTGGAATCTTCAAAAATTTAAATGCAACATCAATTGCAATCTTTGACTTCCTGAATTCTGTTTTTTAACTGTCCTTTCTCCTCACTAAAGTCTTCTAATTTTCTTTCAATTCCAGTAAACGTTGCGTCTTAGTAGCATTATCGCCTTGCTTGAGGTGGAATGATAAAAAAACTGTCCTATAATCCTTGTTACATTTGTACACACAGTTCATACACTAAATGTATCAACTATTGTGGGACAGTGATATTTCTTACTACATCTGTCCCATAATCACTGAGACATCTAGCTATGCATTTCATACACTAAATGTATCAACTATTATGGGGCAGATATTTTTCCTACTCCATTTAAAATTTAAATGCAATATCGATTGCCATTTTCTCACTCCCTGAACTCTGTTTTTTATTGTCTTTTCTCACTAAAGTCTTCTCATTCTCGTCTTGCGTCTTAGTGGCATTGTTCCCTTGCTTGAAGTGAAATAATTAAAATCCCCTTTGAGATAAGTATGTGATTGTTTTTTGTCAGCTTTCTTTGCCTTTCTTTTAATGGCGCAGAAAACGGAATTATTCTGTCGAGTAAAAACAACACACATTTTGAGTGCCAAAAATTTTACCTGAAACCTTTTGGGTAAAGTTTGTAAAATTCAATAATTCATTATCTTTTTTTTTTATTCGCTGGCACCAGAAATATTTCAGAAGTTGACAAAAGCTACGTAAAGTATTTGTTGGAGTAGCTTCAATGTCAGATACAAATACATTTCTTCTGGCAGTTGCAGCCATTAATGATTTCCTATGCAATATACTACAAAAAGAAAATGTCAACATGCAAGGCTTTTTCCCCAGGTTGGATATATCCTTGCAAATGATCTGATGGATGTCACTTTTTGAAAAGAACAAAGATTCGACTTGTGTTTTTTTGTGTTTTTTTTTTTTTTTTTACATTAATTTTTCTTTCGCGGATTTCGTCATTCGTTATAATTTCTTTCTTTGATTCCATTAGCCTTGATTTTGTTCATTTTTTTGTTTCCCTTGTTGATTTTCGTCTATTGATTAGTTCCCTTCTTGTTGTTTTTCATCTAATCTTTGATGCCCCTCTTCTTGATTTTCGTCCCAATCCCCTTTTGTTGCTTTTCAGCCTATTCTTTGAAGCCCTTCTGTTGCTTTCATATTCTTTGATGCCCTTCTTGTTGCTTTCAGCCTATTCTTTGATGCCCTTCTTGTTGCTTTCAGCCTATTCTTTGATGCCCTATTCTTTGATGTTGCTTTTCAGCCTATTCTTTGATGCCCTTCTTGTTGCTTTCAGCCTATTCTTTGATGCCCTTCTTGTTGCTTTCAGCCTATTCTTTGATGCCCTTCTTGTTGCTTTCAGCCTATTCTTTGATGCCCTTCTTGTTGCTTTCAGCCTATTCTTTGATGCCTTCTTGTTGCTTTCTATCATTTTTGATGCCCTTCTTGTTGCTTTCAGCCTATTCTTTGATGCCCTTCTTGTTGCTTTCAGCCTATTCTTTGATGCCCTTCTTGTTGCTTTCAGCCTATTCTTTGATGCCCTTCTTTGTTTCTTTCTTGTTGCTTTCAGCCTATTCTTTGATGCCCTTCTTGTTGCTCATTTTCAGCCTATTCTTTGATGCCCTTCTTGTTGCTTTCAGCCTATTCTTTGATGCCCTTCTTGTTGCTTTCAGCCTATTCTTTGATGCCCTTCTTGTTGCTTTCAGCCTATTCTTTGATGCCCTTCTTGTTGCTTTCAGCCTATTCTTTGATGCCCTTATTCTTATACACCCTGCCAATATCTTACAAATAATGAACTATTTTCTTTTTCTCGTGTGAAATAACGGAAAAGATATATCCGAGTTGCTACTTGGTTTCAGTGAGATAAAGAAAAAAAACAAAGGCGATAACCCTCTCGTGTGTTTAAAGTCTTTTTCAGTGAAAGGTTACAAAGATGAAAATTAATTTGAAATTAATAATTATAATTCAGCTTTTCATGACTAGCACCACTGTTATGCCTTCTCAAATAATAGACTATTCCATTTTGATCACGTGGAAAGATAGATACACTACTTGGTTTCAGTGAGAAAACGAAAGAAAGAAATGAAGATAGAAATGTTTAACGTCTGTTTTGATGAAATGGAAAAGTTATCATTTTCAAATCTTCTCATTTGTATCCCCTTACTTATGATTGTTATCGAAATATTTTATCAAAGTTAAGTTCAAGTATTTAACGATGCGATGTGTGGATTTCTGCAGATATTTTATTACTGTTGGCCTTTCCCTGAGCTTATTCAACCATTAACTTAAGAACTAAGATTCGCCAGAAAATTTAAACAGGAAAACCATGAAATTTTCACGAATATTACTTGTTATTACTGTTAAACTATTTAAAAAAAATATATTAGCATTGGATATGCTTTTTAAAAAGAAATGTAAATATGGTGTCCTTCCCCGCTTTCATTATGTACCTTGTTAGACACATTGCCGTCCCTACTCTGGAAAGACATGATCCTCCGCCTCATTGTGCTTGTGATGACTGTTTAGCTTTCCTAAGCGGTCAGCAAGTAACAATGGACGAAATGTCTTCTGCATGGAGGAATTCACATCTGCTTTTTATGCACTTTCATGCCAGACACTATTTTACTAAGATTCTATCTGAAACAAGGAAAAATAACCATGACTTTTTAGTAAAATCGGTAACCTTCTAATTTCATACCACCAACATACTAAAACAGGAAGCACTGCTTTCAGAACAACACTTGTTATTTACAAACTATTTTTCATGCTGGTTGCCAACAGAAAATAAAAAAAAAAAAAATCAGCATCACTAGCTGAGAAGCGTGGCAAGTTGTGAAAAACAGCTATTAACATAAACAGAAGGGAAAATAAAATATTTAAAAAAAATAAAAGCGCCACCATGAAAAGACAAACAATTTGCGAATTCATTGGCGGGAAAATAACACTTGATTGTCCACTGCTAATTCAAATATTTGTTTGTAGTTTCAATCAAGAATCCTTTTCTGTGGGTGAAACTGCAGCATAAGTTTGATGGTGAGTTTAGCAGTAATCTAATTAATGATAGGACACAGATAACGCCATCTTGCAAATATCATGTGATAAGGTTCTTTGTAGGCGGGTCGCTGTGATTTGCATTATTAATATGAATAAATCGGTTCTCACCACCTGAACAGAATGAAAGAAAAAGAAAACTATGAAAAAGCTGGGAAGGATGAAAGGCAGATCGAAAAAGCTGGGAAGGATGAAAGGCAGATGGGAAGGATGAAAGGCAGACCGAAAAAGCTGGGAAGGATGAAAGGCAGAACGAAAAAGCTGGGAAGGATGAAAGGCAGATGGGAAGGATGAAAGGCAGACCGAAAAAGCTGGGAAGGATGAAAGGCAGATGGAAGGATGAAAGGCAGACCGAAAAAGCTGGGAAGGATGAAAGGCAGATGGGAAGGATGAAAGGCAGACCGAAAAAGCTGGGAAGGATGAAAGGCAGATGGGAAGGATGAAAGGCAGACCGAAAAAGCTGGGAAGGATGAAAGGCAGATGGGAAGGATGAGAAGCAGACCGAAAAAAGCTGGAGAAGGATGAAAGGCAGACCGAAAAAAGCTGGGAAGGATGAAAAGATGGAAAGGATGAAAGGCAGACCGAAAAAGCTGGAAAGGATGAAAGGCAGACCGAAAAAGCTGGAAAGGATGAAAGGCAGATGGGAAGGATGAGAGGCAGACCGAAAAAGCTGGGAAGGATGAGAGGCAGATGGGAAGGATGAAAGGCAGATGGGAAGGATGAGAGGCAGACCGAAAAGCTGGGAAGGATGGGAGGCAGATGGGAAGGATGAGAGGCAGATGGGAAGGCAGATGAAAGGCAGATGGGAAGGATGAGAGGCAGACCGAAAAAGCTGGGAAGGATGAGAGGCAGAGATGGGAAGGATGAGAGGCAGATGGGGAAAGGATGAAAGGCAGATGGAAGGAAAGCTGCAGACCGAAAAAGGATGAGAGGCAGACCGAAAAAGCTGGGAAAGGATGCAGATGGGAAGGATGAAGGCAGATGGGAGGATGAGAGGCAGACCGAAAAAGCTGGGAAGGATGAGAGGCAGATGGGAAGGATGAAAGGCAGATGGGAAGGATGAGGCAGACCGAAAAAAGCTGGGAAGGAGAGGCAGATGGGAAGGATGAAGGCAGATGGGAAGGATGAGAGGCAGACCGAAAAAGCTGGAAAGGATGAGAGGCAGACCGAAAAAGCTGGAAAGGATGAAAGGCAGATGGGAAGGATGAGAGGCAGACCGAATAAGCTGGGAAGGATGAAAGGCAGATGGGAAGGATGAAAGGCAGATGGGAAGGATGAGAGGCAGACCGAAAAAGCTGGGAAGGATGAGAGGCAGATGGGAAGGATGAGAGGCAGATGGGAAGGATGAAAGGCAGACCGAAAAAAATGGGAAGGATGAAAGGCAGATCGAAAAAAGCTGGGAAGGATGAAGGCAGGAAAAGAACTGGGAAGGAAAAGGCAGATGGGAAGGATGAAAGGCAGACCGAAAAAAGCTGGGAAGGATGAAAGGACCAGAAAACTGGGAAGGATGAAAGGCAGATGGGAAGGATGAAAGGCAGAGAAAAAGCTGGGATGGATGAAGGGCAGACCGAAAAAGCTGGGAAGGATGAAAGGCAGATGGGAAGGATGAGAGGCAGACCGAAAAAGCTGGGAAGGATGAGAGGCAGATGGGAAGGATGAAAGGCAGATGGGAAGGATGAGAGGCAGACCGAAAAAGCTGGGAAGGATGAGAGGCAGACCGAAAAAGCTGGGAAGGATGAAAGGGATGGGAGGAGGCAGACCGAAAAAGCTGGGAAGGATTAAAGGCAGATGGGAAGGATGAGAGGCAGACCGAAAAAAGCTGGGAAAATGAAAGGCAGGGAAGGATGAAAGGCAGATGGGAAGGATGAAAGGCAGACCGAAGAAGCTGGGAAGGATGAAAGGCAGACCGAAGAAGATGGGAAGGATGAAAGGCAGAGGAAAAAGCTGGGAAGGATGAAAGGCAGACTGAAAAAGCTGGGAAGGATGAAAGGCAGACCGAAAAAAGCTGGGAAGGATGAAAGGCAGACCGAAAAGCTGGGAAGGATGAAAGGCAGACCGAAAAAAGCTGGGAAGGATGAAAGGCAGACCGAAAAGCTGGGAAGGATGAGAGGGAAAAAGATGGGAAGGATGAAAGGCAGAGAAAAATGGGAAGGATGAAAGGCAGACCGAAAAAAAGCTGGGAAGGATGAAAGGCAGATGGGAAGGATGAGGCAGACCTAGGAAGGAAACGGCAGATGGGAAGGATGAGAGGCAGACCGAAAAAGCTGGGAAGGATGAAAGGCAGACCGAAAAAAAAGCTGGAAAGGATGAGAGGCAGACCGAAAAGCTGGGAAGGATGAAAGGCAGACCGAAAAAAAAGCTGGAAAGGATGAAAGGCTGGAAAGGATGAGATGGGAAGGATGAGAGGCAGACCTGGGAAGGAAAAGGCAGATGGGAAGGATGAAAGGCAGATGGGAAGGATGAGAGGCAGACCGAAAAAAAAGATGGGAAGGGAATGGGGATGAAAGGCAGAGAAAAATGGGAAGGGGAAGGAAGGAGATGGGCAGAGAGGAACCGAAAAAAAGCTGGGGAAAGGATGAGAGGCAGACCAAAAAAAGCTGGAAAGGATGAAAGGCAGATGGGAAGGATGAGAGGCAGACCGAAGAAGCTGGGAAGGATGAAAGGCAGATGGGAAGGATGAGGCAGATGGGAAGGATGAGAGGCAGACCGAAAAGCTGGGAAGGATGAGAGGCAGATGGGAAGGATGAAAGATGGGAAGGATGAGAGGCAGACCGAAAAAAGCTGGGAAGGATGAGAGGCAGACCGAAAAAGCTGGGAAGGATGAGAGGCAGACCGAAAAAGCTGGGAAGGATGAAAGGCAGATGGGAAGGATGAGAGGCAGACCGAAAAAGCTGGGAAGGATGAAAGGCAGACCGAAAAAGCTGGGAAGGATGAAAGGCAGATGGGAAGGATGAAGGGCAGACCGGGAAGGATGGATGAAGGCAGACCGAAAAAGCTGGGAAGGATGAAAGGCAGATGGGAAGGATGAGAGGCAGACTGAAAAAAAAAGCTGGGAAGGATGAGAGGCAGATGAAGGGAAGGATGAAAGGCAGATGGGAAGGATGAAAGGCAGACCGAAAAAGGGAAGGATGAGAGGCAGACCGAAAAAAGCTGGGAAGGATGAAAGGCAGATGGGAAGGATGAGAGGCAGACCGAAAAAGCTGGGAAGGATGGGAAGGATGAAAGACCGAAAAAAAGCTGGGAAGGATGAGAGGCAGACCGAAAAAGCTGGGAAGGATGAGAGGCAGACCGAAAAGCTGGGAAGGATGAAAGGCAGAAGAATGGGAAGGATGAAAGGCAGACCGATGGGAAGGATGAAAGGCAGACCGAAAAAAGCTGGGAAGGATGAAAAGCAGATGAAAAAGCTGGGAAGGATGAAAGAGGAAAAACTGGGAAGGATGAAAGGCAGACCGAAAAAGCTGGGAAGGATGAGAGGCAGACCGAAAAAGCTGGGAAGGATGAAAGGCAGACCGAAAAAGCTGGGAAGGATGAGAGGCAGACCGAAAAAGCTGGGAAGGATGAAAGGCAGATGAAAAAAAAGGATGAAAGGCAGACCGAAAAGCTGGGAAGGATGAAAGGCAGACCGAAAAAAGCTGGAAAAGGGAAGGATGAAAAGGATGGGAGAGGCAGACCGAAAAAGCTGGGAAGGATGAAAGGCAGACCGAAAAAGCTGGGAAGGATGAAAGGCAGACCGAAAAAGCTGGGAAGGATGAGAGGCAGACCGAAAAGCTGGGAAGGATGAGAGGCAGACCGAAAAAGCTGGGAAGGATGAAAGGCAGATGGGAAGGATGAGAGGCAGACCGAAAAAGCTGGGAAGGATGAAAGGCAGACCGAAAAAGCTGGAAAGGATGAGAGGCAGACCGAAGAAGCTGGGAAGGATGAAAGGCAGAGAAAAAGCTGGAAAGGATGAGAGGCAGACCGAAAAAAGCTGGAAAGGATGAAAGGGATGGGAAAAGGCAGACCGAAAAAGCTGGGAAGGATGAGGCAGATGGGAAGGATGAAAGGCAGATGGGAAGGATGAGAGGCAGACCGAAAAAGCTGGGGGAAGGAAGGCAGATGGGAAGGATGAAAGGCAGATGGGAAAAAGCTGGGAAGGATGAAGGATGAGGCAGATGGGAAGGATGAAAGGCAGATGGGACAGAAGAAAAAGCTGGGAAGGATGAGGCAGACCGAAAAAGAAAGGAGACCGAAAAAGCTGGAAAGGATGAAAGGCAGATGGGAAGGATGGGAAGGATGAGAGGCAGACCGAAAAAGCTGGGAAGGATGAGAGGCAGATGGGAAGGATGAGAGGCAGACCGAAAAAAGCTGGGAAGGATGAAAGGCAGATGGGAAGGATGAAAGGCAGATGGGAAGGATGAGAGGCAGACCGAAAAAGCTGGGAAAAAGCAGATGGGAAGGATGAAAGGCAGATGGGAAGGATGAGAGGCAGACCGAAAAAAGCTGGGAAGGATGAAAGGAAAAGACTGAAAGGAAAAGCAGATGGGAAGGATGAACGGAATAAGATGGGAAGGATGAAAGGCAGATGGGAAGGAAAAAAGATGGGAAGGATGAGAGGCAGACCGAAAAAGCTGGGAAGGATGAAATGGGAAGGATGAGAGGCAGATGGGAAGGATGAGAGGCAGACCGAAAAAAGCTGGGAAGGATGAAAGGCAGATCGAAAAAGCTGGGAAGGATGAAGGCAGGAAGATGGGAAGGATGAAAAGATGGGAAGGATGAGACCGAAAAAGCTGGGAAGGATGAAAGGCAGAAAAATGGGAAGGATGAAAGGCAGATGGGAAGGAAAAGCTGGGAAGGATGAAAGACCGAAAAAAATGGGAAGGATGAAAGGCAGATGGGAAGGAGACCGAAGAAGCTGGGAAGGATGAGAGGCAGATGGGAAGGAAAAGCAGATGGGAAGGATGAGAGGCAGACCGAAAAAGCTGGGAAGGATGAGAGGCGGACCGAAAAAGCTGGGGGAAGGATGAAAGGCAGATGGGAAGGATGAAGGCAGACCGAAAAGGATGGGAAGGCAGAAAGGCAGATGGGAAGGATGAGAGGCAGACCGAAAAAAGCTGGGAAGGATGAAAGGCAGATGGGAAGGATGAGAGGCAGACCGAATAAGCTGGGGGATGAGGAGGAAGACCGAAGAAGCTGGGAAGGATGAGAGGCAGACCGAAAAAAGCTGGGAAGGATGACCGAAAAGATGGGAAGGATGAGAGGCAGACCGAAAAAAGCTGGGAAGGATGAGGCAGACCGAAAAAAAGCAGATGGGAAGGATGGGGGAGGATGAGAGGCAGACCGAAAAAAGCTGGGAAGGATGAAAGGCAGACCGAAAAAGCTGGGAAGGATGAAAGGCAGAGAAAAATGGGAAGGATGAAAGGCAGACCGAAAAAGCTGGGAAGGATGAAAGGCAGATGGGAAGGATGAGAGGCAGACCGAAAAAGCTGGGAAGGATGAAAGGCAGATGGGAAGGATGAGAGGCAGACCGAAAAAGCTGGGAAGGATGAAAGGCAGACCGAAGAAGCTGGGAAGGATGAAAGGCAGACCGAAAAGGATGGGAAGGATGAGAGGCAGACCGAAAAGCTGGGAAGGATGAGAGGCAGACCGAAAAAGCTAGGGAAGGATGAAAGCAGATGGGAGGATGAGAGGCAGACCGAAAAAGCTGGGAAGGATGAAATGCCAGACCGAAAAAAGCTGGAAAGGATGAAAGGCAGACCGAAAAAGCTGGGAAGGATGAAGGCAGACAAAAAAAAAAGATGGGAAGGATGAGAGGCAGACCGAAAAAAGCTGGGAAGGAGGAAGGAGAGGCAGACTGAAAAAGCTAGGAAGGATGAACGGCAGATGGGAAGGATGAGAGGCGAAAAAGACTGGGAAAAAGCAGGGAAGGATGAACGGAAAAAGATGGGAAGGATGAAGGCAGACCGAAAAAAAAAGGATGAGAGGATGAAAGGCAGACCGAAAAAGCAGATGGGAAGGATGAAAGACCAGATGGGAAGGATGAAAGGCAGACCGAAGAAGCTGGGAAGGATGAAAAAAAAAGCTGGGAAGGATGAGAGGCAGAAAACTGGGAAGGCAGAAGAAGCTGGGAAGGATGAAAGGCAGACCGAAGAAGCTGGGAAGGATGAAAGGCAGATGGGAAGGATGAGAGGCAGACCGAAAAAGCTGGGAAGGATGAGAGGCAGACCGAAAAAGCTGGGAAGGATGAGAGGCAGACCGAAAAAGCTGGGAAGGATGAACGGCAGACCGAAAAAGGATGGGAAGGCAGACCGAAAAAGATGGGAAGGATGAGAGGCAGACCGAAAAAAGCTGGGAAGGATGAAAGGCAGATGGGAAAAAGGATGAAAGGAAGGAAAAGAGGAAGGAGAAGGCAATGAAAAGCTGGGAAGGATGAAAGGCAGATGGGAAGGATGAAAGGCAGACCGAAAAAGCTGGGAAGGATGAAAGGCAGATGGGAAAAATGCTAGGAAGCATGAACGGCAGATGGGAAGGATGAGAGGCAGACCGAAAAAACTGGGAAGGAAGAGACCGAAAAAAGCTGGGAAGGATGAAAGGCAGACCGAAAAAGCTGGGAAGGATGAATGAATGTAAAAGAAAACAGAAACCGTACCCCTGCCTCACTTCTCGACTCAAGTTTAATTTAAACCGATGTCTCCCTAATTCGTTGCTGTGTTCGTTCTTGAACAGACGTTGAAATTTCGTTCAGTTACCCAACCTCACCTAAGACAATTGATGTCATTCTTCAGTTTTCTTTACCTCTTATTTCTATATCCTTATTTTTATGTCATTAATATGTATATTCGAGATCTCTTTCCTTACTTCATTCTTTTCTGTTGATAAACCTTTATATTGATTTAAGTTATTCTTTCCTTGTCTCTTTCATTCTCCTTTTTTTTTTTTTTTTTTTCATTTCTTTTGTCGGATCATTCCTTTTGATTACGTCCTTCACTATTTCTTTCCCTTAATTATATAATTATTTATTCATTCTTCCAGGTTCATTTTTTATCGTTTCTTTCATTTGGCCATTCTTCCCTTTCAATTGCTTTCTTCCGTCTTCCTTTCATTAGGTTCTTCCTTCTTTTAATGGATTTTTGAATAGATTTTTTTTTCGTTTCCTTATTCCTTATTTTTTAATCTTGATCAATATTTCTTTCATGTTTTCATTCTTTGTATAGCTTTACTTTCATTCCTTAGATTCCCTTTTTCTATATTTATTTATTTATACATTCTCTCATTTCTTTTAACCTTTAACTCCATTATTCTTGTTTTTCTTCCTCCTTTTTATTCTCCCCTTCCTTCCTCCTTTTTATTCTCTCCTTCCTTCCTCCTTTTTTCTTTTCTCTCCTTCCTTCCTTCCTCCTTTTTTTTCTTTTCTCTCCTTCCTTCCTTCCTCCTTTTTTTTTTCTTTCCTCTCCTTTCTTCTCTCTGATTTCCTCCGTTTACTTTTCATTTTTTTCCGATTCCTTTATTCTTGATTTCTTTTTGTACATTCTTTTATTGTTTTTCGATTGCTTGAATCCTTTATTTTAATATCGATACACTTCAGGAAGATCGCGATCATGGCTCTCCACTACTTTCCGTCGTTTGTAGATCTTAGTACCGATTGTCTTTTGGCTATCTCTTCTGATCTCCTTTCGACCAACCATCTACACAAGTTCGTTGCTTAGATAATTCTCTACCTTCCCTGTCCGTCTTGCCTTCTATACGTCCTGTGTGTGTTAAATTTTATAAGCCCTCTTTCTTCATTAAATGCCCAAGAACGTTCAATTGTCTCTTTCTACTTCTAAGTATAAATAACCTTTTTTTGTTCCCATGTTTACACCTCTTAATTACTGTTACCTGTTAGAGTGTCAGCTCTGGGCAAAATAACTCCCCCACTAAAAAAAAATACTATGGAAGTATAAAAATACATTTTTGGGCGGGGGGGGGAGGAATACCAGCAATAATTTTCGTATAAATATATTACTGACAATACCTATTTATACCAAAATGACCAACAATATATTTTATCTGTGGTTGAATGCATGCAATTGCTTTCAAAATATTTAGATTTCGCTATTAAATAAGCCATAAAAGCTGATATGCCGCTAAACAAAATCAGCCAACCAACCTAAAACTTCGTCGTAGCCCACATGTTCAGTCCATGAAATTCTCAACATCCCTTTCGTAGAACCACGTTTGTCTCTTCATCTGTCATGTGGCCGAGTGGTTAGAACGTTCGCATTCTGACCTTGAGACCCGGGTTCGAATCTCACTATGGTCGATTTGTCAGGAAGGAGACTTCCTGGTGTTATCGGAGTGGCGGGGTCGATCCCAGCGTTCTAGCACCTTTTGGAAAGTGCTAGAAAACCATAACACGGATTGACCCAAGCCTTGTGAGTGAAATTGGGTAGACGGATAACTATGCTAACACGAAGTCACAAGTCATCGTGGCCGAGGGCTTGAGCGTGCTGGCCTTGTTCAAATTGTTCATCAGGCTAAATAACACGCTCTTTCCCAGAAACTGTAACTATGTTCTGCTCTATAAAGGTTTATAGAGCAGGCCACTCTTTGGGTGTTGAAGAAACACAAATGCGCCTGATAAAGCGTCTGCAATGGGGATTGGTTAGCCGTCCTAGTAGTATCTTCGAATACAAGTGGTCAGCTACACTTACATCTGTGAGAAGATTGTCCAACATTTACTGCCATATCCCGTCTCCAAGATGTAACTAAAACCGAATTACATCCCCACCCTTATATAATAACGCCTTATAAAACAACGTATCTGCAAAATAAACACAATATTTAAAAAAAAAAAAACTTAAAACTACCAGATTCAGCGCCAAATGACAATTAGGTTTGAGGTACCAATAAAATAATCTAAATCACTGCCATACAGGAGCACCGATATTACATAAAATTTCAGTATTCTTTTTTTTGTTTCTAACGAAATTGACTTGTTTATTAATACTTTGTTTAGCATTTCTTTCTTCTCTCTCTCTCTCTCTCTCTCTCTCTCTATTTTTTCTTTCTTTTTCTCTCTCTCACTCTCTCTCTCTCTCACTCTCTCTCACTTCCCGTCTTCTTTTAAAAGATTTCCCGTCCTCTGTTAAAAACTCTGTTTTGTACTTGCTTGATTTTGGCGTCTGCAATTTGTAGTTTGCATCTGGGGTTGTTCATTTTGCTGAAAACAATACACTGTCCTTTTACAAGCGATGTTTAGGCCTTTCCTACCACCTGTTGGAGACTACGCAGTCTGCTATCAATACTTTGTCAGCTGCCTATCTTATGTTATTAATATTGTGTCCGCTAATAATAAATCCTGATAGGATTTTTATTTCTTTTGGGAACGCCTCCCAGTCAAGGTTGAATAAGTCTGTCGAGAAGACAAATCCTTGTCTTAAGTCCATTTCTATTTTTGCGTATTTATAGCCATTCGCTTGATTTGGAATTCAGCTCGAGTCTCTGTTTCTATTGGTTTGTGCTTTTTCTTTGGACGAATTATTTCCTTTTTTATTTTAATTTATATTTTATTTTTCTGATTCATTTTTTAAATTTGTTACGTATATCTGATTGTATCAATTGGTATCAGTAACGTATCTCGCTTCATGTAAAACTTAAAATGTTAAAACTACTATTCAGTATCTTGCACTGATAAAGTTTGGATGAACAACCGAAACTTTTATCTTCAAAAAACTTTGTCGTGCCCCCACATGACAACTAACTAAAAAAAAACAAAAAACATTCAAAATATTTCTGTCGTCCTAATTTATATATATATATATATATATATATATATATAAATTATTGATTGATTTAAATTTTTTTTTTTTTCGCTACACAGTTCTGTTTTCATGGTTAGAACTGTGTAGCGAAAAAAACATATTTTAAATCAATTAATTTATAATATTAATGCTCTGTAAATTTACATTGAGCACTATTTTGTAAAATAAAAATATCTATAGGAACACCGGATTTATATATCTTTTTATATATATATATATATATATATATATATATATATATATATATATATATATCTTTGTTTTATAGATACAAGTATTTAAGTAAATGCTCTGTTTATAATAATTATTCCTTCGAAGGACAAATATTTTCTATGAGAATTTCTCGGACATTCAGGCCGGTAAATGTTTTCAATACTGTTTATTATAAACAGAGCATTTACTTAAATACTTGTATCTATAAAAAGAATGTTAAACATAAAAATGTCTTTAAATAATTGTCGGACTTTGTCCATTTCATGTGATATATATATATATATATATATATATATATATATATATATATATATATATATATAAATTTATTTCAACAAAAATTTAAAACCCGAACCCCCTTAAGATTGGAAATTTTACCAAGAAACTTCGAAGTCGGATAAAAAAATTATAATTTAAGTAATCTTTTCATTTAAAATATATATTTCTAAATAACAAACTTAATACGAATCAACGAATCAAAATAATACGCTAAAACTTGAAGAAGGAATTGATTCTATCACTTGTAATGATTGCTACAAGGATTGCACAGAAGAAACCTGGAGGAGTTTTAAATAAAAGGTTATATAAACTCAAAATGGATCTTTTATAAAACTACACTTTCAATGCATTAGTCGCTCACCGTAATGAGCCTGATCATAATTTCGAATAGAAAAAAACCCTACTTTAATTAAAAGAGAAAGAAACTTACTAAAGCGAAAGTATATAGAAAGTGCTTTAATTACTAGATCCTCCACACTAAATTTGCCTCCGGGTTTTTACAACATTTCGCCTTTCTTGGCAGATTTTCTATTATCACAATATGGGATATTTAATTAATAACAAAAGTAATAAGCAAATAAAGAATTAAAGAAATTGGTTACACAATATATCCAAGATATCGTTTAAAAAACAAAGGTTTAAAATTTCGGCGCCCCCCTCTTCTTTGTGCACATGTGTAGTAAACATCACTTTAGTGCTGAAGAACTCCTAAAGATCGAAACGCGTCACCCCATTTTGTCATTAATGTCAATCCTATGTTCTGATACATAAAAATTCATGTCATTTTCTCATAACCAAAGGTTCAAGCATTTTTATACGGGGCGTGCTAAAACCCGTGATTGCGTTTAACACATACTGGAATTTATATGATGTATCCACATACACACTGAAGGGTGATAGCTCAACGCGTCTTACTATACAATTCATGTGTGAATTCTAATTGTTTTTAGGTTAAAAATAATCTGGGTCATACGATACTAGACATCACAGATACTCCACATATCTCCTATGAATGTTGTAAAGCAATAGGAAAATGAAGGAAAATGGGATGCGTTTTCGTCATTGGTGCTCTTTTGCTTCCCAGAAAAGATCAAATGCCGCACAAGCAGCAAAATAGATATGTACCGTTTATGGAGATGGTGCCATAGCTGAGAATAATTGGTTCTCTGAGTTCGGAAGTGGGGAATTTTCATCTGAAAAAAAAAATAAAGAACGTTCCGAAATGCCTAAAAGACTGAGGTCAAATCAATCAGGTTTGGATGACTCTCTCTCATATATATATATATATATATATATATATATATATATATATATATATATATATATCCAAATAGATATAATCAAAACAGAACTGCCATATTTAATCACCATCGTTACGCCTTCTTTGTCTCATGTTTTCACTGACATGAAGTAGTGACTATATTTAATCAGTTGCTAGGTCTAGTCCTAGGAAGCTTGGTTCCCTGTGTCGTGCCACACAATTTTTCTCTTCTGAATTCATCTTGCATATTTATAAATGTACCATTCGTCCATGCCTTGAATACCATTTCCATACCTGGTTTGGTGCTCTTTGTGTGCGTGTGTTTATATATATATATATATATATATATATATATATATATATATATATATATATATATATATTAGAAAGTTTCTTGACAAAACTCAACGAAGAGTCTGTAACGTAATCGACCCAGACCTGGCATCTCGACTTCATTTTCTGATCGATATGGCGTGGCTTTTCTGTTTTTTCTATAAATATTTTCATGCCAATCTTTTTAATCATCTCTCCTTCTTGGTACATCGACTGCATAAATTTACGCATACTACTCGATTGGCTGATAGGTCTCAAACTTTTACTGTTGAACTACCTAGATGCAACCGTATGTTCTATTCTAAAATTTTATTTCCTTGCATTTCTCGCCTGTGGAATTCCTTTACAGTTTATTGCTTCGCCGATAACTACAATCTTCAAAAATTTAAATGCAATGCCAGTCACCATCTTCTGTCTTGCTGGATTCTGTTCTTTTATTTTCCTCTCTCCCCATTAAAGTCTTCTCGTTCTCTTTCGCTGTGTCTTAATAGCATTATCGCCCTGCCTAAAATGATTAAAGAAACTCCTTTATATACGTAAAAGAAATATTCTGTAAGTAGTCCGGGCTTTGTCTCCGACTAAGCAATTTTACTAATTTTAGAGAGAGGGTAGGAGCTTAATAACTATTGACTTGCCACCTCTTGAACATGAAAAAAATTAGTGACTTTCCCCATTAGCGCCGGTTGTTCGAATCCAAACTAAGGTCAAAGGTAGACTTTCTCGTCATGTATTTCTTGTTCCTTTCCCCCTCGTCACTTTGCCAAGTTAAGCTTAATAAATAACAATTTCGAATATCGATTGTCAAGATGGCCCTCCTCAATTGGTTAGGTTTACGTATGACATAATGCTCACTCATAGGCCGAAAACACTTATTTATAGGCAAAAACGAGCATAATTTGTTGTTATATGCAAAATATATGAGCTAACACGTCATTTTCGGCTTGAGATAGATATTAGGTTGTAACTCGGACCGTAAGAATTTTTGTGTAAGTGAGGTGTAAAGGGTATAATGTATAGAAGACTGATCTTCAGTCATCAGGTTCGAACTGTTTGGGGATCTATTCTACACATAAAGGGCCAGCCTTGATTTTCTTTTTTAGTCTCCATTTGGCAAAACGCGGGGTTTTTCTATCTGACCCATCGCCTGGTTTAGATTCACTTTGTTTACCAAGTTAATATGAATAATTGTTGTTCTCGGTCTTCCTCCGGCGTTTTCGTTATGTTATGATCCATGTCAAGATTCCCAACCTCGCTATTTTGTTTTTTATCCCCTTGACTGAGTCGGCTTTTGATTTTCCCACTCTGCAATTTTTGTCCTTCCCTCTCCTTTAGCGAGCGAGCTGCTGGTTTCCCCTTATTAACGGAATACAGCGGCTGCTCTTATTTTTCTGTGAGTTGAACGGGTCTTACTAAGAAATTTCATTTTAGTTTGAATATTTTGTGGTAGTTTATTTTCGTCTTTGGGATTCGTCCCCCCCCACACACACACACAACCTTCATTTCATGATCTCCTATTTTTAATTATTTTTGTGGAAAAAAAAAAAGGAAAGACATTTGTACATATGATTAAATTTTTATACCATGGGTGTATTAGTAGGATACCTATGACTATGTGATATATGATGGTCAAATAGTGATTGATAAGTGATTCGGTAATTGTAAGGGATGAATGGGTCGTGAATCTGATTAGCTTTAGGATAGTTAATGAAGGCCAACCTCACCCCCACTTCCAATTCGGCCTAGTGCCATACAATAAGTACACTATTCCACACACGAAGGTAGCATTTATTCGCCATCCGACAAGACAAAATCCCGATAGTGAAAGTCCGTGCCTCACATCTCTAGGTTGTTTTGATAAGGTGGGGTTCCTCCCCACACCTTTAAAGACAAATTCACTTTGAAGTCGGCGTGAATATTTGGGTGTACTTTTAAATAAATGCTATCTTCTAGATCCCAAAGCATTTCGCACCTGATGGCTGGAAATCGGTCACCTATACAGTATACCACCTTACGGAGATATTTTCTAGTCAGAATTTTTTTCTGTCAACGTGACTGCCGCAAGGCTACAAATACTTTACGGTATTTGACATTCCTAAATAGTTACCCATTTAAATACTGTTAAGTTCGACGTTGCTTAACTAGAACCGTTACTTCCAACATCACTTGAGCGAGTTCACACCTCCTGCTATCCTCTATTTTAGAAGAACTAGATCAGATCAAAAGTGGAGTACTGTTGCCATATATGGGCAGAAGCTGCACAGTCTTCACTTTCTAGTCTCGGTAGAGCCCAAAATCGTATCTGCGTCCTTGTAGGCGATGAATTATTTTCCACTCTGCAGCCCCCTTTCTCAAAGACAAGACATCGCAAGGCTCTCACTGTTCTATCGCTATTTCCATGGTGAGTGTTCAGATGAACTAAACTCCTTAGTTCCACTAGGCGTAAGCTTTACGGCTAAGAGCCACCATGCGACGCAGTCCTCATATCCCCCCCCCCTCATGGGATTTAAGTTTCACTCGAGCAGCTTCTTCCCACAAAGAGCTTCCGTGTGGAAATTACTCCCAAGAGTTTGCTTCCCGATCACTACAATCCTAGGGTTGGCCGCTATCTTCACACATGTGCATAAGCTGTACCTGTTACTCTGTAATCATCTGCCTTGAGTGTCCAATTGACAACATATTGCATATCCAGTCCAAGTGGTCAATTCTCTGTACCACTCTAGCAAGTACCTCACTCTTCATGCTTACCTCTACAAGAGCCAGATCAAGCTCGAAATGAAGTACTGCTGCCATATGTGGGTGGCAGCTGCCCAGACCTCACTTTCTAGTCTCAAGAGAATCCAAATCTCAGCGTCCTTGTAGGCGACAAATCACTCTGCAACCCCCTTTCTCGCAGACAAGACGTCGCAAGCCTCTCACTCCTCTATCGCTATTTCCATGATGAGTGTTCTGATGAACTACACACCTTAGTTCTACTAGTCATACCCTTGACGGATAAGACCTGCCATGCGACGCACAGTCCTCATATACCCCTGGTGAGATGTATGTTCCACACGAGCGGCTTCTTCACAGGAATAGCTTCCTTGTGGAACCGACTCCTAAGAGACTGATCTCCCAATCACCACAATCTTAACCTGTTCGTCTAGGGTTAACCGTTATCTTCCGCATAAGCTGTACTTTAAACTCTGTAACCCTCTACCTCGAGTGGCCCCAGGGCCTTGAACAGCATGAACACCACTGTATAGAAAAGTTGTTTTGAGACTAAGTTAAAAGTATAGAGCACTCAATGGGGATTGAACTCACTACTCAATAGTAATGGTAAACTAGGATAGCATCACTAAACATTACCCAATGCCGTGGTGCCTAGGCTAATCATATGTAGGTACTTTACTTTTAACACAAAGTGCATAGTAATATTGGTTTCTCCTACACATACCCTTCAATCGGGACAGCTCGTGGTTGTAATGGTTAGCAAGCTTGTTTCGTGAGTTCGATCTTCACTGGGTGCCCCCTACTTTTGGCCTTGTGCCACATCTAAGCTACGCTTGGAAAATTGCCATACACTTCAATAGTCTTTTTTACATCGTTTGCTTTTTTATTTTTTTATTTTTTGTAAATCTCGTTTTATTATTTTTATTTCCCAAATTCTCACGGACATTCGTATCAGTCCAGGCCAATATTTAAAGTATTATTGTTCTCATGTTTTCTCGTCTCTCTGCAGATTGGACACGAGAAACCGTGAGATCTGACCTATTACGAATCAGCCAAGTGAACAAAGTAATATGAGCTCGCCGCCATAACACGCACAATAATAATAAAAAATAATTATAAAATAAGAAAAAAAAAAAGCAATACTTTAACGGATTACGTCCATTTTTGCAGCCGACGTCCGAAAAAAAAAAAAAAAACAAGGATTAATATTTTATCTATTAAACAAGAGCTACAAGAATTTGTGGTAAGTAGATGCAATTTTATTTGTTTGTTATTACGATTATTAATAATACTATTTTTGTTCGATGGATGTTCGCATCAGTATTAACTTGTAGATTACATTGAAAATCAAGTTTAGATTGTCTTCTCAATTTTCCAAGACCCTCTTTAATATTTTAGTTATTTTCAGCAATATTGTTATCTAGATGGTCATCATTTTTCTTGGTAGACATGCAGAATAACGCCCCCAATCTGCCTGTGCATATACAGGATATATATATATATATATAAGTAGGTACCTCCATTAATTCTGTAGAAATTGTCGATACCTAAGGTTTAAAATGAAAACGCATTCTTGAAGATTTAGCTTTAATTGAAAGCTAACGAATTAAATTGACTATTTCCAGTAAGCAAAATACTCTTGTGTATTTCAAATAAAAGTTCTACGGATTGGAATGTCAAATATTTGCTCGATTTCGCAAAATCTGTTTACTGGCTGCATTTTCTTGCATTTTAACAAGGTTTAAAATAAAATTTAATTGTCGGATTTAAAAATATTCCAAAAATAAAATATATATTTGTGACACGTTATTTGAGTAAAATTAGCAAATTTAAAGTTAAACTAATCTGATTAGAAACTAATATTACTTATTTATAGTATAAAAAAAGTAGTATACAAGCATTTATTAATGACGGGTCCTGTTTTTCTCATGACTTATTGACGTCATCGATGCGCTGTAACGTATTGACAGCTATTATGGATGACCGGAATTGACATAAATTTACGAAGTCTAAGTGAACACATTTCTTTTTTTCTTTTTTTTTTTGTTTTTTTTTGTTTTTAACTAACTAGTAATTTTTATAAATTAACATTTTCAGCAATTACCTAATATTTTATTGCCTTTTAGTTACATTTGAAGATGCTTTATAAAATTTAAAATAATATAAAATTTTCATAAATTAATTTTAAAATTTAATAACTGAGATTTGAATGAAATGACATAAGAGAGATAACTTAATAATTTATTAAATGTTATGGTATTTTATTTATTATTAATCTACATTTTTTAATATTTTTCAAGATTTTAAAGTTGAGACGTAAACATGCAATGAATAACTAATTGCAGACAAGAGAATTTCTCTGCAAATGGTGGACAACTTTTGCATGTGACGTTTTAATAATAATGTCGTTTATAGAATTCTATAGATGCAAAATGGAATGTTTAAACTGAAAAAAAGTGATCTTTTGCTTTAGATCAGTGATGTCCTGTATTTTTGTTCGATACACAATATATTTAACATAACTCCATTGTAAGAAGTCCAGGGGAGTGATATCTGGTGAACGAGATGGCCAGGTAGTAATCGGACCATCCCTTCCAATCCACCGGTCTTGAAAAGCTTGATTTAGGAACCCACAAGCATGCAGCCCCAAATGTGGCGCTGCGCCATCTTGTTGAAAAATGATGTTTGGTTGAAGGTCTCTTTGGGAATGCTAAACCAAAATTCCAACACCTCCTTAATATTTTAGCTATCTTCAGCAGTACCTGATGGTCACGTTTTTTTTGGGGGGGGGGTTCTTGGTAGAAATTCTGTCTACGTGTTCCAGACTTTTTTTTTTTTTTTTTTTTTTTTTTTTTTTTTTTATTTAAATAAGAGACTGTCTTCTGTGGGGGTCGGTTTAACCGAATTTTAGGTGGAAAAATAAAACTAGTGACATGTCCCCAAAATACAAAATTATAAACACCGCGAAGAAATGATCTTCGCAGAAAAAGAAGACCAAACTAAATATGACAATAACATTCATACAGTCAGATACATGTATTTACGTAATAAAAATTGATGTTCTTCGTCGCGGCCATGAAGAGACCAATAGTTCGATTATTTGAAACGATTTTTCAAAGTGTTTTTGTTACAAGTAAGGAAATCAAGGATACGCCTTTGTGTGTGAAGCACGCGTAAAAGAAACTTGTATTACTGCTGACTGTGTGCGATAGCAGTAATTTCAAAACAGTGAACGAAGAAAGGGAAGACAAGACTTACTTTCGTCGTGACGTTGTGTGTAGAAAAACTTCGCTGATTGTTTCTCGCCGCAGACCGGGTCGCCGGCTGTTTCTCGCCGCAGACCGGGTCGCCGGCTGTTTCTCGCCGCAGACCGGGTCGCCGGCTGTTTCTCGCCGCAGACCGGGTCGCCGGCTGTTTCTCGCCGCAGACCGGGTCGCCGGCTGTTTCTCGCCGCAGACCGGGTCGCCGGCTGTTTCTCGCCGCAGACCGGCTATAGCTGACAAACTGTTTTTATCTCTGTATGTCGGACCCTAATCGCTATCTGACTTTTACGCAGTAAGATACTCAGTAATTCGAGCAAGTCATTTACAGTTCAACTGCGTGAACGTCGTAGAGAGCATATCACGTGACTCGTCATATCCAATCAAGTTCCAGAAACCACTTTTAATTTGGAGCCGTTTTTGTACAGAATTGTGAATGTTTTTCGTTCCTACTGAATTTGGTAAGAATTATTTGTAAGCATCTCTTGTTTGTGATTCACTTATTGGCCGTTTATATCGTATACTTCTATATAGTACAGTTTACGTGGATGGTACCATAGCTCGGAATACTCTTCGCATTCGGTTTGCTGATTTTTTTTCCTAATGTAAAATGCGCCCCAGAGTTTTAGTTACTCTACAAGTGCACCCTGAATTTAAGAAAAACATAAGAGAAACACCGCGCTAGTGATACACTCATCTAGTTAAGGTCCGATAAACAAATCTGTGGTATTAAAAGCATCTTTAATTTACCAAGACAAATTGTGTATATGTTAAGACATTCAATTAAGCCATGAAAATAATGCTCTTGCTGCTGTCTACGAGACAAATATGGTTTCCGATCAATTCAAACTTTGTCTTCAAAGGAAAGCTTACATGTATTCTACTGCCATCGATAATTCCATGTAGGGTAGTTATAACTATAAGCAAATAATTATACTAACATTATATATATATATATATATATATATATATATATATATATATATATATATATATATATATATATAATGTGTGTGTTGCTGAAGACATTAGGTTTATAATAACCAGAAATTCATACACGGATGTCCTCAAGGACACATGGCACAGTGGATAAATATGTTGGTTAGATCTAGTGATAGGACCCTTTTCCCGTGAGTTCAATACCTGGTTAAGGCGGTGGAGAGTTTGGAGAGGGGAATTAACAGGAGATCACTGATTAACTGACATCCATTAGATATGGCACATAGAACTAGAACAGTCTAACCCAGTGAGCGAAATAAAGGCTTCACTTCGACATTCCAAACTTTGTCTTCAAAGGAAAGCTTACATGTATTCTACTGCCATTCATATAGCGGGACTTATAACTATGAGCAAATAATTATACCCCCAACACAAACTTTATATAACTGCGGAACCACCTGAAGGCCGGAGCGTACAACAGCCAAATATAGCGACAAAGATGAAGACAATAGTCCGAATAATGTAAAATATATATATATATATATATATATATATATATATATATGAAAGAGTGTGCAGCTTACATTTTATATTATAAAGATCAATTTATATAATAAGTGATTGAGAAAACTAGTAACGATCCGATTTGTTAGACTAATGATTTGGTACGTGCCACTCGCGTCTTAGCTAAACAAGTTTGTTAATCATAATTCTACGACAAAAAGCCGATTATCTTAATCTGGACCGAGCGGCTATTTTGGCAGTGGACAAAGACTGTGGATTAAATTAGTACGTCTTTGGGGGGTTTTTTTACGCTTTTGTTTAACTCTGCAGTAAGATTTGTAGGAATGGTTTGAACACGATAGCGTACATTAATTTAAAATAGATTATATTTGCAGCTTTCGGCTATATTGTCACTTCTTTCGCACAAAAATTGCCGGATGGTTTATTACTGATCACACTCTCTCTTCTCTCTTTTTGGTGTCTTTTCCGACTTCTTTCTCTCCTGCGATCTTCAAAAAGTTTAAATGCAACATCAATCGTCATCTTATGTATCTTTTTTTTTTTTATTGTCCTTTCTCCTCAATAACGTTTTCCCAGTTACTTTCAGTAACCGCTTGGTTAGTAGTGGCTTTATCGCCTTGCTTGGAGGTGAAGTGATAAAAAAAAGGGTCTTTTCGAATTGCCTTAATGTAGAAATTATAGAAATATGGCCACTGAGAATTGTCAGCGACAAAAGGAGAAATGAAACACTGGTTTTACCGTCTCCCGCGTTCCGACATCTTTCAGTTTTTTGTTTTGTTTTTTTTGTTTTGTTTTTTTTGTTTTTTTTTTTTTTACACCGAGTAAAAAAAAAAATTGCCTCATTTAATCAGAAGAATAAAAAAAAAAAAAAATTAAAACGAAAATTCTAAATTTTTCTTGAAATTTTTATGCTAATGACCAAAGACACTTTGTACTGTTTTATTTCCTATCTCAATATTTTAACTTTTATATTTTAAATTCATGTCAACAAAAACAAAACTCCACCTAATTTCATTTTGCATGTCACCGATGATCCCCAACATTGGGTTTTATTTCGAGGTCATCTGAGGAAGAACAAAAAAATCACGAGTAAAAATTACTGTAAAGGGTGAAACACTAAGAAAAAACAATAAACCAAATTCGCCTTTTTGTTCGTTTTTCGCCTTTTTGTTCGTTTTTCGCCTTTTTGTTCGTTTTTCGCCTTTTTGTTCGTTTTTCGCCTTTTTGTTCGTTTTTCGCCTTTTTGTTCGTTTTTCGCCTTTTTGTTCGTTTTTCGCCTTTTTGTTCGTTTTTCGCCTTTTTTTTTTTTTTTTTTTTTTTTTTTGCTTTTTTTTTTTTTGTTTTTCGCCTTTTTTTTTTTTTTTTTTTTTTTTTTTTTTTTCGTTTTTTTTTTTGTTTTCCGCCTTTTTTTTTTTTTGTTCGTTTTTCGCCTTTTTTTTTTTTTTTGTTCGTTTTTCGCCTTTTTTTTTTTTTTTTTGTTCGTTTTTCGTTTTTTTTTTTTTTTTTTTTTTTTTTGGCCTTTTTTTTTTTTTTTTGTTCGTTTTTTTTTTTTTTTTTTTTTTTTTTCGCCTTTTTTTTTTTTTTTGTTTTTTTTTTTTTTTTTTGTTCGTTTTTCGCCTTTTTTTTTTTTTTTTTTTTTTTTTTTCGCCTTTTTTTTTTGTTCGTTTTCGCCTTTTTTTTTTTTTTTTTTTTCGTTTTTCGCCTTTTTTTTTTTTTTTTTTTTCGCCTTTTGTCGTCTTGAAAATTTTCGTCGAAAACGGAATTGTATGAAAAATTATCCCAATCAACTATTGGATATTGTTCATAATGAAACATTGATTTGAATAAATTGCTAAGCCTGTTGCTAGGAAAGTTTATTGTGTTCAGCACTTTTTCTTATATCTTGCACCTTCATATCTCTACCATTCGTCCGGGCATTGAATATGACTGCCGCATCTGATCTGGTGCTTCTGCTTTGTATCTGCAGATTCTTTTTGGATTTATTCATGAATCTGCAATGTTATTGCGCCTGACCCGTCATCTCGGTTTCAGTCACTTTCCCACCGCTGTAACGTAACTTCCCTGTGCCTTTTCTACAAATACATTAATTGTACTAATGAGCTTTCCTCTTTGGTACCTCGACTTTACCAATTTAAACGCAGTACTAAATTGGCAGTTAGGTCTCCTTAATTTACAGTTGAAATTGCTTGATGAAACTGTTATATGCTACTACCTTCTTCTCTTGCATTTCTTGCATGTGGAACGCTTCTGACTTCTTGTTTCCAATTAACTTTGATCTTCAAATATTTAAATGTAATGTCGATCATCGTCATTTGTCTCCTTGAATCCAATTCTTTTATCGTCCTCTCTCCTTAATGTTTTTCTCATTCTTTCACGCTCGGTAATCCCTTGCGTCTTTGTGGCTTTATCGCCTTACTTGGTTTGAAATTATTTTAAAAATAAAAAAGGGGGTGGTAAAAAAAAGCATCACTTGGCTGTGCTTTGGATTCTAAATTTTTTTTTTTTTTTTTTTTTTTTTTTTATAAAGAAAATATTTTGCTTGAAATTCAGATATTTTAAATGAGTTTTCTCGTAAAGACTAGCGATTCAACAAACAGCGAGTATCCTACTCGTACATGATGAGTAGATGCCTTTTATTTCTCAAGTTCTATTCACCACCCCCTTTTTAATTTAATATTTAAACTTAATTATTTATTTTACTTGACGCAACATAAATTTCACAAAAAAGGAAGAAAATGCATAAATCCAGTTTCATGTGAATTTTAACAAAATTTAAATAATAGCCGTTTTGAAACACAATTTCCCTGACAAAGTAATACAATAATAGCGGCGTCAAGAGAAAAACCGTTTTTGTTTTGGTTGTTTTTTGGGTTTTTTTGTTTTTTTGCGACAGAATTTTTTTTGGGAGGGGGGGGTGATTGTTAAAGTTTGCCACAGCTTTTTTTTTTCTTCGGCTACGATAATTAAAGTTTGCCACAGCATTTTTTTTATATACAAAGGATATCCTTCTTTGTCAGTGCACTTAACTAAACGCTTGTCCATTAAACAGATCCAAATAAACAAATCCAAATTCAGAAATAACTACGTATCGTGTTACGTATTTATTGATCCACGAGGGTTCATATAAATAAATACAAGAAATAAACATAAGAAATAAACTTACTCGTAGAATATCTGTCTATATTTCTGAGATGATGCTTTTAATTATTTACATATATTGTCTCCGAGGATACATCGACCAGTGCTGGTTGATTGATTCTAAAAGTGACTTATGCCAAACAGTTATGAGTTCAATCTTTGGCCTTTGCAGAGTGAACAAAAATTTATCAAAAGCAAACTGAGATATCTAATTGGCATGGTATGTGGAATGAAAACAATGAATAAAGGATTCGATTGGAAATTCCAGAGGAAGGCCGGAGAGCACAACGACCGAAATGTCGTAAATGAGACAGTAAAGTTTAGGACAACTCCGAACAATGTTAATAGTTATTTATAGAAGCTCACAAGTCTTTAGAATCTGTGACATTTTTTTAACATGGAACTATTTTTACAAAATGAATTTCTTGCGTGCTGACCAAATACGCCGTCTTTTCTCTACACATTTATTTTTGTAACAATTCCACACACACATATATATATATATATATATATAATGACATTTTGTGTCGAATAATTTTATTGATCGACTTTTACAAATTACGAATAATCTTTCTACTAGGAAATCCTGTAGAAAAATCTACTAGTTCTAACTTTTGCCTTCTAAACTACAACAGTGGATGCCCTGAAATATATAAAAATGTTATCATTAAGAACGTAATCCAAAGAGCTAAACTCATTTCTTCATGCAAAATAATTTTACTTAAAGAATTACACACACACACACACACACACACACACACACTTCTACACCCCGAGACTCTTAACACTCTTCAGTTCTACGAACCTCACTTTATCCTCTCTTACCTATCCTGATAATGACGTGAAAGTCGAAAGCTCAGACCCTATTTCTTCAAAAATAACGGAAATTCCTCATCTGAGGAGGATTATACGTAATTTGGAATTGTCGATCAATAAAATTAACAATATCTGACAAAATGTCTGATATATATCTCTATGCGCTAACAAAAAAAGAGCATAGCATGATGAAAAAGACGCCAAACTTGACGAAAACAAAATTTTATCGTCTAAATGTTTATTATTAAGAGAAAATATCAAAGTATTTTGGGGGGATTTTTTACATTTTTTAATCGTTCCTAGCACGTCCCAAATTTTTGTTAAAAATCTTTTCTTTAATTTTTTTTTTTTTTTTTTTTTTTGAGTCAGCAAAATTGACATTTTATAAAAAAAAACATGAATATCTCGGTTTAAAATTCTTTTAAACATCAATTATAATTTTTGCAAAACTTATTTTAAGAAAATTAGAAATTATGTTTATCTAAAATATTTTGAAACAAGCTTTACTTAGTTTCAACGCCGAAAAGATGTAGTTTAAAAATAAACCAACGCAGGTCATAACATCTTGTGTTACTTGACAGGTGATGAGTGATGATTTCCTCACGTATTGACAGCTTACGTGAGGAAGTTATCTTGCATATTTATGTCTACAATTCATCCATGGTTTGAATATTGCTACCACTTCTGGTCTGGTGTTTCTATGTATTGAAACCCCCAAAAGAATCAGCAATGTTATCGGTCCTGATCTGGCATCATCGGTTACTTTCCTGCCACCGAACGTGGCTTCGCTGTGCCCTCAACTTTATGAATTGAAGCGCTGTCCGAGATTGGTGGCAATCTTCCCTGACAGTTTAAACAGTACCTTGAGACATACTTTATCAAACGCTTTTGCATAATCAATAAAACTTAATATTTCCTTTTGAATTTGTATTGCTCTTTCAAATGTCATTCTGAGCAGATATAGCATTCCTTGTTCCGGTGTTTCTAACGAAACAGCACAGTTATAGTCTTATTTCTGGTTTAATTCTGCTTCTCGCTCTATTCAATAGAATTCAGATCATAGGTTTTGTCATGTGAGTTATTAGGCTGGTTGTCCGATGGAGTTTGCATTCGTTTGCACCTAGCTTCTTGGGCAGCGTTATGAAAATGAATTTACTTAGATCTTCCGGTATATCACCACTGTCGTATATCATTTAAAATGTCTAAGTTTTCAATGTAAATTCCAGCATCTCCATTACAATTCTCACTGGTCCTGCTACTTTTTTCCTGTTCAATTTGGCCAGTGCTGATTTCACTTCGAACTTAAGTATTTTTTTATCTTTCCATATTTTTGTATGTTGGACGTTTTCCTCTTTCGTCGTGGAAGAGGTATCCGATATATGTATTCCATTTTCTTTTAAGTATTTCATCTTTTTTCTATTATTAGCGTTCCGTCTTTTAAATTTATACATCCTGCTGATAACCACAGGTCTTTTGTCCTGTTAGTTTTCTTATTCTTTTAAGCATGTGTGTCTTATTCATGATGTTCGGTCTTTCTGTTCCAGCACGCTTTTAGATGAACCATTCCTAACGTAAAAACTATAAACATGTTGAACATAAAATGGGGTTACTTATTCTATACCAAAATATTCTATACGATAGTTCTGATGAACTTTCCTCTTTGATAGCAAGACTTGCTGAATTTAAATGCAGAACTAGATTGGTAGCATAGTCTCATAATTTTACAGTTTAAATGACAAGATATAACCGTAAGTTCTATGCTAGCAGTTTCTTCTCTCGTAGTTCTCAATTGTTGAACTCTCTTCCGGCCTCTTGATGTCCAGTCAACTTTGATTCTCAAACAATTAAATGTCAATCATTGTCTTTTGTTTCTCTCTCTCTCTCTCACATTCTTTCTTACTCAGTAACCCTTCGCATCTCAAAGGCTTTATTGCCTTGCTTAAGGTGAAATTATTAAAATAAAGCAATATACTCGTTTAATATTTGTTTTATATTCGAACGCTAGGCTCATTTTAGCTTTCAGATTCTTTCCTTTTAACTGATATCGAACTCGTAATCTCATTACTGCCTCGTTTTTTTTTTTTTTTTTTGTAACAAGTCTGACGTATAAATCGCCTGTGGTTCCACTCACGCTGAATTTCCTCTCCATCCGAAAAAGAATCTACTGTCAGAGCTTAGCATTCACTTTGTCAATGGCTGATAATACGTTGAGAGAATTTCGATTGAAACTGGAGATTTGCTGCGAATGTTTAAAGAAAGAAATATCGGTGATCGCTTTGTTTATAAAATTTTTTTTTTTATTTTATTTATAAGCATTAGCCTTCCAACCATTGACACGAGCAGAATGCTGCCAACTTGGTTTAATATTTGTATAGATACGAAGCAGAAAAGGTGTCAGCTCCTTCGCTGCTGACGATTTGTTTTCAAAGGAAGAAGAGAGGATGCTGCATTGCTTCAGAATGTCTTTGAGTTTGTCTGAAACACAAGAGTGGCCTTCTAACTGATTTGCTTGTTAGAAACTGTCCAAATAGGAGTTATTTTTTAAGTCTGCTATTGTGTTTTGTGATATCGTTCTTGTCTAACGTCTACTGTAGATGGCACTTGTGCATATTATCCAAAATAGAGAGCATGCTTAGAGTTCAACCAGTCTTGGTGTTTCCTTTTGACATAGCCATGCGTTTCCTGGGATTAGTCTTATAGAGCACTTTTGAAAACAGACCATTTTGATTTAATATCTGCACTGTCCGAGAAATCTGCAAGCTTGCTGCCACAAAGGATCTGAAAAAAATTTAAGTTGTCGGTGTTGATGAGCTTTTTGACATTTACTCTTTGAGATTGTGTGGTTGATACGAACCACACTATAGATAGCGTAGCTAACCTTTGATCGTATTAACCTATGGAAAAGGAACGTGTCACTTTTACATCCTTTCTGGAGGAAGACGTCACAATCACATAGTCGATGAGATGATAGTGGTTGGATCGGGGATGTCCCCAGCTAATTTTGTGGTGGTTAGGAAGCAAGAAGATTGTGTTGGTAATTAAGTGTCCATACTGACTACAAAGAAATAGAAGTAGATGACCATATTTAAGCATATATGCCTTATTCGTGATGCTTGGTCTTTCTGTTCCAGCACTCTTTTAGTTGAGCCATTCCTAACGCAAAAATTACAAAATGATTTATGTTGAACATAAAACGGAGTTACTTAGTCCATACGAAAGTTCTGATGAACTTTCTTTGATACCAAGACTTAGTTCAGTACTAGATTGGTAGTATAGTCTCATAATTTTACACTTTAAATGACAAAATGTAACCGTAAGTTCTATGCTAGCAGTTTCTTCTCTCGTACTTCTCACTTGTGGAACTCTCTTCTGGCCTCTTGATTTCCAGTCAACTTTGATCCTCAAAAAATTAAATGTCAATGATTATCTTCTGTTTTAATCTCTCTCTTTCTCTCTCACTCACTCACTCACACACATATTCTTTCACACTCAGTAACCCTTCCACTTGTGGAACTCTTTTCTGGACTCTTGATTTTCAGTCAACTTTGATTCTCAAAAATTTAAAAGCTAGTCGTTATCTTCCGTTTTAATTCCTGTCTCGCTCCTCATATTCTTTCACACTCAGTAACCCTTTCATCTCAGCGGCTTTATTGCCTTAAGGTGAAATGATTAAATTAAATCAATATAATCGTTTAATATGTATATTTTATATTCGAACGCTATGATCATTTTAGCATTAAGATTCTTTCCTTTAACTGCTATCGAACTGACTTTGCCAACGCCATGCTTACAGATTACACTATTCCATACTGACGTATTGCAAACTCCACGTGCATTGAAATCGCTCAGGAAAAGACGTTTGTCATAAATGGAAATACTTCCTAACTGGTTGCGTAATTCAAAGTAGAAATTCTTAATTTCGCCATTAGATTGCATGTCTGGATCATAACAGCTAAAAATGACGGTATACTTCTTTCTGTCAAGGCAAATACACAGGGACGTAAGTCTATCATTGACGGCAATATATAGAAATTCCAGATGTTTCACCAGCTCGTTCCGAATAGCAATCGCGGTTCCTGCTTCTCTCTTGGATACCTCAGGTCTACCAATCCAGAAAAAGGTGTATTCACCATCAACTTCTTGTAGCTAACCAAAATCAGCTAGTTTACAAGAGGCCATTTTTTTTTTTTTTTTTTTTTTTTTAAGGACACTGCCAATCAAAACAGTTTCATTCAAGGTTTTTCTTACTATCCTGGAGAGTTCTCGCATTCCATGACCCAATGAAAAGATTTTTAATGTTTATTGTTCTGGTACAGTTTTAGATGTCCAGTCATTTGCACATAATTTCAAGAGCACAAAGGATTTTACAACACGGTGCTCACTATCTCCATCAAAACAGTAAAATATACTGGTACACAGTTTGCCTCATGACAGATGCTGAAGTGATCGCAGGTTTTAAATTGGAATTTTCCTTTTCTTATGTAGATGTCCTAACTAGCTTAGGAAGGCATACGAGTGTCTCTAGAAGTTGAGCATCTGTTTATTTTACTGAGCCCTCATTTGTCATCCGCGACGAGGAAGTCCACATGATGATGTGTGTGTGTGTTTATATCAGCTAGTTTATTTTATTTTAATGATTTTATAAAGTGGGCGGAGCATTCCTAAATTATGTAACTCGCTGCTATACCGTAATCGATACAAATTGATTTCGACTTAAATGCTTTCTATATGAAGAAAGGTTTGCCACTTGCACACAATTATAGTCGAATTCGAACCGAAAGGTGTCATCTGTTTAGCTTCCAACCGAGAAAAGACGTCATTATCAGATGCCGCTTATCTCTGAAAAAAACATTTGAGAGGCACGCATTTATCGATACACAGTTATGCGCCATGTTTGATAAACACTTAGGCGATCATGTATCTTTTGATACATGACTGACGAGAATTTATCCAGCAGTAGGTTGCCATTTCTTTCTGCGGTAGTCCAGTTGCTATCCAAGACTATAGAATCCGGTCTGTCCTGCTATTTACCCATAGCTGGGGGAGAAGAGGATTCATAGCTTTCCCAAGGGTATTAGCAAGTAAGTGAATGTAATGGATTCGACTGGAATTCGAACTCCGCTATCCATTACTCCACCGTGCATCCTCTGCTCCAATAATCACTGGTGCTGATTTGGAAGGCTGACTTTTTTCTATTCAGTCAGTTATGTGCCATGCTTGATACACGCTGAGGCGATCATGTATCCTTCGATACATGACTGACGAGGCAGGTTTTCTTCCCGAGGTAGGTTGCCATTTCTTGCTGAAGTAGACCAGTTGCCATCCAAGGCTATGGAATCCGGTCTGTCCTGGTATTTACGCATGGCTGGGGGGGGAGAGGCTCATTCGTACCTTTTCCCAAGGGTATTAGAACGTAAGTGAATGTAATGGATTCGACTGGAATTCGAACTCTGCTCTCCGATTCCTCACTCCGAGCTGCTCTCCGATTCCTCACTCCGAGCTGCTCTCCGATTCCTCACTCCGAGCTGCTCTCCGATTCCTCACTCCGAGCTGCTCTCCGATTCCTCACTCCGAGCTGCTCTCCGATTCCTCACTCCGAGCTGCTCTCCGATTCCTCCTCCGAGCTGCTCTCGATTCCCCTTTCCGATTCCTCCGAGCTGCTCTCGATTCCTTCTCTCGATTCCTCCTCCGAGCTGCTCGATTCCTCCTCCAGGCTGCTCTCCGATTCCTCCTGAGGCTGCTCTCCGATTCTCACTCTGAGCTGCTCTCCGATTCCTCCTCCGAGCTGCTCTCCGATTCCGATTCCTCACCGAGCTGCTCTCCGATTCCTCCTCCTGCTCCGAGCTGCTGCTCTCCGATTCCTCCTCCGAGCTGCTCTCCGATTCCTCGAGCTGCTCTCCGATTCCTCACTCCGAGCTGCTCTCCGTAAAATTAATGACAGTGGAAACATGTTTTGTGGTTTCTCTTTTTTTTTTTTTTTTTTTTTTTTTTTGAGTTTGTGTGTGACGCGTTTCGATCTTTACGTCTTTATAGGATTTAATGACAATATCCACACGAAGTTTAAATTCTCCCTGTGTCTTTTCTATAAATATTTTTACGTGAACCGTTTTTTTTTTTCTATGAACTTTAAGCTTAGTATTGAATGTGCGTTGTGGTGTAGTGGATATGGGCTCAGTGAGAACTCGAATTCCAGTCGAGTTTGTTGGATTCACTTACGCACAAATACACTTGGGAAAAGTATGAATCTATCTTTCCTTTCCAAGCTATGGGTTTAATAGCAGGACATTAATTCTCAGATAGAATCAGGCCGGTAAATGTAATTAATACTGTTTAATTAAAACAAGGTATATACTCAAATAAGTTGTATCAATAAAAATAACGTATAAACAGAAACTATATTAAAATATTTGTCGAATTTAATCTATTTCATCCAATGTTGTCAGTGTTTGCCAACAATACATTTTATCTGTAATAAAAGGGATAAAATTTAATTCAAAATATATTTAGTTGAAGCTATAAAATTGTGTTCAAAATATTAAGAATTCGGCATTAAATAACCCATAGAGATGTTGATATGCCGCTAAACAAAATCAACCAACCGGATCAGTGTTTCCTTCTGCAGAGGTGAGCGAAGGTTCGAATCCTGCTGAAGGGCAATTTTTCTTTAAGTTTCTCCGAGTACGCCGGCCGGTAGACGAAATAAATACCGCTTAAAATAAATGGAGTCTCTACTCAAATACAGGTATCCACTACAAATAACACATGAAGTATTAAAAAAAAACAACCTCTGTTTCCATTGTTCGGACTGTTGCCCTCATCTTTATTCTCATATACAATTCACGAACTTTCGACCGTTGTACGCTCCGGGCTTCGTCAGGTGATTTCGATTTGAACCCTTTATTTTGTCCACCGGCGTAGATTGTTCTAGTTCCATATATCTTAGTTTCAGTTAATTCGCTTTTGTAACTCAACCTCTACGTTTTTGTCCGCCTCTGCTTTGGCCAGATATTGAACTCACAACTCTTTTGTGTCAAGTCACTGGATTACATCAACCAACGCTTTTATTCACTGGGCCATCTGTGTATGACTTTTGGGGACTTATAAACCTAACGTCTCAGTAACCTTTATTAACATAGCTCATATTAGAATTTGTTGTTGGTTTTCTCTAGCACTCTATTAATATATAAAGAGTTATGAAATATATAATATTTTTATTTACTTCATGATCTGAATCAAAACATTTTGTTTTCTCTATATGACCTAATTTACAATTCCTCCTGTTTTCATTTAATATAATTAATCAAATTTCAGATTAACGAATCCGTACACATGAAGACTTTGCTACTGTGGAGAATTATAAATGTCGCCATCAAACTTCGTGTTTCCAAATGCTGAACTTTGTAATATTCTTTGATCGGAATATTAAAGATTTATTTCCGTTGACAAACGCAGTGTTTCTTTACAGTGTACGTAAATTAGAATTGAAGTTTGGTTCGAATTTATGTGGGCTTCAAGATAAATTGAATTATAAGCTTGCCATTCCCAACTATGTAGAATTTTTATTTTTGACAACTGTCCATATATTGTGTGATTAATTTTTGTTTTATTGTTGGCTATTATATTTAATTTTCGTCAAGCCCACTTTTAGAATCTAATCTCCGTATCAAATATGTAAGATTATTGATCGATATGTGGAATGGGGGCGTTGGCCTCGTAGATACTACTCCCATTAAAATAATGATGAAATAATGTTACGAAGCATTTCTAATAAAATTGGGACTAATATGAATTTATTGCCTACACAAAAAATGCCGTACAAAATACGAAAATACCAACTCCAGTCAATATTAACCCACAACGGTGCTACTTACGATTCGCTTTGTATATTTATTAAAATTTCCGAGATTCTGGTAAAAGAGCTGGCTTCCTTCAAGTCTGACCAGGCAGCAGGCCTGCTTTTATTTTACTTTTTCTGTCGTTGCTAACTGGACGCCACTCTTTCCGCCACCTCCGACTGTCTGTCGTTGCTAACTAAAGGCGTCTGACTGGCTATATCAGACCCTGACAAGTGTCCCCGGTAAACCATTTCAGAGCACCTCATTTGATTTTTGTCCGAAGTTTTATACATATTGGAGGCGCTGGATTCCAAACATTTGAACCATCTTCACATTCATTGTGCAAAAAAATGTAATCGCTTCGGCATAAGTTAATTTTTAAAATATTTTACTTATGAAGTTTAACAAAACCTGCATCAAGATTACTACCAAAATACATATGCACCCACTGAGCAGCAACTTCGGCTCACAGACTAATATCTCAGCTCGTATCTAGGTTTCGATCCTAACATGTGCACCATTATGGCGGCCCCGAATCGGAATAAGTTAGTTACTAAATTCATTTTTTATGTCAGGCTGTGGAATTAGGACAGGGAACCAAAAATATAGTGGCATTGTGTTTCCAGTATCTCGGTGTCAATTAAAAGTGTAACCACATAACAGGATTTCAACAGCTTTCTACCGGCCCGCCAATGATCGCCACATGTTGCGTCTCCATTTGAGTTCACGTCGGAGAGCAATAAAAAGTGGGAAATGCCCGCTACATGTTCACAAGGAAACGATACATTAAAAAAAAAAAAAAAAAAAACTCTACGTAGAGTAATGAAAACTTCAACACCTATTCCCAATTATATAAAATAGGTTTTTTAGGGCTTTGCCTGCTCGGTCTGTATACGTACGTAGGTAACACTTAATACAATATGCCATGTGTGTGTTAAATTCTCTAGTCCTTCTTCCCTCATTAAAAATTTCAGAAACTGTATAGGCCATATCTTTTTAGTTACTAGTTTTCTTAAGAGTTCATTATTACTCACTAGGCCAGGTTAATTTTTTTCACTTTGTTTTAGCAAATCAACAATGCACTCGATGTGAAAGCTGGGGTTTGATGCGATAAGGACTGATACCAAAACTTAGATTTATAACTTTCATCAATTTTTTTTTAGCATTTGGTTTTAAATACCGTCGGAAAAAAATGTAGAGAAATAATTAATTTCCGCTGGTTTTTGCTTACAACCCGACTGTAAAATTTTACTATTTCAAGAATACAAAGTTGTTGTTTTTTTTTGTTTTTTTTTGTTTTTTTTTTGTATTAGACACATTAAATGGAAAATATATTCAAACCACAAGCAAAATACACAATTTTTACTGTATTCGATAAATAAAACTGTAAAATATTACAAAAAGACTACTTGATGAATAGATGTTAGATCATAATTAATAAAAACAAAAAATACATAAGTGTATATAACGCCATAATTCTGCCGAGCACAAATTATAAAACATAATGTGTTTAAATTTGCTTTGTTTATTGAAAATCCCACTAAAACTACTGCACTGTATAACACATTACATCCTAATAGAGCTAAATTGTTCAGTATAATTTCCCATTTGAAGTAAATGAAGGTTTTATTTGATGTCACAATGATAATAGTAATGTGCATAGTAATAATATGCTTGTACAATACATCTTGTCGATATACAATTTGTAAAGCTTCAGTAAATTATAAATTTTATAAGGCTGTGATATAAGGCTTTTATTGATCACTGGAATTAAATTCCTACGCTACGATTTTGAACCTGAATTTTATCTTTTTAACTCGTCTCCTGAAAAAACGGTAATAAATAACGACAAAAAATATTTTTTCAAAATATGTGTCGTTATTTATTACGTCAGCCATCAACTTTCAAATTAAGTGCATTATCACGGTTTCAAAACTGACGTGCCCTACCTGGACAACTTCTGATATGTCAATCTCATAGATTCTCTCTATATCATATATATATATATATATATATATATATATTGAACAATAAGAAAATAAAAAAATTAAAATCATTAGACACACTGGGTTGTAGATTAATATTCTTTCGTTTTTTTTTATTATTATTATTCCATTTAGATTCCTCGACTAGTTTCGACCGAAATGGCCATCATCGGGGGAGAAATATTTCTGCTTGCTGTTAGCAGTGAACTACAGAAATGAATGTCTTTTGTTGGAGAAAATGAACTTTTGTCTGTAGTTTTCATTTGTTTTTTTTATCTTTTTCACATGAATCTTTTAACATTCCTTGTGTTGGTCAAACAGTCTCTTTTAAGTTGTTATTTGAGATAAGAACTGGATAGATACATTTTATCCTGAATTCTCTGGTCAGTTTGACAGTTTTATTGGACCTGGTGAGGGATGTGTCTCTGTTTAGTGTTTGTGTGTGTGTTATTTGGTTCTTAGGGGAGTGAGTGAGTATGATGTGTAAGCGTGTGTATTGCTGTAGATGTGTGTTATCATTTGGCTCATTAGGGGAGTGAGTGAGTATGGTGTGTGTACGTGTGTATAATCATGTGGGTGAGTGTATAAGTGAGGCCTCCATTCCTCCGTAAGCATGTCTGTCCTGTGTGGGTGAGAAATGTGGGTAGGTTTTGATTTGTTGAGTTATATATTGTTACTATTATATATTGTTAAATTTATGATTTAGCCCGGCTGGGTATTTTGTTTTTAGACGTTGTATCCACTTATTTTCATGGGACTCTAAAATCTTTCTAATGTTATCTGCTCTGAACTTTTCTGTTCTCTCAATTATAGTGAGATATATATATATATATATATATATACCGTCTACCAAGCCCTTGAAAATAACGGTGAGGCTCGTGCCGTGGCCCTAGACATCTCCAAAGCGTTTGATAGGGTTTGGCATGCCGGCCTTCTTCGTAAGCTTCAGGGTTATGGTATTACAGGTCGGTTGTTTGATCTAATACAATAATTCCTGTCAAACCGTGAATTGAAGGTCGTTCTCAACGGATTCTCCTCCAATTCCTATCCCACAAACGCAGGTGTTCCCCAAGGCTCCATCCTTGGCCTCAATCTATTCTTTATTTTCATCAACGACCTTCCTGACGTCAACAGAACTTGTAGATTGGTTAAGATAACAGGTAACGCGCCTATTCCTTGACTGTCATTTCTTTGATAGATTCCCAAGTTGGCATCTACGCGGACGATACTACAATTTACTCCTGCCTCAAAAACAAATCTAGTGTCGCTGACAAAACTAACCTGGCCGTGCGTCTTGAAATGGACCTCCAATCGGTTGTTAATTGGGGCAAGAATTGGCTGGTCAACTTTAACGCCTCAAAAACTAAACTACTCTCTATTAATCACCATAGAGATCCTTCTCTGCCCCCCCCCCATTAGAATGTCTGATAGTCAACTTCTTGAGAGCAACTCTCTGCATCTGCTCGGTCTCACGTTGACTGCTGACCTGAGATGCAAACAAATACATTGAGTCAATTGCTTTGTCCACCGTGAGTAAAGTTGGCTCTCTGTGCCGCGCCAGGAAATTTTTCTCCCCGGAATCGATACTTCAAATATACAAATCAACCATCCGACCTTGCATGGAGTATTTCTGCCATATATGCTCCGGGGCACCTTCTGTTTACCTCGGAGTTCTTGACAAGATCCAGAGACGGATATGTAATATAATTGGCCCTGATCTGGCGTCTCGTTTACAATCACTCTCTCACAGACGTGCCGTCGCCTCTCTCTGTCTTTTCTACAAATACTTTCATGGTAATTGCTCCGATGAGCTTCTTTCACTGGTCCCCAGACTCCATGAATTCAAGTGCCCTACGAGGCTGGCATCCCTCTCCCACCCTTTCAATGTAGAAACTTTTAAATGTAGCCGTCTCTTCTACTCCAATAACTTCGCACCTCTCGCCTGTGGAACACCCTTCCCAATTACTGTTTCCCTGAGAGCTATAATCTCCAACTATTCAAATGTAATGTCAATCGACATCTCCAGTTACCTTGATCTATCCACTATCCTTCTCCTCTTCCTTTCTTCTATCACTCATATCTGCTCTCGCTCCAAATGTTCTGGAACCCCCTGCATCCTAGTGGCTTCACGCCTTGCTCGGGCAGAATGCTTAAAATATATATATATATATGTGTGTGTGTGTGTATATATATATATGTATAATATCAACACTCTGCCCATTTCAACATGACAACGTGTGACTAGTAATACAAACGGATATAATTGGAACTACTCTAGAGACAAATTGTCCCTCGCTAAAGGTGGATTAGAACTGACTTCTTCGATCCCAACTGTTATTACATACCTGCAATTATCAATGTTCCGTTTGTTGTCGCTTGGCTGGAAACGACCTCATCTACTAATTTCTTCAGTACCACTTAGGTCAAGTGGGTGTCTCTTAAAACACCAGACGTCAGACTAACTACCGACTATAAAACAAACACTTGAGGTAAAGATAAAATTACGCCTTCCTCTTCTATGTGTCCGTCCCATTCATCGTGTCAGAAAATTACTGGGGATTACCCAGTGTCCTGGTAAGTGACAAAAATTCTTCACAATCCGAGATAGGAAAAATAGTCCAGAATCCATGTATTTGGTGGGGCAGGTAGAACAACTATTTGCAATGTCAACAGAACTTGTAGATTGGTTAAGATAACAGGTAACGCGCCTATTCCTTGACTGTCATTTCTTTGATAGACCTTTCGTTGGTATTAGGGATAAGGAAAGACGTGCATTCTGTTTTTTTTTCTTCCTCCTGCCAGTTGGGCAGTAAAATTGCCCGCTGCTACTTAAAATATGTGATCTACATGGAGGATTCCGTTTAAATATGTGATCTGCCTAAAAATTGTTTACATGCGCAACTTTGTTAGGGGAAAAATTCCTTGGGTCACCGTTTGTATTAAAAAATGAGAGAAAAGATTGTTGCGTGTTCAAATACAATGATATTTATTTAAACGTAGTATACACAAATTTTAATTGTAATTACTTACGAAATAAAAAGTAAATAGAAAGTTATTCTCTTTGATTGTCAGTGAGAAAGATAGAAAGTGGAGTTGGGAGGCAAGATCAAAGGGAGTCCACTATTGCTTTGATGAGAAAGACAAGACGACGAGGTTGACTCGCGTCTCTCTATTGCTGTCAGTCCTTCTTCCAAGTTGAATAAGTTTTTTTTTTTTTTTTTTTTTTTTTTTTTATAGTCTTGTGAAGGCTACATAGGCCTGTGTTTATTTACCGGCGGGAGCTGATTTTATTGGCTATTTATTTTTATTAAATTGAAAATTGGAAGTATGTTTGAAATCCGGGAGGGTGCGCAGAGCCCTTAATTTTGTCATTTGCTCCTTTGATTTGATGGTATTCACTTCCGCCTACTCTACAAATGAGTAAGTCATATATTGTTTAAAGTATTTGATCCTAGTGACCTTTCTTCCCGATTTAGCGTTGCGATGTTGCGGGCTTGTTTTCGCTGTGGAATTACTCTGGGGTCGTTTGCTGCTTTGATTTAATGTTGTTCACTTCCGCCTACTGTAGAACCTAGTGAATGACTTCCGGTGGATTTTGTATATAAACCAGACCTTTTTTTATTGATATTATTTATAGGAAATGATGCAATTTCCCGTCAAGGAAAGTTCTAGAAAAATCAGATCAACTTTGGCGCAATTCTTAATCTATAAAAAAAAACCTGCTATGCGCGTTTTAAAAAATAAAACACTCGACCAGATATTTTGACCAATCTGATATACAAAAAAATACGCGTTCGCTTCGTAAGAAATTTGTAGAGTTAACGCGCATGTGCATGATCCCATCGGAACATTTAAATAATGAGAATATTTTCAAAACGCTTCAGAACAGTTTACTTGTCCAGAAAGATGAACACAACTGACTCTCACCAGCAGCCCGCTCCTTTGACCAAATTACAATTCTCAACTTGGCGATAATGCTTTTAACACCACGCGGCTGCTGATATTTCTCGAAAAGACATTACAGAAAAACAAAGCACAAATGATAAATTTGTTATCAGATATTTCCACAAGTCTTGTGTTGTAAAAAGAAAAGGAAATAAAGACTTTATTTTGTAGCACTCATGTTAAAACGTTTCTATTAAGATTAGTACCACTACATTATTAGTTTTTTATCATATTTTAGTATATTATTATAGTATATTAAATAAAGACTACTATCTATTCTTAATGTATATTTTAATGAAGATATTTTTTTTCAATTTGTAGAGCACATACTCTAGTAATGAGTTCTTCTAGTAGAGCACATACTCGGAAGGTAGATCAAATACTTAAATAGCACCCATGGCCCGAGGGTTGATTTTAATGGTTATCACTATGTTCGAGCAAATGAAAGCTGTATGTCTTAGCGTGGATCACCCTTTCTCGAATTTCGTAGATTAGCGCTATAGAATCACAAAGAACTGTACAGAATAGCACAAGATAGATATAATCAAGATGTTAATATTCCACACTACAAACAAAAGGTTAGGAATGACCCCCCCCCCCAATCAGTACTGGAAATAGCGATAACATTTACTGATTTAAAATTTTATAAATTTCAACCAGTAACACTGGCTGTTCGTTTAATGAATGCCGAATGTTTCCTTATAAAGAAACAGCTAAGGATTACCATTCATAGGAGAAACTTTCATGTCGTAGAAATGACAAAGTAGTTCTTGCCTCTGTTAATTTTTATGATCTTGGGATCTTGAGGTTCACTTGTTACATGTTTCTTGTTGCTTTTTTTGGCTTGTTGTTGTGGATGTGTATTGTAAAGTTATGAGCAACACCATACACTATTACATCCACAGGTATCCGTTAACTTTATTTTGTAATAAAGTAGTTGTTAGATATTTGTATTTCATGTGTGTCATAAATAGTTTCTCTTACTCTCTTTAAGTACTTTAAATTTGTAGAGGCGTATATGTATTGTATATCTAACATAAGTCCAAAAACGTCAAAGCCTCAACTTAGATCTAATGACAGATCGTATCAGAATTAATAAAGTTAATTAATAATGTTACATATTTACTCTTTGTGTCTGTAAGTTATATAATTTACAGTGGAGTAATGCCGAGCCGAGTTCGAATCCATTGTATTCACTTGCGTGCTAATACCCTTGGGAAAGGTATGAATCCTGCTGCGGGAAAAAAAATCTGCCTCAACAGTCGTGTATCGAAAGATACATGATCGCCTAAGCGTGTATCACGCATGGCACACTGTGCAAAATTTCAGATATAACTAAAACTATCTGCAAAAGGATTATGAAAAAAACAAAGAAAACTGAAGTAATATGAACGGACGACATCGGAACTACCGTGGGACTAACTGACCCACGCCAAAACACCTGAGAATTATTTTTCATGATCTCAACTGTGACTGTTTATTATAGACATGTAATCATCAATTTTAGGTTTGTTATCGCTTCCTTAGGTCAAATGAGTGTCCCTTAGAACACCCGACTTCAGACTCCATCTGTCAACAGAAACATAGCTGAAGATAAAATGTGGGTGTCCCAATCATAGTGTCAGATAATGACTGTATGTTCTGTATCTAACATAAGTGCCGAAACGTCAAAGCCTTAACTAATGACGAATCATATCAGGATTAATGAAACAGCTTAGTGCTACATATTTTTTCTTCGTGTGTGTAAGTTATATAGGGTACGATGGGTAAATTACTGCCATTTTATATTTTTAATTTCGCGCATGCGCGTTGTTTGTTTTTGATTTTGTGAGAAAAAGAGCACTATAACACAATTCACTCCGCCAGAAATATGGATACTGTTTACTGTACTGCATGGCATTCGCGGTGGTAGCCCCAACATTTCAAAGTATTTTGGGTGTTAAAGCAAGCTACAATAATAGTTTAGAATCATGGATTTTGAGAAGGAAAAATAAAATTTTAATTTAGTTCGTATCTAAACTAGTTTTGCGACATAGTTTTCATAACTTCATCTTCATTGAATATTTCTGGCCTTTTTAAATTCTTAACGACGGCAGTTTTATATTTGTACATCTGACTACGAAAGCATAGAAGCATAAAAAGGTAACCAGTTATTTTTGTAATACCGACTGTTTATATAATCCGGATCAGATTTATAAAACTTTAATTCCATCTATCGATAAGATACAGTATGAACCACAAATTAAAACCTATTTTAAAAATTGAATAACTTTCGTAAAAATAGATGTTTTGACTCTGTTTATTTTTATTCAACAGGAACAAAATTTTCTTTGGCTACCGAAAGTATTTAAGATTTTAATAACGTAGTCTGCTCACTTTTTTTTTAGTAAAGGCTTTGAAAATAGAATTTTTACACGGACGAAGTTTAATGGAATTGTGGGTTATATATTTGGCTTTTAACTTTATTCAGAAGAACAGTGCATGACACTTGCTAAAAAAAACAGGATTTATTTAAAACACACATTCTTCTCACTTCGCCATGAACAATTTTATTTTTATGGTGTATAACCTTGAACATGCCCGCCATTTTTATCGCTGCAAAAATTGAAATGTAGCTAGCATATTACTTTTTAAAAGTTTAGGCCTGGATTATATTTTAACAATTTTGCGTTAAATATATATATATATATATATATATATATATATATATATATACACACACTGTGGATAGCGGCTCAGATTGAGGAATCGGAGAGCCAAGTTCGAATTCCAGTCGAATCGTTTGCATTCACTTACGTGCTAATACCCTTTGGAGAGGGTTCTATAACCTTGGATGGCAACTGGTCTAGGAGAAGGACAATTCTGAATTCAGAACCATCGGTGGCTTGTTTGGGGACCTTGTGGCACGTAGTGCACCAGGTCTCTGTATTCGGCCCTTCAAAAAGTGCAGTCTTCACCACTCTAATCAAATCATGTGTCTGACTGTCGGTTCAAAGGAACTCTCTGCTTGGCCCTCATACGTTGAATACAGCGGGAGAGCCCACTTATATATATATATATATAATATATATATATATATATATATATATATATATATATATAAATATATGAGGGTCTCCCAAAAATGTATGCACAGTTCAGGAAAAAAAACTTGTACAGATATTATAATACTAAATTTACTCAGACATCGCAAGTTACCTTTGAACTCTATAATCACAAGAGATGCTCAAAATGGCGGCATTTAGACATTTATTAATACGGCGAACGACTGTTGAGGCAACGTTAGCTAGTGTCCAGTGGGTTTGTTGCACATGCATTTCCAAGTTCTTGTCTAAGGGCCGCCAATATAGTCAGTTTCCTACGATACACAACATCCTGATTTACATGAACTACGCCTAATTATCCAATTAAGGTTTTAAAGACCACCTTTGATAAAAACGACTTTCATTAGAGTTCAATTGGTACAAATACAGAGAAGTAAATAACAACTTGGAATCGAAGCTGCTTATTATCTTTCTTGATGTTTCTGTTAAAGAAAAATAACTATGTATTATTCAGTATTTTCAATATTTTACACCAAGTACATGATCTCGCTCTCGATAACGCTAATTCTCTCTGTAACTCTCTCTCGCTCTCTGTAACCCTCTCGCTCTCTCTGTGACTCTCTCGCTCTCTCTCGCTCTGTGACTCTCTCTCGCTCGCTCTCTCTCTGTGACTCTCTCTCGCTCTCTCGCTCTCTGTAACTCTCTCTCGCTCTCTCGCTCTCTGTGACTCTCTCTCGCTCTCTCTCGCTCGCTTGAAATTCTTTATTCAGTTTTGAATATACCTAATAAACGATATTTGATATTTTACGTTTATATTCTGTTCAAATGATACAATTGGTCAGGCTATCGATCAAAGAAATCATTCGATTGTATTGTTATATTCCAATAATTAAAATAATAATAAAACTCATTCGACCCGCTGTCTGGCAACTCTAGGTTTAGTAAAAGAAAAGATCAATTGCGATATGTCAGCGATATCGATTTATTTATTGAAGAAATCTGAAAATTGATATCTGGGGGGAAATAATCTCATCTATCGTCGTAATTTAAATATTTTTTCTCCATACATTGAACAACCTCTTTGCAATTATGTCTGTGTAAATATCCAATTAAACAATTTTTGTCTTTTTTACGATGTTTGTTGATTGTTTGCTTCTCTTTTTGCTTGACTTTTTTACTTTTTTTCAGTTTTCATTTTGTCCCGACTTTTGTTATTTTTGCTTGTTTTCGCTTTGTTCATTTTTTTTTTTTTTTTTTTTCCTACTTTTTTGTTTTTTTTCTTTTTTACTTTTTTGTTTTTTTTTATTTTCATTTTTCTTTTTTTTTTTTTTTTTTTTTTTTTTTTTTTACTTGTGGGTTCTTTTTTTGTTTACTTGTATTTTCTTCGATTTTTTTTTTTTTTTTTTTTTTTTTTGGTCCTTTTTTTTTTTATTTGTTCCTTTTTTGTTCTTTTTTTTTTTGTTCTTTTTTTTTTCTTTTTTTGGGTTTTATTTTTAGTTGCTAATTTCCTTTTTTTCTTTTTTATTTTCTTTTTTTACTTTTTTTTTTCTTTTTTTTTTACTTTTTCCTTTTTTTCTTTTTTGGTTTGGTTCCTTTTTTTTTCTTTTTGGTTGGTTCTTTTTTTCTTTTTTTGGGTTCCTTTTTTTTTTTTTTTTTTTGGGGGTTCTTTTTTTTTTTTTTTTTATTTGTTCCTTTTTTTCTCTTTTTTTTTTTTGGTTCTTTTTTTCTCTTTTTTTTTTTTTTTTATTTCTTTCCTTTTTTTTTTTTTTTTTTGGGGGGTTCCTTTTTTCTTTTTTTTTTTTTTTTGGTTTTCCTTTTTTCTCTTTTTTTTTATTTGGTTCTTTTTTTCTCTTTTTTTTTTATTTGGTTCCTTTTTTTTTCTCTTTTTTTTTTTTTTTGGTTCCTTTTTTTTCTCTTTTATTTGGTTCCTTTTTTTTCTTTTTTTTTTTTTTTTTTTTTTTTATTTGGTTCCTTTTTTCTCTTTTTTTTCTTTTTTTTTTTATTT
>CAHIKZ030000791.1:165000-225000 GCA_903632075.3 Acanthosepion pharaonis
ATTGTTACAGAGCAGACTGGGTTTTCTATCCTTGACAGGTCATCAGTCTAGGATCAGGAATCTCTGAATTTGGACCGTAGTAGCGTTGTTTGTAAACTTCGTGTTATACTATACACCATTTTATTTTTCTGTATTCGGTTCTTTCAATATTTAACTGGTTTCACCCAGGCTTTGACCTCCATAACCACGGAGGTAGTTTGCCGGTTCAGCTCTAAAATAAATATCCTGTCATCATACATAGAAATTAACGAGAGTTCATCATATATAAACTCCAACTGTGGAGTAGAGGGTCACAACTGTAACACGATAGGTATTTCAACTGTGGTTTCCATAGTAAACATTTAATTGGATGGTTTAGTTTCGTTATTTTCTTGTAGCGGCATATCAACCTCCATGTTTTATTTAATGCCAAAATATTTTGAACGCAAATGAATGCCTTTGTAGAGAGCTGTTAGTTAATATGACCCCTCTCGATTTATATTTAGCGCAAAATACCACAAAATATGAAACAAGAAGGAACACAAACAGTTTTATAACAAGATTTATATATGATGTACACAAGAAGGGGTTTCTATTTTGTTGGTGTTATGTCCCTTTGATTGAATTAAAGTTTTACTAATGAAATTGAAATATTTTCATCCGAGCTCACAAAAGTTGAAAGAATTATAAAACTGAGAAATGCTGAAATAAACTTTTAGCATTAGAAGAGCATTTTAAAGAGAAAAGTTTTTGTTGCTGGCTTGGAAATATTTCGTATGTTTGTAATGTAGTTTGGAAAATTTCGTACGTACGTACGTGCATGTTTTCGTAAGCGTCTGACTGCACATGGTCAAGACGCGAATCCTTTTTACAACTACATCTTGTAGCGAGAGAAATCAAGGGAGAGAAGAGAAAGAACAAACTCGTGTCTGCTATTTATAATTAATGTAACCACGTGACAGGCTCTTGGAAAAGTAGCGGGAAAACTTGACTTGGTCACACGCTGGAAAAAGATTTATACGTGAGTGGATTGCAACGCCCACTTGTGTGTTTATTGACCAATTAGAAGCTGAGATTTCCTGAAAATATGTATGAAGCTGGGTACGTTCTTTGATCCACTTTTTGCACAGATTTGTACAAAATTCAACATTGATAAGAAAATGGTAGCGGGAGGCTAAATCTTCAACTACAGATATTTTGTACATAATTTTATATTTTCACTGTAAACGTATGTTTTATAGATACATTGTTTGTAAAAGATTCACTGTAGGTGTTATGTGTTGGTATAAATATATTTCGTTAAGGTGTCACATTGTTGACGGGTGCAGTATTTTCAGATAGTTTCCTCACGCTGTTTTCTTAAAACATTACTAAGGAGAAAGAACAATAAAAGAGGAATTAAGATGGAAAGTAAAGATTGACATTGCATTTAAACTTTTGAAGATCAAATTTGACTGGAAAGCAAGAAAACTGAAGAGAGTTCCACAAGCGAGAAGTGCTAGAAAAGAAACTGTTACACTATTTACATTATTCGGACTATTGTCCTCATCTTTGTTGCCATATTTATCACAACATTTCGGCCGTTGTACGCTCCGGCCTTCTTTAGGAATGTCGAACTGAACTCGTTGTGATTAAATATGGCAACAAAGATGAGGACAGTAGTCCGAATAATGTAAATAGGGTACATAATACCTCATCTCAGAAATATAGAAAGATTCTGTTAGCAAAGAATTTACGGGTGACGGGAATACCAGGTACTTTAAGCTTGGATGTGCGGGTGGTGTAATGAAAAAAGACTTGTTAATCGGACAGCTAAGTTTCAATTGGTTTCGCTATAATTACGTACGTGCAAATAACGTTGGGATAGGTATGGATTCACTACTTCTCCCCAGCCATGGGTTAATTAGTAAGGCTTTGATCACTAAAGCATCATTATTATCTTTTACAAAATTTTTACAATCTAGATATATTTTCTGGCTTTAAATAACCTGAAAAAAGGTTAATAAGCCGTAAAAAAAAAAGAATCGATCAAGGAAAATGATAAAGTGGTACATGATGTCTTAGTGAATTTTAGACTTAATAAGGAACAGATATCTACTGTATTTACCCTGAAAACCAGCATTAGCTTAATCATCACCGATCGGACCCTGAACACTCGCTCTTCGCGATGAATGCGTGTTCTCTGGGGGAGGCCTTGTACTTTGAATGCCTCTTGGGACTCACTTCAGACATTAAGTAGAACTCATACATACAATGATATAATCGTAAACCCAGAAAAATCTCTCTCTCTCTCTCCTCTCTCTCTTCCCCTCTTTCTCTCTCTCTTCCCCTCTTTCTCTCTCTCTTCCCCCTCTCTCTCTCTTCCCTCTCTCTCTTCCCCTCTTTTCTCTCTCTCTTCCCCCTCTCTCTCTCTCCCCTCTTTCTCTCTCTCTCTTCCCCTCTTTTCTCCTCTCCCCTCTTTCTCTCTCTTCCCCCCTCTCTCTCTTCTCTCTCTCTCCCCTCTTTTCTCTCTCTCTTCCCCTCTTTCTCTCTCTCTTCCCCTCTTTTCTCTTCTCTCTTCCCCTCTTTCTCTCTCTCTCTTCCCTCTTTCTCTCTCTCTCTTCTCTTTTCCCTCTCTCCCCTCTTTCTCTCTCTCTTCCCCCTTTCTCTCTCTCTCTTCTCTTCTCTCTCTCTTTCTTTCTCTCTCTCTTCCCTCTCTTCCCCTCTCTCTCTCTTCTTTTCCCTCTCTTCCCCTCTTTCTCTCTCTCTTCCCCTCTTTCCTCCTCTTTCTCTCTCTCTCTCTCTCCCCTCTCTCTCTCTCTCTCTCTCTCTCTCTCTCTCCCCTCTTTCTCTCTCTCTCTCTTCCTCTCTCTCTCTTCCCCCCTTTTTCTCTCTCTCTCTCTCTCTTCCCCCTCTTTCTCTCTCTGCTTCTCAAGTAGAACTCGTACATATGATCCAAAATGCCGACAAAATGGTCGATTCCCTGTACAGCTACGGTTCCATGCTGCTACCATACCACTACTATAAGCAAGGATTTTAAGCCTGTTAACACACAAAACGGACCCTTCAGGGACTCTTGTGTTTGGTCCACACAGGTTTCTCCATACTTGTGACTCTGTGCTAAACTTAGTAAATGACAAATTATCGGAATCATAATTTCAGTGAATCAAATGTTGTTCCAACAACGTGAACACAAGATGAAAATATTTGTAACACGGACGTAACTATAAATATTTCGGTACAAAACACAAGACTCGTATACTACATATATACATCTCGTAGTTTCTTAGAAGATTGTTAAGGTACGTGTACCCGAGGGTCTCTAGTTCTGATTGAAAACCAGTCCAGAAGAAGAACAGCTCTGTACGTTCTATGGGTTACCAAGCTTAGAATCCTTGCTAGGAAGTTTTATGGAAAATGGCACATGTAGTAATGATTTAAATTCATTTGCCATTTTTCTTGGAGGGTTGACCTCGAAAAGCCATATCTACTTTATTTCTCACTGCTACGGCTAAGGGAAGAATAGATGAATTCCTGCCTTTTCCTGAGATATTCATTGTTTAAAAGAAATCTTCGAGATAAGTAGGCAATATCGGTGCTCCTATGTGGCAGCGAATGCTAGGCAATCTCATCACAGATGAGAAAGAGAAAAGTGGTTTTATAGAAAGATGCTGAAAATATCATGGACTTCAGTGATCGTACGACAATTGGTGTATCAACATGATGTAAACATAAGGCTAGAAAGATGCTGAAAATATCATGGACTTCAGTGATAATACGGCAACCGGTGTATCAACATGATGTAGACATAAGGCTAGAAAGATGCTGAGAAATCCATGGACTTAAGACGTGGACAAGGAAGTTTTAGAGAAAATGAAAACGAAAAGGTCACTGATACTTAACATCAGAAAGAGACAACTGCCTATTTTGGGGGCACATAATTTGACACTCACAGGATATATTGACCACAAAAGGGACGATTCGAAACGGCGCATAACCTACCTAACGATCTTGTGTAAATGGATGGCAGAACAGTTTAGGAGAGATAACAAAATATAAAATTTACTAAGAGCTAGAAAGGACAAGAAATTGTGGAGAACCGTGATAGCCAACAGTCTTGAAGAGACACGGCACATTGAAGTGTATCCCCCATTTTATATCAGTAGAACGGAACGGCCCCAGAGTTCCTTCGAGCCAGGATCAAAGTATAGCATAGTGATTTTCCTAGCGTAGCTTAGATGTGTCACAAGACTAGAAAGATCAAAGTGTAGTATATGTTGTTCTCTCTGTCGTGTTTCCTTCGGACGTTTCACGCAAATATTTTGAGGGATGCCTGGCCTCGGAGACTCCAGCTCTGCGGCAGTACCTTCCTCATTGTATGAAAGAGGATAGCAATTCAAGTGTGACAGTGTTCGCAAGGACTGGGATTTTTTTGTTTTGTTTTGTTTTTGGCACATATGTACGCGTTAAATATATGGAAACCCTTAGAAAATTATATCTCATGTCACATCTTGCCACGTTTAAATAAGTTTGCACATTCTGTGTAGAATTCCAGCTTCATAGTCAATATTTAATCAAATCTTTATGATTTCCACAATGATAGCAACCGCTTTTGTTATTCATTTTTGGGTCCCTATATTTCATAAGATATTCATGAGTGAGTGAGAAACAAAGCAATTCTCGCAGTTTCCATTCGTAGATACGTATGTCGTCTATTCATTTATTTATAGGTGATGAGATGCTTTTTTGTTTTTTTTTTTTTTTGTTTTTTTGTTTTTTCCTCGCCCCTGTTCTTTTCCTTCCTTTCATGACGTAAGCGATTACGGTTCTGCTCAAATTCCTATGCTACCCAAAATATATTCAATCCTTTAATATCTCATTTTTCCCTGTCACGGCAGTCATTCACTTAAACTTGTTAAGACACTTGCTGTTTTTATAAAACTCCACTTTCCTGTTTTACTCGCCTTCAGTACTCATGTCAGTGTTAAGTTTTCTAAGCCATCTCTCTACGTGATATATCCTGGGAATCTGAGCTGTGTTCTTTTCCGCGGGATATGTCACGGACAACCTCGGCCGTGTCCTTTTTTTTTTTTCCGCGGGATATGTCACGGACAACCTCGGCGTGTCTTTTTTTTTTCCGCGGGATATGTCACGGACAACCTCGGCCGTGTGCTTTTTCGCTTGTTAGACTCTGTCTATTTCTTAATGTGGTTGAAGGTCTAAAGTGTTATGAAGTAGGACAATGTTGTTTAAATTTTTTTTTTACTTATTGAAAACGATGACCACTAAGCAAACGGGGAGACCTTTGACGAAATGAACGCCATTATGTTGTAACTATTATTTCGCAGAACCTCTGCACAGAAATCCGTATTGCACCAACGACCCTCTGAAGTATTAAAACACCCGGGAGCAATTGGGGGTAATTATGATTCATCAACGCTCTTCGGACTGCCTAATTTGACACACCAAACCCGGGAAGCTTTTCAATGAAACTACATAAGATGACGGCGATAATAAGATTTCTTTCGCCGCCTTCTCCCAAGTGGGAGGCCCAAAATAATCGATATGTCATATAAGTAACGACACGGTACGCACAATTATAAAGCCATGTAATCAGAAAAGAGTTTATTAGATTACTTAAGTTACTACGATTATGAAAAGCCTAGAAACCTTTCGATATCGTACTATTGTTCAAATGACATGATCGATTAAATATAACAGTTTTCAGACGATCTGAATGTTGCCCCAGTCTACCGGAGTAGCCAGAAGTGTATCAGCCATTTTGGATTGAACTCGCTAGACAGTTGTAATGGTCTCGCAAGTGATTAACCTAACAATAAGTTGCTTTCTGATATATTTTAATTTGGCACAAGGCTACAAGTTTGAGTATCTAGTGAGTATCACACGATACGCAATCCCAATGGTTTATTACACGAGCTCGCTAATTAAGCAACGGCGAGACTTTGACGGATTTTACATCATCAACTCTTGCTGGGTGATTTAATGTCAAAATTTGTTCTTTTATAGTCGAGCCTGTGGTCGAGGCTTTTGCCGCCTTGGTACGCGAGCCTGTGGTCGAGGCTTTTGCCGCCTTGGTACGCGAGCTTGTGGTCGAGGCTTTTGCCGTCTTGGTACGCGAGCGTGTGGACGAGGCTTTTGTCGCCTTGGTACGCGAGCCTGCAAGATGAAATATGAGTAGACGGTGAAGTAATGGATAGCGGCTCGGGTTGAGGTACTGGTCAGCCGAGTTTGAATTCCAGTCGAATGTATTACATTCACTTACGTGCTAATACCATTGGGAAAGGTATGGATCCTCTTCTCCCTCCAGCTATGGGTAAATAGCAGGACAGACCTGGTTCTATAGCCTTGGATGTCAACTGGTCTGCCGCAGAAAGAAATGGCAACCTGCTGTGGGAAAATATCTGCCTCGGCAGTCATGTCTCGAAAGATACATGATCGCCTACACGTGTATCACAAATGGCACACAACTGACTGACTGACCACCAGATCGGCAGCTGTGAGGCTCAAGTATATAACAATGACTTGAGGCTCAAGTATATAACAATGACTTGAGGCTCAAGTATATAACAATGACTTGAGGCTCAAGTATATAACAATGACTTGAGGCTCAAGTATATAACAATAGAATTTCTGGTATCAGGTGTGATCATTATTTGCATCCTCCATTAATCCGATTGTTAACCATATAAATACTGTTAAGCATAGCTCTGTAGCAGACACTGGAAGTTATTAATCTCTGCAAGAAATAGTAGTCTGACACATGGTCAGAACTGTGGGGAGCACCTGAAGAAAAGTCAGAAATTTTTTGCTGGATGTTAGCCAACCCTCGGTCTCAGTCTATTTGTATTTTTCTAAGAAAATGTTTAAGATGAGCCTCGTTTGATACAAGGTGTTAATTGTAGAGCACCAATTGATACCCTCACTACATAGTCTTGAACAAGGCTGAAATAACTGAATACCCATTGAGTATTAAGTTGGCTACCCAAGTTTTCCATGACAAATCTTCCTACTTGGAGAAGAATTCACCTTTGCCCAAATGTCTATATACCTAGAAGGAATAAAAACGCGTACGCTGTCTATACATCATGTGTCAAGTTCTTTTCGTGACGTAGGCGATCATGGCTCTTCATAACTGCCTTTTTGTTAGTTGAAGGCTTGCTCTTTTACTACCTTTCATGTTTGTTCTTCCATAAAGTAGATTGCTCGCGATTTCTGCATACTTCTCTTGCCTAGCAATACGCCTTGTTAGTGTTAGATTTTCCATACCTTATTTCCTCAGATATCTGAGGAAATTCAACAGTCTTTGCACTACCTAATCTCCTTAAAAATTCCTCGTTTCTCATAATTATTCGAGACGATATTTCCAGCATTCGACAGCAGAATCATTGCGGTCGCTTTAAGTCTCTTCTGTGGCATTTACGGCCACGTAGGAAATGGAATATTAAATAGTAAATTCACTAATCAGGTGATGTAGGCTTGGATGTGCGGTTAGTGTAATGGATAATAACTCGAAATTGTTAATCAGAGAGCCAAGTTCGAATTCCAATTGTGTTCATTATATTCACTTACGCGCAAATACTCTTGGGAAAGGTATAAATCATCCTTTTCTCATCCTAGCTATTGGTTAATTAGTAATAGCGGTATTAATAAAACCATTATCACCTCCCACCCCAGGAAAAAAAAAACTGAATAAAATTGCGTACAAAATATTTAGAGTTCGGCATTAAATAACACACAAACGTTGTACACTATTTACCTTATTTGGACTATTGTCCTCATCTTTGTTACCATAATTATCACAACGTTTCGGCCGATGTTGACCTGAACCATTTATTTCACTCGCTGGGGTAGACTGTTCTAGTTCCACGTGACATGTCTTATGGATGTCAGTTGTCAGTTATCTCCTGTTAAGGCAGTGGAGAACTTGGAGAGATGAATTAACAATAGATAACTAATAACTGACATTCATTAGACGTGGAACTAGAAGAGTCTACCCCAGCGAGCGAAATAAAGGATTCGGTTCTTCATTCCAACCACCGGAAGAAGGTCGGAGCATACAACGGCTGAAACGTTGTGATAAATATGGCAACAAAGATGAGGACAATAGTGTACATAATACCTCATCTCAGAAATATAGACATATACTGAAGGATCGGATAAATATGGCAACAAAGATGAGGACAATAGTCGGAATAATGTAAATAGTGTACATAATACCTCATCTCAGAAATATAGACAGATATGAAAGATCGGATAAATATGGCAACAAAGATGAGGACAATAAATAATGTAAATAGTGTACATAATACCTCATCATCTCAGAAATATAGACAGATACTGAAAGATCGGATAAATATGGCAACAAAGATGCGGACAATAGTCGGAATAATGTAAATAGTGTACATAATACCTCATCTCAGAAATATAGACAGATACTGAAAGATCGGATAAATATGGCAACAAAGATGAGGACAATAGTCGGAATAATGTAAATAGTGTACATAATACCTCATCTCAGAAATATAGACAGACACACAGAGGTTGATATGCCGCTAAACAAAAACATCCACCCAACCAACAAGCATTACAACAACGATTTTGATTTCTGGAGTATACTCCACTTGAGAATATAAAGTGGTGCAAGTTTGGGTGTGTGGGTGGTGCAATGGATAATGCTTGCTCATTGAGTTAAAAATTCTTCTTCATGCCAACATTATAATCAAATTGTTCCATAGATTGAGTAAATTCAAGGATCTAGAAATTGAAATTCAGAAGTGTGGCATTTCAAAACTCAGACATAGTTGTTATTGGTGCAGTGGGGTTGCTATGAATCCATCAGCTAGTTAATTACTAAGATTTATATCACTAAATCATTATCTTTAAAAAAAAATTTCCTAAAATCTAAACCTATTTTCTGGCTTTAAATAACCTGCAAATAGACGATTATTATTATGCTTTTCCCTCCTTTCATTAGTTCGCGCTACTGTTACGTCCTGCCAATACCTCGTAAATGTTTTAATCGCTTGGAAAGTGAGGGAAAGATACTATTTGATTTTGGTAAGAAAATAAAAAAACAAAGATAGTGTTTAACGTCTCCTGCCCTTACCTCATGAATAATGGACTATTCCGTTTTGAAAAACAAAGCATATTGATTTTCCAAGCGTAGCTTAGATGTGGCACAAGGCTGAAAGTAGGGAGCACCCTGTGATGATCAAACCCACTACTCAGTCGTAATTGTTCTTGCGAGACAAGCTTGCTAAACATTACACCGTTTCGAGATGCCCAAATAAACAAAACATATCAGAGACACGGTTTAGGTTCAGTGAAAAAAATGGAAAGAATAAAAAGTGGGTGATGGAAGTGTTTAACGTCTGCTTCTGTGCAATGGAGTGAAGTTGGCAATTTCATTTTTTTTTCATTTGTACCCACTTCTTAAAATAATGAGCAGCATTCATATTTATAATTGTTATTGCCATATTTTGTTTAAGCACAAATATTTAACAATGTGATAGGGGGAATTTCTACAGATATTTCATCGTTGTAGAACTTATGAGATTATGTAATCATTAACTAAAGAATTAAGATTTATCAGAAAATTTAAAGAGAAAAACTGGGAAATCACCACGGGCTTCGTCGTCGTCCTCTTTGTCGTCGTCGTCTTTGTTGTCCTCTTTGTCGTCGTCGTCTTTGTGGTCTTCTTTGTCGTCGTCGTCTTTGTGGTCCTCTTTGTCGTCGTCGTCTTTGTGGTCCTCTTTGTCGTCGTCGTCTTTGTGGTCCTCTTTGTCGTCGTCGTCTTCTTTGTGGCCTTCTTTGTCGTCCTCTTTGTCGTTGTCGTCTTCTTGAGGAGGAGGTTAGTCTGTTGTGTCTTACGAGCAGCCTATAACTTACAACCACGAACCTGGAGAGACAGCAGGTTAACCGATCTTGATTATTAATGCCGTTGTTTTAACCTGTAACTGGAATCCAGAATCAGTTCTCTTAAACGTAAGATGTCATTAAGTTTGTTGGTCAATTTGCCTGTAATATTTGCATCCACAAGAATTTTAAATCAATGAGAAAACATTATTATTAGAGCTTCTAATTTTTCTCTTATTTTCCTGCCATATCATATCTTTCTTCGTCATTGTCTTCCTTCTTCTCCTTCTTCGTCATTGTCTTCCTTCTTCTCCTTCTTCGTCATTGTCTTCCTTTCTTCTCCTTCTTCGTCATTGTCTTCCTTTTCTTTTCTTCGTCATTGTCTTCCTTCTTCTTTTCTTCGTCATTGTCTTCCTTCTTCTTTTCTTCGTCATTGTCTTCCTTCCTTCTTCGTCTTCCTTCTTTGTCATTGTTGTCTTCTTCTTGTCCGTCATTGTCTTCCTTCTTCTTGTCCGTCATTGTCTTCCTTCTTCTTCTTCGTCATTGTCTTCCTTCTTCTTCTTCGTCATTGTCCTTCTTCGTCATTGTCTTCCTTCTTCTTTTCCGTCGCCGTCTTCCTTTTTTCCTTCATTTCCATCGATAACATATCAGATATACAAGCTAAAGCATGAATCTTTCAGGCTATAATAAGAAAGAAATCAATTTTAACATGCAGATCACTGGTGAAGAGGGTAAATAATAATTCAGTATTGCCCCGAGTTTCCCGTAATCCACTTACCCTGATATGAATATATAGAGAAAATCTCAAATCACCGAGCATTTTTCAATTATCCGAACTCAACCTATTTCTAATAATTTATCTCGGACAAGCTTTTTCAAAATTTAACGTTTGATAAAAATGCTGACAAATTCATTTAATTTAATTGGTAATTTGTTTGTTTTCATACAAAAAACAACGTACGTTTGAATGATTATAGTGACCAGGGTATTGTGGAACCTCAATGGAAAATATTGAAGAGGTTCAGAGTGAAAATGACGTTGTCCATACTGAAGGTCAACAGCCCCAATACCAAATTTCAAACACCAAAGCCTCAATCATGTTTAACAAACGTTGAAGTTGGTTATGCTTTCAAGCAGAAGCGACCCTTGCTTTAAACCAGATTCGGGATTTAGCGGCATAAAAACGCAAGTCCAACCAGAAACATACAAAGATTGACGCATTTTCGTTAAAGACAAACTTTGGATAAATCCTTGAACAAAGCGTTTGAAAATGACGACACAAATGTTAAATTTCCTTTCAGAAATTGACTTTTTTTTTTCTTTCCCTTCAATTTAGTTTTTCAATAATTCAAGTATTCAGTTATCCGAAAAGGTGTCCGAAAGCGAGAAGAAAGATCAATTGCAAGACGGAATACATGGTTGTTAGCAAAAGGGAAAGCCTAACATACAAATTTACAAATTCGAGATACCCAAATCAAACGCGTACAACAATTTAAATATCTAGGAAGTGTTTTAACAGCGGAAGGAAAATGCGACACTGAAATTTAAAAACGCATTGCGACAGAGAAAGATGCTTTCCAAAAGCTGTGCAAAGTATTAAGGAATGGGGAAAATTTCGTTAGATATAGCAGCCAATGTTGACCATGTTTGCCGCAGTCTCTGAATATGGAATTCAGTGAAGTCCATAATCTGTTCAATATCAGAGGTCGGCAGTGAAGATTCAGAGAAAGTAGCGGTTGTTAAGTAATTCTTTAAGTCTTCGATATCAGGTTGGCAGTGCAGACAATTTGGGAGAAAAAAAATGGCTGCCTTTATACACGTCGCATTGAATATTTTGAGCTTTCTGATTGGTTAACCCTTCTATTGGTGAATTATAAAATGAGTCAGTTCATTTTGACTTGCTCATTAGTACTTAAATACCCCAAAAAACTGCAACAGCCAATGCTGGACAATCTCCTCACAAATGAAGAAACTTGAAGCAACAGAAACAAAGAAAAGAATACTGAACTGTTATGTAATATCAGTCCTCCTATATGGCTGTGAATACTGGACAATCTCCTCACAGATGAAGAAGAGACTTAAAGCAACAGAAACAAAGTAAATAGCACTGAATTGTTTTGTAATATCAACCCTCCTATATGATAGTGAATACTGGACAATCTCCTCACAAGTGAATACTTTAAGCAACAAAAATGTGTTTCTATAGAAGGAAGCTGAGAATGCTATTGATCGAACATGTGAGCAACGATGAAGTTTCAGAAAAATAGAAAGAGAATTTTTACTTAACATTAAGAACAGATGGTTGAAATATCTAGGGCATATAATGAGGAAAGAGGGTTTGGAAAATTTGATACTCACAGGGCAGATGGGAGGCAAGAACGACAGAGGAAAACAACACACAACCTACCTAGAGAGCTTGAGTAAATGGGTGGCGGAGCACGATTTAAGAGAGCCAACAAAAAGACAAAATTTACTAAGAGCTGCAAAGGACAGGAAATCATGGAGAGCCATGATCGCTAACGTCCTAAAGAAACACGGTACATAGAAAACTGCAATAATGTCGGAGGAACAAACCTGCATGGAAAAAGCTTGAATTTGGACATACAAAATGCATCAGATGATTGTGGAATACAAAATCACAAAATCTTTAATTTCAACACCCACACTATCCACAGCAATACAAAGAAAACTGATAACTTTAAATCTGTCGTGTCACTTCAGGACGTGGATGTTCATGGCTCTCCACAACTTCTATCTCCTGTAGATCTTACTAACGCTTGTTCTTTTACCTTATCTCCTACCCACGTTCTGCCATCCATTCACAAATGCTGTTAAGGTAGCTGACTCGCTGCCTTCCTCTTGCTTTCGATATGTCCTGTGAGTATCAAATTCTCCAAGCTCTCCTTCCACATTTGTCTCTTTCTGCTTTTGACTATTTGTCCTTTTTGTTCTCATTTTTCTTAGGAGTTTTCACTGCTTACATGCTCTACGCATGATATACTAGGCATTCTTCTGTAGAACCACATTTCTATTGCCCCAACTTTCTTCATCAGTAAGGCGTCCAAAAGGACGTATGAATAGAATGTGTATTCATTGCTGGAAATATATTTTTTTTTAAATGTATTGCTAGTATTTTTTATTATAAAAAATATTTTTATACTTTCATAGTGTTTTGATCCCATTTTGGAGGGTACCCTATTGACCCATAGCTGGGACTCTAACAGATGCTTTCACTACGAGTGAAGGTGGAACTGGGAACAGCAGCAATTAATAGGTGGGTCCAATCTCGTCAAAACCTCCCGATAAGGTTTTGCTGCCAAATGTACGTCCCTTCGATTGATATTCTTAACCTTCCTATTAATAATTGTATCACAGAGGTTTCTTGTTAGATTAAGGCCTGCATAGATACTTTTGTACCTTCTCGAAAATACCAGATGAAACCACAGGCTTCTCCTTGGTTCACACCAGTGGCGATTCTGCGGGGAGGAGAGAAGGGGTCAACCCCCCACCAATCTTGGCTGGACCCTTAAATGCACCCCCCCACTTTTTTAAGTTTTGTAGAGGAAAAAATCGGAGCAGAAAAATTACTGTTCTGCTAGTATTGACGTTAGTATTAACCCTTTGATTTTGTTTTGTGGTCAACCTCTCTTGTGGTCCAACAGCTAGAACAGCAGAAAAGAGGTCACGAATAGATTAGAACTCCACTACTATGAATGAAAAGTTATTCCGTTTTATTTAGTGAAGTAACATATACTAAAACTCATTCCTACGTTGTCTATACGATAGTGGTATAGTATGACAATAAATGTAAATAAAGACGCGGCTTGAATTTGCCCCCTCCTCCACAGAAAGATGTCGGGCCCCCAAGCGTCCCACACACACTTTCAGAGTTCCAGAACTGCTACTGGTTCACTCCTGTCTGCTCAGCCGCTATAACCAGCAGGAATCACTTTTTTCCGGCTGCACCAGTGTGGTAGTTCCGAGCACAATAGACGTCTCTTTGTGACTGCTCGTAAACGTGTCCTCAAAGAGGCTTTGTTTCCTGGTAAAATGAGGCACGGTATAACCTATAACAAGTTTCTTTCTCGTGACTCCAGGTGGCTCTGTAATAGTGGGTTAAAAAAAAGTTAGTCTTCTATTTCTTCTTTCTTCACTCAATTTGAATTACTATTTGAATTGAATTACTAATAAAGCAAAATGTTTTACACGGAAATCCTCTTCAAATTCTACTCTTGATTCATCTGGAGTATCTTTGCCTGACTTTTCTCCTAGAACTGAGTTTGTATTGAGTGATATATGCATATAATCCCGTCCCTGTTTTCTGTTGTCGTGTTTAAACTGGATTATCTCAAAACATGCTGACTTGATCGTATCCCTGCAAATAGTACTTAAGAAATGTGTTTCTGAACTGGCTCCTGTTCTCTCTAAACACTACAATAAGTGATTTACTTCTTCTTGCTTTCCTCTTTGTTGGAAATCCTCTTCTGTAGTTCCAGTCTTTAAGAACTCGATATGATTCTTCCATTGGTATATTAGCCTTCTACCTTTTTTTGGTAAAGGAATACAGACTCTAAACAACTTTTGAATTGGTTAAGTATCCCACCTCGCAGGGTCTACTTTCAGATAAGCAATATGGCTTTCGCTTCTCTTGGTCAACTGCGGTTGTATTTGCGATTAATGCTGAAATTGTTTATCGATCTTTAGATAAGACTTGTGAAGCTCGGGCTGTTGTTTTGGATATCTCGAAGGCATTTGACAAGGTTTGGCATGCCGTTCTTTTTCACAAGTTGAAAGTTTTTCGGACATATTTTTTAAACTGATTAAATATTGCTTCTCAAATCGCGAATTGAAGTTATCTTTAACGGCCACTCTTCTAGATCTTTTCGCATTAATGCAAGTTTCCCCACCATCCATGGACATATGATGCTCCTAATTTTCATCAACGACCTTCATGATGCCATCAGTTCTCAACTCTGTATCTATGCAACTATTTACTCACATCGTAATAGTAAGTCTAATCGGTTTAATAAGGTTAAATTGGCAGCTGATTAAAAAAGAAATGACTTACAATATGTTACTAATTAGGTCAAGGAATGGTTTATTAATTTGAATGTCTCCAAAACAAAACTGATGCCTTTTAATCGTCTGAGAGCACTTTTTTCTTTACCTTCCATCAGCATGGCTGATGCTAACCTCCAGTAGAGCCACACGTTGTCGTCTCAGGTTAAGGATTCCTATTGAAATGAAAAAAAAAAAACACTATATATTCTGGTCCGTTATGGCATCGGCTCTGTCAGAGAGACAGGCCCCCTACAAAGGGGGCGGTAACGTTACAGCCACCTTTGTAGGGGGACTGTCTCTCTGACAGAGATGATACTATAACAGTTTTAAAATAGAATACCAGTGTCTTTGATGAATAGCTGATGCCATAAGTGCCTCTTGCTAAAATACCTTTGCCTTAAGTAAGGATTACGTTTCATTGCACCGTTCCTTTGACTGTAATGTAATAGATCCTGACCAGGCATCTCGGCTTCTGTCATTTTCTCACCAACATAACTTTTTCCCTGGTGCCTCGACTACATGGATTTAACCGTGCTACTAGATTATCATCTAGGCCCCACACATTTACTGTTGAAAAAGCTAAATGCGACCAACACTTCCACTCTAACAGTTTCTTTTCTCGGACTTCTCATCTGTGAAACTCCTTTCCGTTTCCTTACCTGATAACTACAATCTTGAAAAATTTAAATGCAACGTCAATCGCCATCTTCTCTTTTCTTGGATCCAGTTCATCTTTTGTCTTTTCCTTAATCCTCTTTATTCTCAGTGTTCTCTTTCACTTTCACTCCCTGAAGCCAACCCCACCCCACCCCGCGTACTAATGAATCGCTATCTTCTGTCTTCTCGAATCCCGTTCAGTCTTCTCTCTCACTTTCACTCTCTGTAACACCCTGCGTACTAGTGGCAAGGTGCTTGTGGAGTGGGGGTATGAAATGAGTTTAAAATTATATATATATATAATATGCACATGTTGCTTGGAAATCATCCATGTAAACAGAAACAGACTATCATCACTTTCTTGTCCGTGTATTGCTTAATATATTGTACTGTAACTGTCATCTTTGATAATGGCTTATGTAAGCCGAAAGCTTAGATAGGATTAAAAAATATGTATCAATATTGTGATTTTCTTTCTTCGTTTAATGATAATGTTATTGCTTTATTAGACGATATGAAAAGAATTTACATAAATAGACAACACTTGTCTGTATTATTTAATGAAACACACACACACACATATATATATATATATATATATATATATATATATATATATATATGTGTGTGTGTGTGTGTATTTTGCGCAACTCTTAAGGCAACAGATGTCGTTCTACAACCGAATGTTGAGTATACTTTGGACGGCTCCCGTGACTAACGAAGAAGTTATACCCAGAATCAAAAGATGACATAATTGTAAGACATTAACTAAATGAAAATACCATACCACTGTCGTTTTACATTATGTGGGAGGAATTTCTATTGCATACTTTATTTCGTTTTCGAGGGCCCGTGCTTAGGACTTTTGAAAACCAAAGTAGAACAATCGAATTGGTAAATTCTCTCAGAATTTCTGGGATGTACACCATTTACATTTGAACTGTTGTGTCCTTCGGCCTTCTTTAGATATATATCTTGGTGACATTGCAATTGCGAGTTCAATCCTTGGGCTGTGCAGCACCAAAAATAAGAAACTGACATACAGGGTGTCCATAAAGTTCGTGTGCACTTTAAAAAATTATAATTTTATTTGTATTTGCGATAGAAATAATTTGTAAAAAGGATTAGAAAGAAGTCAATCTATATTTTTTAAGGTTGTATTGAAATTTTATTTGTTTCCACATGTCCCCTATCATTAGCAATACAAAGGGTAATACGCTGGGAAAAAAAAGAAAATATTTTTTACTTATCTAAAAAGTTGTTGCAAATTTTGTGGTAAAGAATTATTCAATGACTATACTTAAAACTAGATACATTAAACTTTATAACATTTTTTTACAGATTATTTCTATTGCAAATACAAATAAAGATATAATTTTGTTTAAAGTGCACACGAACTTTATGGACATCATCTATAAGACGACAGAAGATAAGAACCATATATATCCCTAGACATGAGCAGTGGAACGAGAACAGTCTACTAACCGTAGATTAAATAAAGGGTTCAGTTCTGATTTCCCTATAGGTTACCCAGATCGATATACAGCTGAAGAAGGCCGACGAGCACAACGGCCGAAGCGTTGTGATAACAACAAAGGTGATGTCAATAATCCGAATTTAAATACTGTAAATAATCCGATTGGTTTATTATTCTTTTATCACGTGGTATAGTTCCATAATGAACGACTAAGGCGGTGTACGTAACAATGTTTTAATGTAACTCGCCAGTTAATACTGGTGTGAAATATTCAATGAATAGATATTAATAATAATTAATATATCAAATTCTAAACGTCGTTTCACTCCGGATCACCTTGACAACTAATCCACTAACTGACTTCCGACAGTAATTATAGTGTCGAATGATATGTTCTTGATTAGAACTTATTCTAGCCGACTTGTCTCGGTCGAAAGCATTCCTTTTATTAAAGGAAATCAGCAGCACACATTATCTTATAATTTCCACTGTCATAAGACACCCACTTCCGGTTGAACAGAGATGCTTCGCCATAATACTCAAATTCAACATGGTGGATAATTATTGGGCGGGAGAGAAGTCATGTAAAAATCGCGATTCATTTTCATGGCTCTAGTAAATCTTGTATATTTGTACATAGGTTATTTGATTTTTTTTATGGCGCTATTAAAACTGGAAATATTTAATAAGATTCGATTTTATTGAGGCATTAATAAAACAAATTATTGAGGAAGATAATTTAAGACATTCGAATAATAATAATGATGATGATGATGCCACCACCACTAAGAGTGTATGAAAATAAATATGGCAACCTATATGTGTTCGGAGAAAATAAGAAATAATAATTTGAATGACTACTGCTGTTTGGCGTTCGTAATCTAATCAGTGAGGTAGCTGCCAGAAAAATGCAAGATAATTCGAGTTAGTATGATGTTTACATTTTTTTCCGAACCTCGTTACTTAATTACAAATATAAAGTAACAACCTCCGAGTTGCGATAAAAAGCAAATTAATATATTTACAAAAAAAAGTAGAAGACTTGTTACAAATTAATAATCTATATTTTTGATGCTATCAATCCGAGAAAAGATTTTTACCAATAATTTCTCATTTTTTCTTCAATCATAATCGGCGTAACGATATTATCAAGGCATGGTGCAAGTAACAAGGCACGAACTCACTATAGTCGCCCTGGTCTGCGAGATCAGCTTGCGTCCCAAGGCTAGAGCCCAGTCTACTCTGCTATTTAACTCCTACACCTTTGTGCACATATATATATATATATATATATATATATATATATATATATATATATATATATATATATATATTGAACAAAATGAATAATTCCGTTATTTACATTTTTCGTATTTTCCAATGAAACATGACCCATTGCACATGTTAGTACTTCGTATGGCCATTCCACGAAGTCGTTCCTTACAGACTGACCACAGATACTCGGTTGGATTTAAATCAGGAGAGTTTCCGAGCCAGTCTATTGTACTTTAATTTGCTCACTGGTAAGGCTTGACATTGAGTTCGTGCAGCGTTATAATTTTCGTACGCTTCTTTGGAGTAAAGTCTATCGCAAACAATGGCCGTAGGACAACTAATCGACAGTCGGGACAATAGTAACTGGACGTAATAAAAATCTGATGCTATCACGGATGACGCAATATTTTTCAAGGCCAAACAAACTTCATCACACCCTGAAAATAGATTCATATCACTGCACAGCACTGCAAACAACCTAATCTAAGGAAAAATAGAAATTGATTTCACCCTGTCACTCCAGTGGATCTAAAACTGACCGTCTGGTGAAAGACAGGAAACTAAAGCGGTTGTTTCAATTAATTTGCACAAGGGTAAAGAGAGTAAAGATGAATTCACGCGTTTTCCAAGAGCGTTTGTGGATAAGGAAACGCAGCTATTTTTTTTTTTTTTCGGGCCGATAACTGTTATGCTATTCACACTTAATATTAATCAATGATGAATAGATGAACAAAGAAAATCAATCCCCTTAAGAAATCATTCATTGATTACGAACTGTTCTTTTTATAATTGACCTTTTATTTTTCTCAACTTCAGACAAAAAAATAATCATTTGAAAACCAAGCATATTTTTGCGCTCTCCGCTTCAGTCGTTCATTATGGTTTAGTTTGTTTTGTTTTACGGTATATCAACCTCAATGGGTTATTTAATGCCGACAAGATTTTTATTGCTGGTAGTATTTTTTTTTTTCCAAAAACTTATTACTGGTAATACTTTTTTCTTCAAAAAATATATTGCTGGTAAGATTTTCTCCTTAAAAATGTATTGCTGCTAATAATTTTTCCTCAAAATTTCATAGCTGGTTTTTACACTTTCATAGTGTTTTGACCCTAGTTTGGAGGGTTAACTATTTGCCCATAGTTGGGACCCTAACAGGTGCTACCACTCTGGGTCAGAGAGGACCTGGGAACACATGCAATTAAGAAGTGGTTCCAAGCTCCTCAAAACCTCCTGATCAGAGGCCTTGCTGTTGGACGTAGTTTATCGTCTTACCCAAGACGCGGATATAGTTTATAGTCATACACAGGATGGTCGTTCATTATGGAACCATACCACTTGATAAAGAGAAATAACAAATAAACCAATCGGATTATTTACATTATTTAAATTTGAACTATTGTCCTCATCTTTGTTGTTGTTATCACAACGCTTCGGCCGTTGTGCTCGTCGGCCTTCTTCAGCTGTATATCGATCTGGGTAACCTATAGGGAAATCAGAACTGAACCCTTTATTTAATCTACGGTTAGTAGACTGTTCTCGTTCCACTGCTCATGTCTAGGGATATATATGGTTCTTATCTTCTGTCGTCTTATATGTCTGGTTTTTATTTTTGGTGCTGCAAAGCCCAAGGATGGAACTCGCAATTGCTATGTTACCAAATTCGATATCACCCTGATCGATATATACTTGAAGAAGGCCGAAGGGCACAACGGTCGGAATGTAAATAGTGTACATAATAACTACTCACCCCAGAAATTCTTATAGAACAATCGGTTTGGTAAATTCTATTTTGGTTTTCAAAAGTGCTAAGCACGAGGCCCCGAGAAAGAAACACGGATTTGTAGCAGAAATGCCTCCCACATAAATGGTAACACATTTGTGTCTTCATCGAGTTAATGTTTTACTGTTATGTGGGGGATGTATTTCCGCCACACCCTGCATTTCTTAATCGTGACCCCCGTGCTTAGGATTTTTGAAAACCAAAATAGGACAATTCGATTAGTAAAGACTGTCTGAATTTCTAGGATGAAGAGTTATTTATAGCATTTATATTTCGTCCGACGTTAAAGAAACTTCGATCCTGACCAGTAACAAGATGGGTGACCGCATGAAAATACCACGTTACTGAAAGCTTGGGTGTGCGGTTGGTGTAGTGGATAACGGCTCGGAATTGTTAATCGGAGAGCCGAGTTCTAATTCCCGTCGAATTCGTTATGTTCACTTACGCACAAAACACCCTTGGGAAAGGTATGGATCCAACTCTTCTTCCCACAGCTATGGGTTAATAACGGTTCTTGGGATTACTAATTAACTCAAAAAATTCTTTCAATCTAAATATATTTTCTGGTTTTTAAATAACCCGTAAAAGGTTGATAAACCTTAAGAAATGAATCAATCTGTCAGGAATTTGGTGATAATGGCTCTTCACAATTTCCTTTCCTTTGTAGCTCTTAGTAATGATTCTTTTTTCTCCCCATTCTCAGTTCTATCATTCATTTACACAAGCCCGTTAAGTAGGTTACTCGCTGTTTTCCTCTTTACCGCTTGACTTCGATATATCCTGTGAGTGTCAAATTTTCCAAGCCTTTCTTCGTCGTTATTTTTCCTTTTGAATCTGGGTGTAACTTATTTAATTACATGCCCTGCCCAAAGTATATTCAACATTCTGATGTAGAACCACATCTGTTGCCGCGAGTCTCCCGGGCGAGTCACTGAAATTTTTTTTTTTAATCATTGCACCTCAAGCAAGCTGTAAATGCCGCTAGTACGCAGGGCGTTACAAGGTATGAAAGGGAAACAAAAGACTGGGGTATAGGGAGGGTTAAGGAAAGGACAAAAGATGAACGGAGTTCAGGAAGACAAAACATGGCGATTGACGTTGCATTTAAATTTTTCAAGATTGTAGTTATCAGAGTAGCAAGGAAACGGAATGGAGTTCAACACGCGGGAAGTGCGTGAAAATAAATTGTTAGTGTAGAAGTGGCGGTTGCATTTAGCTATTTCAACAGTAAATGTGTGGGACCTAGATGTCAATCTAGTAACACGCTTTAAATTCTATCAGGAAAAAAAAAAGCTTATCGGAGCAGATGCCATGAGACTATTTCTAGAAAAGACAGATGAAACCATGCCATATCGGTGAGAAAGTGACTGAAGTCGAGATGCCTGCTCAGGATCGATTACATTAGAGATCCTCCTTTGAATTTTGTCAAGAATCTCGACATGTACAGTTTGTTTAGCGGCATATCAACTTCTCATGGGTCATTTAATGCCGAAATTTAATTTTGTTGGTAGCATTAATAATTTCTTTTACAAAAATGTATTATTTACAATATAATTGTATTTTTATACTTTCATAATATTTTGCCGCCAGTTTTTTTTTTGGGGGGGGGTAAATATTTGCTCATAGCTGGGACTGTAACAGATGCTACCACTCCGGGTAAAGGTGGACTGGGAAACAGCGGCAATTAAGAGGTAGTCCCATGCTCCTCAAAACCTGCTATCCTGCCAGATATAGTTTATCGTCAACCCAGGACACGAGATATACAGGAGTATCCACTGAAAAGTATTAATTCGAAAATATTATTTTCTTCACTTTTGTCCCAAAGCTTTATCCTCCATCTTTTCATGAAAAAAAAAAAGTTCGATTGTTCTAAAATCTGTAAAAGACGCGAGAAAATGATCGTCTGCTTGTGTGCATAGTTTTATTTCAGGACGTATTGGCAATAAGCTTCAACTTGTACTTAGCAATTGTGTTAATACATCTGCAATTTTAGTTTTCACACGTCATTTTCAATGCCATTACCACAAATTCAGTATGACATAAAATTGGCTGGAGGCAAAATATATATTTGTACAAGAATTATTCACAGATACCGATTCCTTTAGTCACTGTGCACACCTCTTTATTCAGTGCGAGAGGATGACGTCATTACTGATGATGTCTCTGGAGTATGTGAGTTCTTACGTTAAACGAACTTTTTTCTAGTTTTACTTTCCGACAGATATTCCTTTTCTTTATTATATATACACACACACACACACACACACGTGTGTGAGTAATATATATATATATACACACACACACATATATATATATATATATATATATATATATATATACACACACACACACATATATATATATATATATATATATATATATATATATATATACACACACACACATATATATATAAATTTTATCTCCGTTGGTATATAATCCAAGTGAATCCTAATAATATATAATAAAACTGATCTACAATAAGAAATCTCTGATTTTTTTTATTTCCTTATAGATGGTAATAGTTTTATTAATATAAATTAATGTTATTTTTAATATAGAATATAATACGTTTTCTAAAAAGTAATTAAAACGATATGTTTTTTAATATATAAATGATTTTGAAATAATTTATATGTTTTCTTTTTAATATAATATCTTCTAATATTAAAGTGATAATGAATTTAAAAAATATTTCCTAATTTCCTACATCTATTGTCTTGATATTAGCTGGAGATGAATATTCTAATAGAAGTCAATGTAACGTCAACACGTGTTTTCCTTCTATCCCGCGTCTAGACATCACTATATATATATATATATATATATATATATATATATATATATATATAATATTATATATATAATATATATATATAATTGTGTGTGTGTGTTTCAAAGTATACTATATTTGTAGTTTAAATTGCTCAGTGTCTTTTTCATGCTTAAACGTAATCCCTTTGCCATATGTGTTGTTTTTGCTCAACTATTTATATATACAAGCCAGTGATGCATTGTGGGTAGTCTATTTTATTAATCTAATGATTATTTTGATGGGCGGTAATGGTTATGTTTCTAATTATTCTAGGGTTTATATATATGTTTGTTGGTACAAAATTTTATCACTGCCATGAATAGACAAAAATTCGTTTTATTATTACCACTCATGATAATAAAAAGTAAAAATGAAAAACTGGCTAGCTAACCGGCTTCGTACCTCGCTCAACAGAGCTAAGTCGAGGTAAATAGAGTAAATTATATAATTAAAAAAAAAAGAACAATGGACAAAGTTTATTGGTGGGGAAAAAATTAAATGGTAATTAGTTGGAGGCCTAATATAAAGTCCTTCTGTTTATAAAGAGAAGGCTTTAAAGATAGAATATAGATGGCCTCCAACACTTTTAGGTGGTAATTTGAATGGGACTTGCTAAGGATGGTAAAAGCATCTGCACTAAAACTAACAGCATTCTGACCAATACATATGGGTCTTCCATCGCAGAACACCTTATAGCCATAATTATGCTGTTTTTCATTTTTACTTTTTATTATCATTAGGGGTAATAATAAAACTAATGTTTGTCTATTTATGGCAATGATATATATATATATATATATATATATATATATGTATGTGTGTGTGTGAGTACAGTTTTTCTTATACACAATGTCAAATAACAGAGCTATTTAATATATTAAGAAATATACATAATATCTTACATTAATTGCACAACCCTGAGTTTCATACGTTCAACATTCATCAAGATTGTAGTTATCAACGAAGCAAGACATCGGAAGTGAGTTTCACAGGTAGGAAGTGCAAGAAAACAGAGTAAAAGAGGCTGATATATCGATCTAGTTAAACAGTAAAACATTAGGACTTAGATACTAATCTGGTAGCATGCTTGAATTCATGTAGTCGGGACACCAGAAAAAAAAAGCTCATCAGAAAAATTATCATGAAAATATATGCAGGAAAAAACAGAGGGAAGCGAAAGTGACTGAAGTCAAGATGTCTGGTCAGGATAGATTACATTACGGACTTTTCTTTGGAGTTTGGGATCTGCAGCAGGAATACAAAATCAAATATGGCAACAGTATGAAATGCACGGACAAATGGTAGATTTATAAATGTGCAAGATAGATTCTGACAAATTTTGTATGCTTACAATTCGAGAACATCTGAATATGACCGGGATTGGGTAAAACTGTATTTTCATATATATCATTAACACCTATTTCGTGATGAACTAAATGTGCCATATTAATAATAATAATGTTACCTTTTCTAAATATTTTCTCTACTCATTTTTCATTCACTTAATTTCTGTTCTTTCATTGTTCGCACTCCTTAATGTTTCTCTTATATTCTTTCACACTCAGTAACCACTTGCGTGTTAGTGGCTTTGTTACCTTGCTTGGGGCGAAATGATTAAAACAAAAATACAATTCGCTACTTGTAACCCGATTTGAAAACTGTCGCGAACGATCTTGTCCCAAAAATGACAAGGATTTAAACGCTGATGTTTATATGGAATCTAATATTTTTAACGTCGAAAGTTTTCCTGGTATAACAGAGTTTTAACATCTATTCAACGTTTTAATTGCACGTGAAGAAAGAATTAAGATTAAACAGTGGTTAAAATAAAAACGCCGGTAAAATAAGTGAATAAGGAAAAGAACAAATTACTCAATGTTACGTAGCTACCTCCGCTAATTCAGTATACGTAAGCTTTAAAATGAATTTTTAAAAAGGATAAAAGCTTACTTGAAGCTTTCATTTTAGCTTTAATTGAAAGCTAAAAGATTCAAATTTACTATTTCTAGTCAGTAAAATAGTCTGTTGTATATTTCAAAAAGAAATTGATCGAAATCGATATTTTTTCGATAAAATCGCCCATTTTGACACTTTTGTAAAAAAAAAAAAAAGTTAATTCTCGGTTTTAAAAATCTTGCAAAAATAAAATATATATTTCAGGAAAATTAGCAAATTGAAAGTTGAGTTAATCTGATTTGAAATAAATATTACTTAATTATGTTGTATATAAGCATTTCTTAACTACGAAGTCCTGTTTTTCCGATGCATTGAACGATTTATCGACCGTCTAACATGTTAAGTAGGGTGAAGAAGAATTCCTAGCAGGCGATAAATTTTGTATGAGGGTTTTTCTCTAAGGGGAGGGACTCTTAAAACACATGACTTTTTAATGATAATGTCAGGTATGAACATCCGTTCTTAGAAATTTTACATGTATACAAAAAACAAATGGAAATCTTTTTTTAAAATATTCCGGGTCGTCTGATTGTAATAAGATTTACAATATAGGATTAGTAAATATATTCTTACTTAATGACAATATTTTCTAAGAGTTACACCATTAAAACTGAATTTTAAAATCTTTATCAATTATACAATTTAAAATTGTAAAAAAAAAAAATGAAAAGTCTTGTAAAAATTAATTTTTCAGCGAATTTCTTTTTCTTCGGGCAATATTGTCTTTAATATATATTATTCATAAAGGCAGTTAAAAGCTTCTCTAATTAAATAATGTCTTAGTTTTATTGCGTTTTTTTATTTTTTGATTCAGAACAGATTTTAAGTGAGACAGGGTTCGATTGTACAAAAAAAATTCGGTGATTTAAATTCTTCAAAGTATTCTACTTTTAGCTAATATAGTCACCAATAATTATTACGTTGAATTTCTCAAGTTTTCATAAAATTAAGTAAAGCTCTGAAATACATGTAAAAAAATTATCAAGATTTTTCAACACAAAAGAATAATTTCATTGATTTGTGAATAAGTTCTGAAAATTTTATTAAAATCCGATAATTATTTGATTTTTGCAAGAATTTCCAAATGAAGGTGTCTGTTACCGCAAAAGAAAAAAGGTTAAATTTTGCTAAAAGTTAGTACAACCACTGACGCTAGAAAAAAACAAATATTTTAATCAAAATTTCGAATGTTCTAAAAACAAGTAAAAAATTTAATTATTCAAAAAATACTTTGATCCTTCCTCTTAACATAAATATTTTGACGATAAATTTCTATTTTTATTACGTTTTCATCACGGTATACTGATTTTTTTTTTTTTTTTTTTTTTTTTTTAATAGCGATCTCATAAGTTTGAGCAAATTTCCTCTTTAAGCAAGCGGGGCGCAGTAGAGAGAGAGTGAGAGTAAGAAAGAGAGAGAGTGGGAGTAAGACTGTATATGAATGAAATGTCCGTTTCATAACCCAGTCCAGACCTGTCAACCTGCTCCTGCGCACTGAGCCTTATATTCTCTAGTATAATGAGTTTTTTACGCAAAATTTAGGGTCGCACTATACACAGATTTTGGTGCTGTTTTTGCTTTATTTGTTTTTTGTTTTTGTTTTTGTTTTTTTTTTTTTTTTTTTTTTTTTTTTTTTTTTTTGGTGTTTTTTTTTTTGTGGTTTTTTTTTTGTTTTTTTTTTTAGTTTTTTTTTTGTGGTTTGTTTTTTGTGGTTTGTTTTTGCTTTTTGTGGTTTGTTTTTGCTTTTTGTGGCTTGTTTTTGCTTTTTGTGTTTTGTTTTGTGTTTTTTTTTGTGGTTTGTTTTGTTTTTTTTGTGGTTTGTTTTGGGGTTTTTTTTTTTTGTGGTTTTTTTTGGGGTTTTTTTTTGTGGTTTGTTTTTGTTTTTTTTGTGGTTTGTTTTTTGTTTGTTTTGTTTTTTGTTATGAGATTAAGTCATGCATTTTCGATTATTATACATAGGTAAATTTTTCTGGAGGTGTTAAAATTCATGCAAAAAATCAGCGATCACTCTCTACATGAATTCGACTTATAGACAAGTATATACGGTACATTACCAACAGACAACCCATAATAGACAAAAAACACAGTGCAAAGTGTCTTATAACTCTGCTTTTCGTTAAAAAAGTTTGTTTCCAACAGATCTATGGGGTGCATTCCAGAATTTTTCAGCCGTTTTCAGGAGAGACATCTATTAATTTCAAAGGAATACAAAACTCTAATCTTCTTCAAATTAGGATCTTTCGACTTCAATGCACTTGTAGCACTCCAGCCACTTTCTGAAGTCCCCATGGAAATCATCCAAAATGAAGGGAAGGTGTCCAGGACCCTTGTCACAACCTCTTTTATCTTGTCAATGTTTTCAAAACGACTGCCCCTGAGGTTCTCCTTCAGCTTGAGGAACAACCAAAAGTCACAGGGGGGCGCAAGGTCTGGACTGTCGTGAGGGTGAGGGATGTTTTGATGCCCATCTCTGTCAGACAAAACTTTTTATTCCATAGTGAGCTTCAAACTATCTTCATGTCCCTACTGCATCCTGCAAACTAGTCAGCTGTGTGACAAGCAGTGTTTAGTAGGGTGTGTTCAAACAGCTGTTACAACCATCTCCTTCAGTCTGGAATAATAAAAGTTGGTAGGTCAGTTTATTAGATATATAGCAATGATATACTAAAATTACAATAATCTAGAACAGTTATAACAGCTTCTTCTAAAAAAAAACTCAAAACTTCTGGAATGACGTTCGTGCATAGAAAAGACTAAAGGTCCTTTCTTCTTTAAGCGATCCACAACTTCTTGTCCTTCGAAGCTCTTAATTTTTTTTTTTTTTTGTTATTTCTTCTAAGCCTTGTACCATCATCCATTTATTCAAGCTCACTAAATATGTTATGCGTTATACTCAAATTCCCTGTCCTATGAGTATCAGATTTTCTAAGCCCTCTTTCCTTATGTGGCCTATGAATTTCAACTGTCTCATCCTGATTAAATATCAATGTCCTTTTTGTTTCATATTTTCTTTAAAACTTCATCGTTGCTCACGTATTTCGTCCATGGCATCCCCAGCATCCTTCTGTATAACATTTTTACGTAACTTTAAATTATTCTTGCTATTAGCTGACAACAACATTTATTCTGTCGAACTGGTTTCCGGCAGTTTTTTTTTTTTTTTTTTTTTTTTTTAGGCAGTTTTACCTCTTTGTAGTAATTATCATGTAACCTGCTGTGTGGTCGACCAAATCGGTACCCTCACAAAGCTTCACTGGAAAATAAGGTAATTAGAAAAAAATAGCAGTATTAAAAATTTGACCAAAGTTCAGATGGGCCTTCTTGTAGGGGTCAACTTGCACAATGTAGTAAATTGGGTTCCATCGTAATGTATTCAACCAGTGAGGTAACGATACGGCGTCGTTGGGCGAAGGGCTTCCTAGGCTCACCAGACATGGCGGAATGTTCAAATGTCGATAGAATGAACGGCTACGTGGCCGTAACCAAGGCAAGCCTTCGGTTTGGATATCAGCTGTGGTTTGACCTGAAGAAAGATCGGTTCCGACAGGTCTACTTGCTTAAGATATGTTACACAAGAATGAATACCACTCCGAATCTCGATCCAGATATCTAGAGCTAACTAATTCGGCGCACAGCAGCGTACCGAATTTATGACCACACCTAATCATGGGACTGATGATAGAAATAACATTTTTTTTATTTTTGTTTTCCTATTATACTATTTTAATGTCTATTTTGATTGCATAAGATTTTGTACCCTCAGAAAAATCTTTTTTTTTTTTTTTTTTTTTTTTTCTTTTTTTCTATTTTTTTTTCTATTTTTTTAGTAGTTAAATCATGACATGTTAACTGGCTTGATGGGAAAGTGAGATCCAGTGAACTTCTGACTCGAGTGGCATTTTTAAGTTTATTTATACTGTCGATTGCTTTAAAACAATTAGTACTCATCGCTTTTTATTTGTTTTTTCTACAGGTGAGGAAAGTGTCCTTTGCTGAGAGGGAAAGATGGACTTTGGATCGGACGAAGACGACTGTATTAACATGACATCATACAACGATTGTCATCAGAGCGATGGGTCGATGTACTACGAAGACGATTACAGATTTATCGATGCCTGTATCGATGGCGACCTCGAAGCTGTCCAAGCTATTCTAGAAGATGATTTCACGAAGGAAGAAATTAATGAGAGAGATAAATCCGGAAGGGTAAGTAGTTATGAAGATATTATCAATAATAAATAAATATATATATATATATATATATATATAGGTACACCAGTTCAAAACAATTGGACAATTTTACATATATGCATATTAGTACACCGGTCTAACAATTGGACAATTTTTGGACAATTTTATATATATTATATTATATATATATATATATATATATATATATATATATATATATAAATATAATTAGTCATACACAGACAGGCTGTTTCCCTGTATCACAGCGAAATCAGTGTGGCTAGACGTTCGATTGATTCAAGCCGGGATTCGCGAAGTCATTCAAAGGGAAGATTTCCAGGACCATTGTCAATGTTTTTAAAACGACTGCCTCCGACAATATAACCAGTGTGGGTTAAGTTTTCCAAGCCCTCTTTGCTAATATGTCCTAAGAATTTCAGCTGTCTTTATCTTATTCTGAGTATAAGCGTTCTTTCTGTTACCATTTTCTTTAAGTATTCCATATTGCTTACTCGCTCCTTCCATGGAATTTCGAGTAGAACATTTCTGACGACTCCGGTTTTCTCTTCATCTGTGAGTAGATTGTTCAGAATTCACTGCCATATAAGAGGATGGATATCACATAGCAATCGAGTAGTTTTTTGGGTTTTTTTTTTTTTTGTTTCTAACGATATTTTCCGTTCTTAACTCTTGGAATGCTTCTTTCGCTAGTCCAAGGCGTGTTCGGATCTCGGCGTCTCATTTTCCATCCTCTGCTAAAATGCTTTACAGATACTTGAACCTCTGCACTTGTCTGATGTTTATATCCCAAATTCTTAACTCGCATTTACGGGTTTTTCTCTTGCTGATAACCATACTTTCTGTCTTCTTGCCATTGATGGTTAGTTGTTTTTCTCTCTCTTTCTTCTACCACCCTGTCTAGGATGTCATGATGTTTATATCTCCAATTCTTAACTCTCATCTAGGGTTTTTTTCTCTTGCTGATGACCATACTTTCTGTCTTCTTGCCATTGTGGTTAGTCCTTTTTTTCAATATGTGTCAGAGATCCTACCCATAAGCCGTCAAAGAGAAATTGAAATTTTAGCGTTTTCTATACGAAATACGCCAGCGGCTAAAAGAACTCAATTCGTACTTGAAGAGTGTGTGTATATATATATATATATATATATATATATATATATATATATATATATATATATATATATATAATGAGAGAGAGGATGTCTTCCATATTTGATATATTTAGACTGAACGAGCGTATTACAAAGTATTTGGATTCCTTAGTCATGCATACATAGTTAGTACGATTCAGTATTAGTGGTGCAACTCCTACTAGCAACCACTGTATTCAGCTAACTAATATTTGTTGACCCATGCCAATTTACTTGACTGTGTTGCATCTTATCCACCACCGACCATTGCATATCAAGCCAAAGTATCGCTGTGCTGATGCTTGCCATTGGAACTGGAGATCTACTACTCTCCCCAGTTTTATTTGTAATTGAGGTTTGCTCTCTTTTTTTCTTATTAAATGTTTATCAAATACTAAGCACAAGAGGCTCTCAAGGAAAATCGTTTCTGGATGCAGTTGTTTTATGGACTGGCTCGACGTATTGACGTGTCTGATTAGGACATAAACTACGGTTAGCATTTTAAAACATTGGAGGACGATAGAAATTGTTTTTAAGTACAATTGTGGGGTCTAAAAACGGAAAAAAGAAGGTAAGATTATTGAAACAAATTTCAATCAGATAAGAAACGAATCTGATCATTGGAGACAGAAGAACGGAAGAAATTTGTCAATGGTGTTCGATTCCGCGCGAAGTGCCGTACCTTGTTTGATCTCCAAATTCTTTAACTCAAACGGAAGTACTCACTTCGACACGCACAGCTCATATTGACAAAAACAGGCCTTAATTTTGTTCGGCTCAGTAAACCCACTTTCTAAATACCTTCCAAAATTACCAGGGTCATAAAACCTCTTTTTTGAAAATTCAAAAAAAGTCCCATGCGTTTTCTATAGCAGACGGTTCTGAGCCAGGGACTCACTATAAAGCCAATGCTGATTTCCCTCACAAAGGTAAATTCGACCTCGGTGTCTTCCTCTCTATTTCTCACTTGCCCCTAATATAACCAGTGTGGGTTAAGTTTTCCAAGCCCTCTTTGCTAATATGTCCTAAGAATTTCAGCTGTCTTTATCTTATTCTGAGTATAAGCGTTCTTTCTGTTACCATTTTCTTTAAGTATTCCATATTGCTTACTCGCTCCTTCCATGGAATTTCGAGTAGAACATTTCTGACGACTCCGGTTTTCTCTTCATCTGTGAGTAGATTGTTCAGAATTCACTGCCATATAAGAGGATGGATATCACATAGCAATCGAGTAGTTTTTTGGGTTTTTTTTTTTTTTTGTTTCTAACGATATTTTCCGTTCTTAACTCTTGGAATGCTTCTTTCGCTAGTCCAAGGCGTGTTCGGATCTCGGCGTCTCATTTTCCATCCTCTGCTAAAATGCTTTACAGATACTTGAACCTCTGCACTTGTCTGATGTTTATATCCCAAATTCTTAACTCGCATTTACGGGTTTTTCTCTTGCTGATAACCATACTTTCTGTCTTCTTGCCATTGATGGTTAGTTGTTTTTCTCTCTCTTTCTTCTACCACCCTGTCTAGGATGTCATGATGTTTATATCTCCAATTCTTAACTCTCATCTAGGGTTTTTTTCTCTTGCTGATGACCATACTTTCTGTCTTCTTGCCATTGTGGTTAGTCCTTTTTTTCAATATGTGTCTATATTTCTGAGGTGAGGTATTGTAATTATTTACATTGTTCGTGCTTTTGTCCTCATCTTTACTGTCATATTCACGACGTTTCAACCGTTGTACGCTCCGGCCCTCTTCAGGTGATTGGAATTTCGTACTGAACCCATTATTCCGTTCACCAACGTAAATTTTCTAGTTCCATGTACCACGTTTCACTAGGCCTTGAGGATAAAAGTGGATAAAAGCGTTAGTTGAGACTTGTTAGTTGAATTCCTGGCTACAGCTGCAGTGGTGAACAAAAACAAAAAAATGAGGTTGTCATTAAGTTTATGAAACTATTTGAAAGTTATAACATCTAGAAAATTATAATCATTGCTTTATAAAAGCTAGATTGGCTCTAGTCTGCAGCCTGTATTAGCCAAAAGGATATTATGAGCCTCTGCTGCCGCTTATACTAGCCAAAAGGAAAATCTGGGCCTAGGCTGTAACCTATATTAGTGTTGTGACCTGTTTAGGGGCCAGAAAGAAAGACACAGAAAGAAGGTAGATTGAACAAGTGTATTGAAATAACAGAACATATATACAAAATAAGAGTGTTATTAGTCAGCAGATAGAAGTGTTCGTAAGAACTTTCTGTTACACTGCGTCCTGACTGCCCGCTTAGGAAGTCTCGCAAGTTAGTATTTATGAAGGAGGAAGAGTTCATTCTAATGTAGATAGGTCACCATAACAATTATCCAAAAGGATAATTTGGTCCTAGGCTGCTGCCTATATTAGCCAAAAGAATAACCTGGCCCTGTGTGTGTCTTCTAAATATAACGATTATATTAATAAGAAACATATACATAATTAATTATTATAGAATGGAAATAGTTTTAAAAATACAGAAATGGATCGGTTTCACTTTTACAACCACTTCCAATCCTAATATGAGATGAAGTGATATAAAATAAAATTACAACATCGACAAAATATTTCAGTTTACTTAAGATTATACGCACGAGACGTACAATAGATCTATCGTATCTACAGATCAATATGTATAGGTTCCAAAATAATAGTAATGGTGAGAATAACCGTTTCCTTATAAGGAAATATTCCTCTTCGTTGAATTTTATAAAATGTTTTACTTAAAACAGTTTTTCAGGTAAATAGGTTTCTCAAATCAACTGTTATCGCTCTTCCTAGTATCGACCGGAGTTTCCTTCCTAATATTTTGTTTAAGGCAGGCTGGAAAGTCAACATTATAAAACATACCATATTAAATTCACACTTCCAAACTCAAATTCAACTCATAGCAATATTTATTTTACATATTGTAATACAGCATGTTGAATATTATCAAATAAAGGGTGTTTCATTAAAACGGATCAAAGTCAGCAGTAAATAAATCTGTGTTATCGGTGAAAATTTATTTATTTTTCTATTGGATCATGTTATTTAAGTAATGGTAATTATGTGTGAAAAATAATATCGCCCAAATGTCCGCCAAGGTTTCGGCGGCATACCTCCACACGATGGTCAAATTTTTTGATGACGTCTTTGCATAGTTGCTCTTTGATCTCCCCAATATGCCTTATTATCTCATCCTTCAGCTTTAGAATTGTTGTTGGCTTGTTGGCATAGACCTTACTTTTGAGATGACCCCAAAGGAAGAAATCTAAAGGCATCAAGTCGCACGATAATGGTGGCCAATTGACTTCGCTGTTTCGAGAGAGGATGCGACCTGGGAAAATTTCTGTTTGAACATCTATTTTGGTAACAGACTTTGATAACTTTGTTTGATTGTTAATCTTTCCATGGTTGAAATTGCCAAAGACTTAAGTTGTTAAATCTGAAGGAAAAAGAAAAAAAAATCATTAGACGCTTAAACTTAATTCACATTTAAAATCGGTCCAAGTTATCGGAACACCCTTTATTTGGTAATGGTAATATTAGCTGTTTCCTTCTAAGGAAACATTTGGCATTGATTTGTAACACTGTATGGCTGGCTGGCTGGGATGAGACTTATTGTCATTAGGTAACCTACTTAAGTAGAGTTGATTAAATAACTGTTGTCTGTTTTAATCTACACGTATGCAGATCGTACAAAGATCAGATATTCCATTGTTTAGGTAGCGCGTCCACATATACATAATGTCACAGAAAATTTGCAGAAAACTCGAGCAAAAAAGGTGGTGTTCTTCTTCTGTACAGAAAATGTCGGCCGGCTGGTACAGAGTGTCCATTGGTTGACATGTCGGACCACGGTGTTATATGCACCACCACCCCACCGGAACTACTGTTGGAAAAATAAAACTGGATTCTCTCCGCAAACACTGAGTGTTATCTTTGCTGTGTCCAAGTGAATCTTTCTCCGATTTCATCCACTTGTGAGCATATCACGACCTTGGCAGTTTCAGCCAACACCGATAAACCATCTTCGAAAAAAAATAACGGCGAAACACAACGTGGGGTCGATTGTTTGTTTTAGCGAATCTCTCGAAACGGTAGGTTATGGCCACAAATTGACCAAGAAGCTATTGCTCCTCTCAGTTTAAATTTATAAACTCTTTTAAACCAGTTTTTCAGGAAGATAGGCTTCTCAAGTCCAGGTATCGCACTTTATAATTGTTGTAGAGTAGTTTTCACAGTGGATGCTTGTATTTCACTAAGTCGGTCTTAAATTAGGTTCGACGTACAAAATGTTAAGAACTTGAAAATAATAGTTAATGAAGTAACAATCTAGTTGTGGTGGTTGATACTTCAATGTCCGACATCGACTGACTCACTCAACTCACTGAGCCCTGGCGACTGCCACTACTACTATTTATTATCTGTGGGAGACTCTATTAACAATAGAATAGGTATGTTCCGGTATAACAATAGTACTAATGGGAGTTTCCTTCCTAACCGTTTTTTAAGGTAGTGTGGAAGGTCAATATCTTGAATATATCCTTTATCTTCTCGAATTGGAAGAATTCGTCTAAGGTCATCGACATTCAAAACTAACTGTCGCTAACACCTACACACGAGCATTCGGAAGCATTCTACCAGACACTCAACCCTAATGGTTTATTTAGGCACCGGAGATGCCTACTATTGGTCAGGTAACAACTTTGCATACGTTACCGATTTCTTCATCAACAAGCTTAAACAAGAAGTACAGCTTTCGTTTGAAATCAATAAAATCCTTCCTTTTTAAAACAATTTTTCAGGAAAATTTTTCAAGTCCAGTATCTCTTCCCAGTATTAATGGAAGTTTTTTTTTTTTTTTTTTCCGAAACTTTTATTTGAAGTAGTGTGGAATATCAATATAAGGTCCTACCTAGATAATTAGAAATATTTATGAGCGATCTTTTAATAGCTTAATTATATTGCATATTTGGACCATGTCTCTCAATTTGATATTTTTTTTATCTGTTTTTGTCGAGGTAGTAGGTTGTGTCTGTAAATCATGATTCTAAGACTAATGGAATTTTGAATTATGATAATTTGTTCAGATATACTCTTTGCTGCATAGGGCCATGCATTATCATAAAACTCTTTTCTAATTTGTCAAACGGAACCTCTTTTCCTTGAGAGCAGTCTGCATTTGCTACAGCTGGTAATTGTCAAGTGGATCATACCAAAGCAATCTCACCAAACATTTAACAAAACTTTCTGTTATTAGAATAATTTTTGAAAGGTCACCAACGGTCAAATCTAACATGAACATTCGGAAAAGCTCCTCCAGACTTTCGATGTTTATACAGACACTCGAGACATCTAGAATTAGTCAGATAACAACTTAGCATAATGCTGCCGTTGTCTTCTTCAACGTGCTTTGAGAGACAACCCAGATCTTTACTTTCAGCAAGTACTTTCGTCCAACGATAAAAATAATTTTCATTGTTACTTCTTTTCAAGTAATGTGCTATCCATTTTTTCAAGTGATGTGGTTTTCGTTATTTGGTAAAGTACCTTGTGAATTTGTAACACCAATCTAATGAATATTTGATGAAGGATTTTTTAAGACAACGGATTCATCAGCCGTTTTGAATCATTGATCTAAGAAAACGTTATTATACAGCTGATAGTTTAGACCAGGCATTCTCGGGATGGGGGGGTGCTATTGTTTCTCTGTGTGGTGGGTGGAGGCGATAAGTTTTCACAGACAAGTTCTTTTCTTTCATAGTAAGACTGTCCTGTGTATGACGATAGACTACATCCGACATCCTGTGTATGACCATAAACTACATCCAACACCAAGGCCTGTGATCAGGAGATTTTGAGGAGAGTGGAACTACCTCTTAATTGCTGGTGTTCCCTGATCTGGGGTGGTGGCAACTGTTAGGGTCCCAACTATGGGCAAATAGTTAACCCCTAAACTGGGGTTAAAACACTATGAAAGTGTAAAAATAGGTTTCAATACCTGAAATACTTTGTAAAAAAAAAATTATTACCAGCAATAAATCTTTGAAAAAAAAATTACCAGCGATACATTTCTGAATAAAAAATATTACCAGAAATAGACTTTTGAAGGAAAAAAAAATATTACCAGCAATACATTTTCGGTAAAAAATATTACCAGCATTAAATAACCTATTGAGTTTGATATGCCACAAAACAAAACAAACCTTTCATACTAAGTAAGAATTATGAGTTTGTTTTAACAAACGTTTCAAAAATTTATGCTTTCTCATCAGCTTACAAAAATGAAGTCTTAATTATGTTTAATGCTCGTTCATCATACTGCATCCAACAGAAATAGTTTTTTTTTTCGTAAAGCAGTTAACCATCTCTAAATGTTTCAACGGAATTAATGGTTTTGAAATATTTCGTTCAGTATCTGGGTGCAAGTGTCGTCTGCTCTTACTCACTGACTTGCGCATTTCACTGCAATGTTTGAACAGTAATCGTGAGAAGTAGATCATGCCCAATTTTTATGTTGATTACAATCACAATGATAATATTAATAACTAGCAGCATGGCCCGGCGTTGCCCGTGCTTGATTCAAAAATTGTACGACTCGTACAGCGATCGCTATCACTTGACTTAAAATATTTTTGCCCTTCCTTGCCTTTAAAGGAGTGCCCTTTGCTATGCTGATGTTGCTACATGCCTTACTTCTTGCCTATCTCACATTGCGAATTTTTTCTAAGCTCTATACTAAACATTAAATCTGTTACGAAAAAAGAACTAAACAAAATGAACACAAAACGATCATCTTGTAAAAAGGACTCGTAACTGGAAAAACCGAATGAAAAAAGAATGTTAACAACAAATACTTTTTCACACCCAACCCAGTTCTGCAGAATCAGAATCAACGTTGAGTTTAAGCAAGCGAATGAGCCAATTGGAGTAAAGTGCCATGCAGATTTAAATTTTTCCCACTTGTGACGAATGCAGCTATCGATTTTTTGCATGCTAGCATGCTAGTTAACATTCGTGTCAGTCAGCGGTTGGCTCTCACGCTGGCCAATAGAATCTTCCTGCCTATTCGTGGCAGACAGCTATAGGCTCTCACTCTGGCCGGTAGAAAATGGCCGCAAACTACATGAAAACTGCCGTAGAAGCATGAAAAAATCGATTATTTCCACTATCGATGGGAGGTGGGAAATGCAAAGTCGGTTTTGGCCTTCCCACTAACTTTGTGCATGTAAATTTTGGTGCAAATCCGTCGAAAATTGCGGCCGTGCATTCGTTACTCACACCCCCCCCACACACACACACACATCCTGCCTTTTATAGATAGAGATTAGATCAAGTGTTAGTAATGATAACTTTGAGTTGAAAATATTGTTTCTGTTATATTTTTCAAGGGGAGACAACTCTGCACCGGGAAAACTTAGCACCAGAACAACTCGTCGCCAGGACAACTTTTTTTGAAATTTGTATTTTGTGGGATTTAGCATGATTACATTAATAAGATATTTTAATTTTTATTAAAACTTAAGCAAAGTTATGAAAGTATTTTTTACTCTTTTTTTTATTTACATAAATTTTACAAATTAAAAAATATTTATAATCATTTTATTCGTATTAATTTTAAAGATTAAAAATGTAATCATTTTATTCATATCAATTTTAAAGGTTAAAATATAATCATTATACTTATATTGATTTTAAAAATTAAAAAATAATTATAATCATTTTATTGATATTTATTTTAAAATTAAAAAAATTAAAAAAGCTCCGTCTTCCTGACGGCGAGTTGTCTTGGTGTCTTCATTTTTAGATCCTTTTACATTAATCGTGAGTACCAAAAGGAAACGTAGAGGATTATTTGGCCTATGGCTTTGTAGAAAACCCGTTTGATCAAAGACACCCCATGCAACTGCTCATTGTTCTAATGAAGCGATGAAACCGTCAAGAATTTTATAATATTTAAAAAGAAACTGTCCTGACAAAGTGAACAAACCTTTTGCTTATTTTGAAAATTTAAAGAAAAACTTTAACCAACGAAATACTGTCATTTTATTTAAAAAAAAAACAGAAATAAATGAAAGTGGCTTGATTGCATCTTATGAGATAGCGTCAGTAATTGCAAAATCTGGAATTGCACATGCAGTTACTGAAAATGTTATTAAGCCTTCCTTTGAAATTCTCATGCAAACTGTGTTGCTCAAGATTCGGCAAATGTCTTAAAAGCATTGCTATTGAGCAATGATTCAATCCAGAGAAAGAATGATGAAATATCAGCATATGTTGAAAGACAAGTAGTTGGAAAATTAAAAAGGACAAAATACTTAATTCAGATTGACGAATCAACAGTAAGCGATAACAGAGCTGCTCTTATAGCATGTTTTCGTTTGTTTTTTTATATATATATATATATATATATATATATATATATATATATATATATATATATATATATATAAAATGATTACTGAAAACTGGGTGCAGTTGTTGTTAGTGGAACTTTTAGAAACTGATACCACTGGATTAGTCATTTGTGAAGCTGCAAAATCCTGGTTTGACGAAAATCAAGTACCCTTTGAAAACTTGGTATCCTGCGCAACGGTAAGCATGAGGGATTTTGTCGGATTAAAAAAAAAATGTCCTATTCTTGCTGTGTATTGCGTGGCGCATCGTGCACATTTAGATGCCAAAAATATCAGCCCTGATCTTCATGAGTCATTGAGAGTAGTTACTAAAACAGTTAATAAAATAAAATCTCAGCAAATTTGACGGACTTTTTCGAAAGTTTTGCATTGATACCGAAGAACAACATATAAGACTTATTGTCCAGACGGAAGTCCGTTGTCTTTCAATAGGAAAATGCCTGGCCAGATTTCTAAACCTATTTGGTTCAATAGATAATTTCTTGGAAAATGTGAGAAAATTTTGGCAGAGGAAATCGAGCATCACAAATGTGACATTTACTTTTTAGCATGGATTTTTCGAAAGTTCAATGAAGTTTCAATCCATATTTGAGGTAAATTATGCACATTGCTAGATTGCAAACGTTCTGAAAGCCTTTTCTGAAAAAAAATGGACTTATTTTGAGTTACTATACAAAAGAATTTCAATAACACGCCCGAGTTAACATAAATGAGCACATATAAGAACAAACTAATTAAAAATACGCAGAATATTTAGGAAAATTAACTGAAGAACTAAGTCGCCAATTTTCGTTATAGATCCATCCATGGATGATGGATCCTTTTTGGTTATGGCATAGAAGCTGTCGGTGAAAATATGCAGGAAGAACTTATTGAAACACAAGGATGAATGCAAGTATAAATTTAAAAGCGACGGAATACCAGAATTATGGCTGTCAAATACAGCAAAACAGCTGTATCCAAACACTACGATGCTTTCCAACCTCTTATTTGGTTGAATGTGCATTCAGTGAAAATTAATAAAATCTTGACCAAATTCAGAACTAAAATTGATATCTGTACTCGAGCAGATATAAGACTAAAACTTACAAATTTTAAAGCAAATATTAAATTTCTAACAGCAAAGCATCAAGTACAAGGATCAGATTAAAAAGTAATGCAAGTAAAATATTTTAATTTATATTTTTTACAAATACATTCGGGTGATTACCTCGAAAAATAGTGAAAAAAGGGTAAAAAAAAAAAATGAAAAAGGTTAAGAATCCCTGGTTTAGACATTTTATGACATCCTTATGAGCGTTTAAACCATAAAAGGCTATTGGAGTTCATGACTATAGTACTTAGATTAATGTTTTGGCTTTGTAGCAACTTGTTTTATTGTGCAAAACTACACCTAGCGCAGTCTATTCTCTGTTCAATTTCCTTATCTCCTATATTAAATTTGTTATAACTGGTCCATGCACCGAGATATTTGAAGAGTTTAAGATTTACTTATTCCACACCTGAATTTTTTTATGATAGATTCAGGGCAAGGTAACATCATTGCTTTCATTCCAATTCCGGATCATTATTTCTGCTTCTGAAAAGTAAATCCTACTTCTAGAAGCAGATTGTAAAGAACGTGTCGTGGTAATGCGTTGGACTTACCTGATATATGGCTGGCCACTCGTATTCGAGGATACCTGTATACTAGGGCGGCTAGACAATCCCTATTGCAGACGCTTGTTCAGTCACATTTGTATTTCTTCAACACCCACAGAGCCCACCTGTGGTTTATACTGCAACTATGCTGAGCAGATCTTAGTTACAGTTTCTGGGAGAGAGCGTGTTATCTAGCGTGATCAACAATTTGAACAAAGCCAGCACGCACAAACCCTCTGCCACGATGACTTGTGATTTCGTGCTAGCACAGCTATCGACGGTCCCCCAAGTGTTCCGTCTACCCAATTTCACTCACTTGTGGTATGGTTTTCAGGCATTTTCCAACGGTGCCGCACGCTGGGATCGACCCCTCCAGTCCGATAACATCAGGAAGTCTCCTTCCTGACAAATCGACCATGATGAGATTCGAACTCGGGTCTCATGGTCAGAATACGAACGTTCTAACCACTCGTGCGTGCGTGTATATATATATAAAATATATATATATATATATATATATATATATATATATATATATATATATATATATATATATATATATATATATATATAATATATATATATATATATATATATATATATATATATATATATATATATATATATATATATATATATATATATATATATATATATATATATATATATAATATATATATATATATATATATATATATATATATATATATATATATATATATATATATATATATATATATATATATATATAATATATATATATACGCGTATATATATATATATATATATATATATATATATATATATATATATATATATACATATATAAATACAATATATATATAAATATATAAAAATATATATATATATATATATATATATATATATATATATATATATATAATATATTATATATATATATATATATAATATATATATATATATAATATATATATATATATATATATATTTGTGTATTTTGAGGGTCAAAAAGTGTGTGTATCTCCAAAAGGGTATCTCGAGATGTGGGATTACAATATTACAAACGCGTTCACATATGAAATACAACGAAATAAACATGAAAAAAAAAACAATAAATTGCTTTAGTATATATTTCAGAGAAATGATTGTATATTTTAAAGAACAGATATGTATACAGAAATAAAGAAGTTTTACTGTTAGTGGCAACATGTTTTATTCCAGATTGTCCTGATCTTCGGACTTCTGCTGCGGTCGAAAAACAAAGAATGTTTTGAGTTTTCTTTCTTTTGGCGGTAAAACGCTTTTTCTGACGCATCATGGGAGTATTCTATATTCTATTTAACTCTTTTAATAATCTATTTTTATCTTTATTAATTACCATTCCCATTTGTATTTTAAAGTATTCTTTATTGCTTAAATTTTAATTTTCCTTGAATTATTAATTATTTAAGTTCCATACTACTACATAGTCTACTAGTTGGGGTCATTTAGTAATTAATTTATTGCTGTCACTACAAATATTTTTTTCTTTAAGTTAAATAAGAGGTGCATCAACAGTATTCAGATACCATGGTAATTAACTGCAAATTTTATGTGGGCATTAAAACCGGTTTGAACTTTTTCATGCACACGATCGTACGGATGTTGAATTCTATATTGTGATTTCATATCTCTTGTACATGTTGACACGTAGCTGGGCTAATTGAACGATTTCAGTGTCGTCCCGTGTTTAATATGCGACAGGTCTGACAATTTCACCAACCAAAAAAGTTGTCAAACATTTACAGAACATGTTGAATAGTACAAGCTTCGTCTATCAAGTTTTCTTAACCCTTCCAAAATGAGATTTTTTTTTTTTCATTTTATTTTTTAAGGTCGAATATAGCCGTTTGTGTGTACCGCACATTTATAACTATGCAAATAAAGTTTTTTGTTTTTTTTACAGACAGACGAATAGATTTTCTAGTTTAAAAAAAGAAGCGATGTGTCTTTTGCAACAAGCAAATCTGATATGTAAGGTACCTTGATATCATTAACAGAGAAAAAAATTCTTTTAGTGACTAAATAATGATACTATGAACTTATATGAATAGAAAAGTTTGTTAAATTACTGTAAACCTTTGCAACGATCTAATTGGATAGAATTCACCTTTTGGCTAAAAGGGGTCATAATATCAAAAACCAGAAGAAAAAATGATTAAAATGAGATTATGAATTTTTCATCGTACTTCCCCAAGAAACTGTGTTTATTATCTGCCTGTTTCTGAGATGAGCTATTGTAATCATTTACATTATTGACATTGTTCCGGCCTTCTTCATGGGGTAGGTGGGCGAAATAAAGGGTTCAGTTGGAAATTCCAATCATCTGAAGAAGGCCGTAGCGTACAACGACCGAAACACCGTGAATATGGCAACAAAGATGAGGACAGCCGTCCGAATAATGTAAATAGTGTAAAAGCTTCCGTTTAATATATTAAAGGCTTTATTGAAAGTAGCTGTGTTTTTCTTCATCTAGGATTAGTAGTGAGAACCGAAAAAAATGAATTCTCTCTCCTCTTCTATCCTTCTCTTTCAACCAACGAAAAAGCAACCCTCAAATAAAGAGAGGAAGAAGAAAAGACTAAACCTGGATCAGGAGTTTACTTATTTATGACTATGGATCTACCAAAATAAGACAGGCTCCACGCATAATTTTGGCCAATCAAAAAAATTACCACAAAGATTTTTGATGTTGACCAAAATCAAGATTCGCGCCAGAGTCTGGTAGCCTTCACAAAAGGATATAAGCTCACAACTCTGAACTAGACAAGAGAAGGGGGTGACATGGAAAGGTCAAAAAGTAGTTGAAAGGTCATCTACTAAAGATATTTTCTTCCCTTCTTAGGTCAGCATCAATTTACTGTGTCTTTCTCAGCCTAATCTCTAAGATGACGACTTCTGAACTGGTGAAACTACCCACTATCAAGCTGAAACTGACTTTCTCCGGACTGCTACTAAGATCTATCTGATAAACGAACATTTTCTTAACCCGAATGTCAAATAACTCCCACTAATCTAAATCACACACACACACACACACACACACACACTTAATTGATAATATTAGTGGTATATATATATATATATATATATATATATATATATATATATATATATATATATATAAATTCCCAAGAGGAAAGAATCCAGAACAGAGTAAGAATATAATATAAAAAGGCTAAACACTAATATTCCATGGATATAATTTATTATATTGGAATCGTAATCACGATCCAATTAATCAGACCTACAAATTCAATTTGAATTTGTAGGTCTGATAATTGATCGTGATTATGATTCCAATGTAATAAATTATATCCATGGAATATTAGTGTTTAGCCTTTATATATATATATATATATATATCTTTTGTGTCAGTTCGTTTTATCCCAAAGTTTCCGGTAAAATAATTACGAACAATCCTCTGGCACAACACTTCACATTTTCTCATAATAAATCTATTTTTCATATTCAATACATTCTCTTAAAGTTGATATACTGAAGGACATCCAAATTAGGTTCATTTGGATTCTAATAATTAATCTATTTGTAATCGTCCGTGACTAGTCTAAAAATGAGTTTTTTCTGTGTCGAGTAAACAAGATAACTGCTTAAATTGCTAGCCGATAATTCTTCCATTCAGATAATGTGGAAGCCATTTTCCTGGCGTCTGACATTTTCTTCCACCCCTTATGGATTGTAAACGATATACTAGTGCCGACTGACTCTGCATAGGAAGTAGACGAGAAAGATTTCGTTGACAATGTACAAAAGACGACGTTGAGAACTTGTCAACACGGGTAGTTACTATTTGGTAGTGAATTCGATCCTTACTATTAAATTATAACATTCGATATTAAATCAACCAACAAGAGTTAACATGTACAATCAATTAAGCAACAATCAAAATGAGATAATGTTTAGTGAGTCTAGTACGGTTGACTTAATGTATTGTGACTGTAATCCGCACTGTGTGTCTCATACAAAATTAGACATTAAATCACACGACAAGGGTTGACATGTTCTAAAAACAACCAACAATTTGATGAGAAATGAACAATAAGATTGCCTCAGTCAAAGGAAAACTCGTTTTTTTTTTTCTTAATCCCTTGTTCAGTATTTATGATCAACTTTCAAACCTTAATTATTTGTTCATTTAAAATACTACATTTATTAGAAAATATATTCAGTTTAAATACAAAAGTCACGTATTTGAACCGGCATTTAAGATCCTAGTTTGGTACATGTCATTTCAATGATGGCAAGATGATCAAATTTCAAATCTAAATTGTTTGTCCATTTAAAATAAATGAGCGCCTGAAAAACACACCATTTTTTTTGGTGGGGTCAAGAATGTTAAAGATTGCCAGGATTTCTTAGCTTGGAAGAAGGATTGGAGAGAGAAATATTGTCTATAAAATGAACTTGTTTACATCATTGAGATACAATGAAGAATGGTATAATGAATTGGTTCAGTTCGTATATTTACTTGTGCTTTATATTCAGTTATAGAAGACATTTATTTGAACCGGCATTTATGATTCTAATTTGGTTCATGTCACTTTGCTGATGATCAAATTTTAAATCTAAATTTTGTCCATTTTAAAATCCTACATTTATTAGAAAATATATTCAGATTAAATACAGAAATAATTTATTTGAACCAGCATTTATCTAAATTAATTGTCCATTTAAGATTACATTTATTAGAAAATATATTCGGTTTTATATATAGGAGCCATAAAAATGACGTTAAAGGCCAGTATATTTCAATTTATAAATTTTCCTGTTACTTAGAAAGGGAAATTAGCCCTCACCACACACATGACATTTTAATTTCATTCCAATTGTGTGTGGATGGATATTTGTGTGCATCTTGCTTAAGGCTGTCCGTCATGCTGACGACGACGCTGTCTTTCCATCTTCGTCCGTCTTCTGTGGGTTGGCAAATGAGATAGCAGCCTGATCCGCAATCGACAGGTTTTCGGATATAGTTAGCAGGGGAAACATGCCCAGGGCGGGATTGGTAAGTTACAGATGATCGCGCCTCCTTGACGTCCGCCACCCGGTCTGATCCCTTGCAAGGTTCTCTAGTTGTGTCGGGTCAATGTTGCAAGAAATAAGAGCACGCCTAAGGTAGTCTCGGAATCGTTTCTTTGGGCCGGTATGTGCATCTATATTTTAAATCAATGACAGGATTAAATGCATGTCTGCAAAATTATAAAATAAATTCTGTTCATTACTGATTAATTTCTGAAAAGTTTAATAAAAATTGGAATCGTCTGATCTTTATTATTTTATATATATATATAATATATATATATATATATATATATTCATGAATTAGATTCAAACTGATAAAGAGATTACCTTAACTGTCTTTTACAATATTAAGAGTACTATTGGTCGGGTAAACAAACTGTTATAGTTTAAAACTTTTTTTAATGTGTTCTCTATGAATGTGTTAATTAATAAATACAGTATTTAACTTATATTAAATCCCTAAATTATTTGTAAAAAAGTTAAATATTTAAATTGCTAGCAAGCATCAAATTAATTTCTTCGTGGATTTTTTTTAGACATCTAAATTACTATCAAACATTAAAATCTATTTTTTTACATAAATTGCTTACCACCCCTCTCCTTCATATGTAAAACCCCTTTACAGCCTCTTTCTCTTTACTTCCCCCTCTTTCTTTTCTCTTCTCCCCTCCCATTTCAATATATCACTTCCGTTAAGTTAACCGTTTAAATAGGTCAAGGTCTGGTCACTCCTCCTCCCCCAATACTAAGTATGATTGAGAGAGTTATTAAATTAAACTCTCTCTAAACTCTACCATGTCTCTCTAACCACTATTTATTACCCTCTCTGTTAAATTACAAAAACTTACACTACCCATCAGTTTTAATTTCATTCTGCGTTTCATCTTTTGGAAGTGCTATCTGATGATCCGGCGTCCTTTAAAAGGGCTCTCATAAGATAAATTATTATAATGGAACCTTAAAGTGGTCTGTTTTTCTTTTAAAATATATTATAGCAATCTTAATTAATTTATTGCTCATCCCAGTGTGGGTGTTAACTTGACTGAGTTGGCGAAGACTGAATATTATTCCAATGTCTTATTTCAAACTTTGTAAAAATTATGCATGTGTGATTTTTGTATACCCTAGTTTAATTTGTTTTCTTTTACGGTATATCAACCTCAATGGGTTATTTAATGCCGACAAAATTTTTATTCCTGGTAATATTTTTTTTCAAAAATGTATTGCTGGTAATAATTTTTCCTCAAAAATTTAATGATGGTAATAATTTTTTTACAAAGTATTTCTGGTATTAAAATCTATTTTTAAATTTTCATAGTGTTTTGACCCCAGTTTGTGGGATTAACTATTTGTCCATAGCTGGGACCCTAACAGGTGCTACTACCTAAGGGTAGACCTGGGAACACCAGCAATTAAGAGATGGTTCCACGCTCCTCAAAACTTGAGCAGAGGCCTTGCTGTTGGACGTAGTTTATCGTCTTACCCAGGACGTGTATACCCTAGATATCACAAAAGGCAAAAAAAAAAAAAACAGACAGCGCGTAACGAACACTTCTCATACATATATATGTATATATATATATATATATGTGTGTGTGTGTGTTTGAATAAAAAACAGACTACGTTAAGATTCCATGTAATAAGCTATTTCACCATAACCCCTTTAACAGGATTCTGGATCATCAGACTTTACTTCCAAAAGCTAAAATGAAAAGAAATTCACACGTTTTGACGGACCTCATCAAATATACGTAAAATTAACGAAGTGAGGAAGTGAGGTGTGAGAAAGGATATGAGTGTGTCATATGTATCATTTCAATTTCCTATTTTTAACCCCAGTGTGTCGGCTAGATGTTGCTCAAATTTCGTCTCGTCTCTAGATATAGATGGCTAAGGGGTGAATGAGAAGAACGACATTAAAGGAAGAAGCTACAACAACCCCAATCAATTACACAACAGGTTTCATTCAAATTCTTAGACGCTGTTAATTCGCGTTACTTTAACGTGCATATTTGGGAGGTTATGGTTTGATAAATATCTAAATGTTTAAACAATCTACGAAGAAATTAATTTGAAATTCGGTGGAGTTTTGGGTATTTTCTATGAAACAGTCGATTGGAAAAATTCATAGACAGTACATTGAAAGAGTAATCCATTTTATATTTGGTAATCTTTTTATTCTACTAAAACTTTTATCTTATTGCTTGTTAGGTTGACATCTATTCGTTTGATTTTTGTTCATTAAGTAAACTCGTGATTGATTTATGTACCCAATTATCAACGGTTATTCCCATTTAAGTAATTTTATCATCAATAATGGGGTAGTATATTTCAATCTCAATTAAAATACCAATCTAAACTTTACCTTCGTGCTATTTAAAACTCGCTTCCAATTGGAGAATATTAGCGGAGAGATTTGGATGAGATGTCACTAGCAGAAAATTAGGTCCTTCTTTTACAATCTTTTATCTACACATGTCTTAAACCCCTATTTATATCCACATACCTATATCTTCTTATATGCCTATGAGTTCCTATATACGCCTACACACACATTCACACGAAAAAAAACATATGTATATTTCCATATTTACACATATACACCTGCAGAGAAAACGCATATCCATATATCTCCATACATATCTCCATATACACTTATACTTACATATATACATATACACATAAGGACACCTGTATATCCATATACATCCGCACATAGATATTTACACACCTATATGTATACACATACACAATACACACATATATGCATACATACACACATGCATGCATATACATACGTAATATGCAGCATATCTACATACACACATATGCGTTAATTTGCACTTACACATATCTACACACGTACTTGTCCCTATCCTCATGTCCACCCGTGCATCCACTTATGCCTGCGTTCGAAGACTATCTCAGCATTTAATTACATTATCCATATCTTTACACACATAATATTACCCGCTCTTTCATATTTATGGCAAAACATATAAGTACCTATCTAATTGTACACCTCCACACTCACAAAAAAAAAACCCTGGTATGCTTCTTTTTTTATATAAAAACATATACATGTACATATCAACAGGTGTCTCAGTGTTCAAATACATTACCATAGTTGTATACATACAGTCATGTGTTAGCGTTCATGTGTGCATAGTAATATTTCTAAAAACAAAGGGAATACAAAACATTCAAAATTGCTCTTCCTATATGATTATTTCTCATTGTATTTGCTTAGGTTTAGGTTGTTTTTGTGCCGGCATTTAAAAATTAGTTCATTGTGTCTATTTAGTAGTATGTCTGGATCTTTCTCCTTTAAGCATAAGTCGCATCTGTCTCTGAAGTTTTGGGGAGTTCTGGCTCTTGATATTATTTTCCACTTTATTTGTGGTGTTAGGCCACTCTCCAACACAAACCAATAATGATTTGATAGTGCTGTTTGGTTCTTTTTACACTTATTTTTGAAGGATTGGCGATGGTTGTATAGTCGGTGTTTCCAATTTCCCGCCGATATTCCTATGTATATCTTTTTCTCTTCAACCTTTTCTTTGGGGAAAATTGTTGCTTCATATATTGTGTTCTCTGTCATGCATATTCCTTCAACTGGGCACTCTGATCCTGTCCTGCAGTTGCATGTTGATTTTTCCATTCGTGTTGTATCCTGATTTTGTCTTAGATTATATTATATATATATATATATATATATATATATAAAAACTTGTATTCATTTATGTTTTTTATATCTTTTCCTTTCTTTTTTTCTTTCTTTTCAAAGACAGGCTTGAGCTATGCCTGTTCAGTGGGTTGCATTCAATTGTGGAGATGTTAACCGATGTCCCAGAGGTGGAAGTTAATCTCCCGGACAAAGAAGGAAATACGCCTTTAATATTTGCTGCACAAGCAGGTAAGCCCACTTAAAAAAAAATTAAATCACCCTCCTATTATTCAACCCTATATGTATGCCTTTTTAATATATCTATATGTCTGTACACATAGATATACAAATACAACATCAATTTAACGATACCCTGGATTATACCGGATGTCTATTTTACCAGGCAATTCAAGGTAATGTGATAATTTTATATTGCAAATATGAACCATAAATTATGCGCAACGAAAGGAAGACTCGATGGAGTACAGTACTCTTTAGAATATACTCGTAAAACACTGGTACTTGGATCGCGCCAACCAGCATCTTTTTTAACTGGTAGATATGCACGAGTCGTAATACATGTTCCTAGTAGCATTGATATGGTGGTTTCCTTAGCGTAGCACAAAGCCGAAAGTAATTAATCTAGCGAGACAAGATTGTTGAAGTGCCCATGTTAGCAGTAATATACGCAGAGTATGATAAGCTGTCAAACATCATCCCTTTTAGGCTGGTTTTCAGTTCAAATTTCCTTCTAGACTAGACGCAATTGTAAACTTGCAGCTAATTTCTCGGTCGAAGTCCCACAACTATTTCACATGTTTTAATGACCTGAAAACAATCTAAAAAACAGATTGAATCACATCCTAATTGATTAAAGTGTTGGTTTGTGAATCTGGTGATATAGTGATTGTGAGTTCAATCCATGAGTTAGGCCGTGTGTATTTGAACTTGGAAACGGACGTGCAATAACTGAGAAGTACTAAATAAAAATAAGAAATAGACGATATTGCTATACATGAGCAATGGAAAGGGAACAGTCTATCCCCGTAGATTAAATAAAGGGTTAAGTTTCCCTGTAGTTTACCCTAAACGATATGCATCTGAGCAAGGCCGGATGGCACAACGGCCAAAACGTTGTGATAACAACAACAAAGATGACGACAATGCAGTTACTGATATAACAGAAGTTGTCTGTATTTATTCAATTGAAGTTAGCCGAGGACATGAAGGGGTAAAACAGGCAACAGGAAGACACTCTTCAGACCACAATTATTTGGGCGTTTTTGAAATTCAATTTGTCAGTGTGCTACCAGAGATGTAAAAGAGGATACATTTATAAAGCAATTGTTTTATGAAAATTGAATCGAAAAATAAGAAAGAAACCAATAAAAATCACCGCATTTCGCTATTTACGCGGGTTTTTACTACATGGGTGTGCTCAATTATCAAGTTAAATGACTGTTAAATAATCAACTTATTGTTCGCTACAATTGAGTGATGTTTGTATTAGATTGCTTGAAAACTGAAGGAGTTTTTAGTTTAAAATTGAAATCGATTTTTCGCTTTTCGTGATTTTTCGCTAAACGCAGTGGCGTAGAAAAAAAATGAGGTATCGTTGAGCTCGTCATGATGTAAGTGACATACATACCGAGTTTGAAGGAAATCGGAGGAAAAAAGTTGAATCCATCGTTTTTTGTTTTTTTTTTGATCGGCTTTATCGATTTAAAAAAAATATATCGATTTTTTACGCTAAGAACCTATCTCTTACATAGTACAATGTATATGCCAAATTTGACCGAAATCGGTTGGATGGATCTCCAGTTAAAAGGTATCACACAGACGAACATCCTCTATTTATATATATATATATATATATATATATATTAAGAAATGGACAAAGTCCGACAATTTATTTATTAAAGACATTTTTATAATAAAATAATTTATAATTTAATAAATAAATTGTCGGACTTTGTCCATTTCTTAATATATGACGTCATTTGTTTACATTTGATACGCCATGAGCAGTTATGAATGTACAAGATTCATGGAAGATTGAAGTTTATAAGCAGTAAATTCGACCTTGCCAACCGAACGATCCTTTGTGGCTGAGAGGTTAGGCACGTCAGCGTAAATGACGGTTCCGTATAGGATGCAGGTTCGAATCCTGTCAAAGGACGAATATTTTCTATGACATTCAGGCCGGTAAATGTTATTTAATACTGTTTATTATAAACAGAGCATTTACTTAAATACTTGTATATATAAAAAAAAGAACGTTAAACATAAAAATGTCTTTAATATATATATATATATATATATATATATATATATATATATATATAATGTCTCTTTCTTTCTTTCAGGCCAAGAAGAATGTGTCAGACTTTTGCTACATGAATTTAAAAAAATCCGAGTGGACCACGCAAATAAAGCTGGATTCACAGCTCTAATGAAGGCTGGTATTCAGGGACGAACAAAATGTGCCAAATTACTACTTTTCGCAGGTATGTACAATCTATCGCAGAAAGAAATAATCCCTAATTTCGAACTCCTACATTGCAGTTGCTCTCCATGTTTTGTTTCTTTGCAATTTTGATAAATTCAGAAAAAAAAATGTCAACATCTATGTTTTATTTCTAACACCGTTTGTTTCACTAACATAATTTCTTTGACTTCCACCCGGATCACGATAAACTACATCCGCGTCCTGGGTAAGACGATAAAATACATCCAATAGCAAGGCCTCTGATCAAGAGGTTTTGAGGAACGTGGAACCACCTCTTAATTGCTGATGTAACCAGGTCCACCCTGACCCGAGGTGGTAGTAGCTGTTAGGGTCCCAGCTATGGTCAAAATGTCTAAAAACATTCACCTCATCTCTTTACCAGTATTTGGTCAAAATAACTGGAAACTGGTCTGGGCGCAGGGAAAATTGGATTTTCTATTTTGTTTCCCTACTGTATTAGTATGAAGAGAACACTATCGAACTTGATCTAATTCCTAATTTTCTCAACTGATAATTTTTAGGGTACCTGACAGTTTTGTTGGCAATAAGATTAGCAGAATGGGGAGAGGATTTATGAAAAATATTATTTAAGATCACGATTTAAGAAAAAAAAAGCAAAAAAAAAAAGCAATGTTTGACAATGTTAAATAATATTTCCACAGAATGCCTGTCTTCAAGTCATATTTTTAGAAAATTCAAGTATAAAAAAAGTATATAAATCTACAAAAAATTATAAGTCTTTGTACAGACGTTGGTTGTCTTATAATGAAAAAAAATGGCTGTCTTAGTAATGAACGCGTCAAAACGAATGAGACGCCACCAGTGTGAAGGCATGCATGAAGTTAAATATAACTTGAAAAAGACAGACATTATATTGAAATATTGTTTATCATTGTCAACCACTGTTTTTTTTCTTTTAAATCGCGTTCTTCTCTGAACTGTTGAAATAGATTGAAAGAGTTACGTCAGTCATTTTCTTTTTTTATTATTATTATTAGTAGTAGTATAAACTATCAGGACCTGTGTAAATTACACAGATTTACTAATAAATCTTTTAATAACTACACTTGGTACACTATTTACATTATTTGGACTATAATCTTTGTCGCCATATTCGCTACAACGTTTCGGCCGTTGTACACTCCGGCCTTCTTCAAGTGGTTGGAATGTCGAACTGAACCCTTTATTTAGCTCACTGAGGTAGACTGTTGTAGTTCCACGTGCCATGTTTAATGGATGTCAGTAATCAGTTATCTCTTGTTAAATTCCCCTCTCCGGGTTCTCCTCTACCTTAACCGGGTATTGAACTCGTACTCTTTGGGTCCTGTCACTGGATCTAACCAACACCTTTATCCACTGTGCTATGTGTCCTTGAGGCCGAAACGTTGTAATAAATATGGCGACAAAGATGAGGACAATAGTCCGAATAATGTAAATAGTATATCTCATCTCAGAAATATAGACATACACTTGGTACTTTTCAACTTATGACCGTTTCCATAGAGTTATGAGAAAAGTGATATCGTCTCTTTTAGATTGTTAGGTCGTGAAACGAGATTTAACCCATCACTACAAACAATTGCCTTTATCTAAGATCACCTCCCCCCCCACACACACTCTCTTTATGTCTTACTTCATGTGGATACCAATTTGAGATTTTAATGGATAATATAGAACAACTTTTCAAAAGAAACTCACATTAGGATGCCTGTACTACGGGGCGGATGTATTCTACTCAAGGGATGGAATTTATTTCCAGTTTTTAGTTTCCGCAACAAATTGCTTTGATCTAAGATGGACTCCACACACCAATCCCTCTCTCTGATTTTAATTTCAAAAGGTCACTTGCAGTTCATGGACAAAATTGACTTAAACAGATTGTTAGATCACAAAACATGATTTAACTCATCATTACGTACTACTGCCGTGGAAATTAGGCAAATTGAAAGAGAGAGCAGCGCGCCAAGAACTTTTTGTTTCCGTCTCTGACGCTCTACACAGACTGGGTTTAATATGATTAGCATGTGATACACCTTACATATGTATTTATACATAGATATTGGGTTGGTGCATAATTATCAGGCGTTTTTAAACAATATTTATATTAAAAAAATATATAACAATTCAACAATGACATTATCAAATGATTATTCCGGAGCGTATTATTATCAACACGCATTTTTATAATCTGAAAATAAAATATTTTTATTTAAAAAAAAAAAAAAAAAAAAGTAAACAAATGGCAATTTTTATTAAAAAAACACACCTACAAAAAACGCCTGATAATTATGCACCAACCAATAATATAATAATAATAATGATCTGAAGATTCAATAATCATAGCTCTTGTGGTTTCTATTCTTAAATGATTGGAGATGTTAACATATATATGAATTATCTTATTGAATTAATATAGATTACAGTAAATATATCGTTTAGTATCACAAATTTGCTTGTCAGATGCCTGTCCTTAAACAGTTGGACGAATGTCTCTAGATCGTAGAATTACGTTCGTGAGTTAGAGTAGTGGGTGAGCATCATGCCCATACGTTGGGAGTCTCTTTTTAAGCTTGAAGGCTGAGTCAGGCAAGCCGACTTGGGCTCACATCTAGATACTTGGGTGGGGACAATGGGAGACCCTTCTAAGCGGACAGGGTTATTCGACCTGAAAAGATATTTAGCTTCGATCCACGTGTCTGGTGTCCCCTATGAGATTTGCTGTCTTTGTGGATGTATTCGGCATCCTATATTTATAGACCCAGCGTCAGGTTCTCTTTCAACTTGCCTAATTTCCACGACTGTTGACAACAAAGATCATCCATTATCTTATGCCTATTGGCTTCTTTTGACTGTATGGATTCATTTCGCGTCTGAACACATCCAGTCTTCAATTTATGTCTACTTTTTTAGTTAAATGTTATTTAATCATGCATTTTTCCATATCCGAAAAAAGAAAAAAAAGGTGTTCCTAGAGTTCCTTGCAAGTCGTCTCGCCACTTCGTTGTCCGCTTCCCGTAATCTCAGCACTTCGTTGTCCGCTTCCCGTAATCTCAGCACTTCGTTGTCCGCTTCCCGTAATCTCAGCACTTCGTTGTCCGCTTCCCGTAATCTCAGCACTTCGTAGTCCGCTTCCCGTAATCTCAGCACTTCGTTGTCCGCTTCACGTAATCTCAGCACTTCGTTCATCAGGACATCATCCAACACCAGAGACTCATTATTAATATTATTATTTGCAGGGGCATCACCAAAACTTCGAGATTTTGGTCGCAAACTTTGCGCAGAAGAATGGGCTCATTTTACTGGACGCCATGACTGTGCAGACGCAATAAGCAAATTTACGAAGGCAAAACGATTTGTGTTGAGAACTCGTTTTCAGACGACCAGAAATAAGAGCTGTAGTGAACCGGATCTTTCTATACAAGATCAGAGTGATAACGTTGATACCAATGGACAAAACTTAGACAACGGTTCTCATCACCGGAATCGACAAGGCTGGTTCCGAAAGAAATTCAAGAAAATCTTGCATATCCCCCATGACGCTTTTTCTCGACATGTCACTGATTCAGATTTGGGCAGCAGCCCGTTCCAGATGATCGCCAGATGTGTGTCTACGCCTCTGATTCCTGGCGCGATTTCGCCGTCCGATTCCCCACCGTCGATGCGGCGAAACAACAGTACCGAGTGTGTGAAGATACCACGGGTGGAGGTGACGTCTGCTGACATGGCTGTCGTATCGAGGCAGCTTGACAAAAAAATTGAAAACAACGCTAAGCACATTGACATTGTGGCCAGGAAATCAGCAGATCAAAGATGAAGAAAGATTATTCAGTGATGTTGTTTTTTTTTGTTTTTTTTTTACCTCCTGAACATATAATTCTTCTAACGCCTTTCTCGTTTTTGATTGAACCGTTTTTAATGAAGACACAAATGCGCTACAGACATGCGCAGAGACGGGCCCATTTTTTTTTCTTAAATCTTTTGGAAAGCGAAAGAGAAATAAGATAAAAAATTACAATTGTGCTGATTATATATATATATATATATATATATATATATATATATATATATATATATATATAATTTATTTTGTTCGGTTGTTTAATTTTTATTCATTGAAACTATATTTATTTGATTATTTTGTTTGGTGTTGTTTTTAATTTGTTTGTGATCAATGATATAGGCAAATTTATATTATCAACATGGCTACGATTTTGTAGGGTTTTTTCCTCTCTCTCTAAGCATCCTAATTTCTATAACTCTGACCTTTTTTATTTTAATCTTTAAGTTTTCACACCAATATTAAATCTTTCACTGGAGATCAATAGACAAGTCTCTCCAGCATACCTCAATGCGCCAACAATCGATTATTATCTTCACATAAATGGTTTTGATAATACTATCATTAATTCTTCCATCCTTTTTAAAGGATTTTTTAAAATTGTCCCAAGTGCTTTGATAATGAGGAGAACAACTGTGAGCTTTATGCTTCAATTATTCAGTCCTCTGGCAAGGTTCAAATTTTGTTGTTGGCGGTTGTGGCTTTTACTTTTATTTTCTCGTTATGATGACCCCTCCCTTGCAGACGTCCGGTGTTTTGTTTTTTTTTTAATTTTTATTTTATTTTTAACTGGAGATTAAGTGATAAACGTTCTCTTCATTTCTTGCAGACCTCAAAGTCAGCTGTGGGTCTGGTCAATCTCTGTTCTTCCTCAAAGTACCAATTCATTCCTTGCCCACTTGCATTTTTTTTTTTACCGCTAAACAATTTGAGATTCCCACCAATCGTATTTAGTGGTTTTCATTGAAGGTTAAAGTTTCCTCAATATGTAAATATTCAGAAAAATTATGTTATTAATTCTGTCATCTGGTTTCTATTCTCCATAAATTTCCATTATCTTCTCACTGCTTTGTATCGGTCTTCAGGAATGTCACAAACACTCCGATGAGTTCTACGATGTTAAAGGTCATCTTCCAATTATTCTGTTGTATATCAATTTTCAAACGCTGCTGCTGATGGTATTGGTATAGTTTTCACAGTGGAGGCTTGTATTTCACTAAGTCGTCCTAAATTAGGTTCGACGTACAAAACGTTAGGAACTTGAAATAAGAGTTAATGACGCAGCAATCTAGTTGTGATGGTTGATACTTCAATGCCCGACATCGACTGACTCACTCAACACCACTGAGCTCAACTGGCGACCACTACTACTACTACTTATTATGTGTGGGAGAGTCTATTAATAATAGAATAGGTACGTTCAGGTATGACAGTATTATCATCGATAATAATAATAATGATGATAATTATTTTTGACTTATCTCCACTACTTAAATTTACTTAAAACAAAAAAAAAAACGGAAAACTTTTCGCGTGAGTAATTTTTGTGGATTAGGCTTCCTTGGGCCCTCCTCTCCTTGACATTTGTCAATCCAAAAATATTGATTTTCTTTTTTTATCATTTTAGTAAATCCTTTAGTTCATAATATAAGTACAATGTTTAATTGGTCCCTTAAAGAGTTATCTGTATTTTGTATTTCTTTAAAATGATCAAGTTTGCAATTCTGCCGACGTCATTGATAACTGTGTACTACTAATGCTGTCTTTTCCATCCCTACTCCAACACGTGCTATTAAGCAGTTATCATTGACGTAAGCAGTTTCAAGCTGCAAATATGAACAAAATAAAGATAACTTTTTAGGAAGTCTGGGATCAATTTGACATTATATTTATATTATGAACAAGACCCCATCACTTTTAAAATGTTTTTATTATATGATGAATGCCAATTTTTTTTTTTTTTTTTTTTTCAACATATAATGAATAGTAATTTATAAAAATTGTTCAAAAAATCATTTGTTTTTTTTTTGGGGGGGGGTTGCTTTTTGGGGTGTTTTTTTCCCCCGAATGGACCAATTAATTTAAGTAGTTCAGACTTCCCTGTTATTATTGCCCTTTGTGATTGGTTCTTATAAATATCCTGCTTTTCATTTACGGTATAATCAAAAGCTTTACATTAATTTTATGATGCATTTTTGTGTATTTGCGAAAATGTGACGAAGTCTTCCTTGAATATATCACCAATTTTCAAGTTCTGACCTTATTTTTACGTTCATAGCATTTACAGCATAGCCACAGCCACACGCACCTTGTCACTGCCCTCATCGACCTTTCCACCTACTCTACCAAACTTTAGTTCGGCTAATGAGCTAAGGAGTGTTCGTCACAGATTTATAAAAGGGGGAAAAAAGACAATTGTGTTCAGTAAGAAGAGGAAGAGGTTTTTGTGTTGCATGTAAAAACCGGATTGGACTAAAATCAGTTTTTAACAAATTCATGAGTGAAAAATAAATAAATACATAAATAATACACTAGGCATAAATAAAAGGGCAGATGATGGTAATGATTCTTTGATGCCCTCAAAACATTCTGAATTGATTTGAAGAATAGTAACCAAGTTTACAGTTGTTGTCAGCATTTTAAAATTAAAATCCTCTTTTTTTTCCTCTCTCCTCTTCCTCTCTCCTCTTCTTCCTCTCTCCTCTTCTTCCTCTCTCCTCTTCTTCCTCTCTCCTCTTCTTCCTCTCTCCTCTTCTTCCTCTCTTTTCCGTGACTCATCTCTCTCTTTATTATCTTCTTCTTTATTATCCCTCTCTTTCACTTTACTTTTCGCTTTCTATTGTCTCACTTTCCATTACATTATCTCTCTCTCTCTCCTTTTTCTTTCTCTCCCTCCGCGCTCTCTTTCTCTCCCTCCCTCCCTCCCTCCGCTCTCGCTTTCTTTCTCTTTTTCTTTCTTTCTCTTTTTCTTTCTTTCTCTTTCTTTCTTTCTCTTTTCTTTCTTTCTCTTTTCTTTTCTTTCTCTTTTCTTTCTTTTTTTTCTTTCTCTTTTCTTTCTTTCTCTTTTCTTTCTTTCTCTTTTTCTTTCTTTTCTTTTTCTTTCTTTCTCTTTTTCTTTCTTTTCTCTTCTTTTTCTTTCTCTTTTCTTTCTTTCTCTTTTTCTTTCTTTCTCTTTTTCTTTCTTTCTCTTTTTCTTTCTTTCTCTTTTTCTTTCTTTCTCTTTTTCTTTCTTTCTCTTTTTCTTTCTTTCTCTTTTCTTTCTTTCTCTTTTTTTTTTCTCTTTTTCTTTCTCTCTTTTTCTTTTCTTTCTCTTTTTCTTTCTTTCTCTTTTTTTCTTTCTTTTTTCTTTCTTTCTCTTTTTCTTTCTTTTCTTTTTCTTTCTTTTTCTTTTTCTTTCTTTCTCTTTTTTCTTTCTTTCTCTTTTTTCTTTCTTTCTCTTTTCTTTCTTTCTCTTTTCTTTCTTTTCTCTTTTTCTTTTTTCTCTTTTCTTTCTTTTTCTTTTCTTTCTTTCTCTTTTTCTTTCTTTCTCTTTTCTTTCTTTTCTTTTCTTTCTCTCTTTTCTTTCTTTTCTCTTTTTCTTTCTTTCTCTTTTCTTTCTTTCTCTTTTTCTTTTCTTTCTCTTTTTTCTTTCTTTCTCTTTTCTTTTTCTTTCTCTTTTCTTTCTTTTCTCTTTTTCTTTCTTTTTCTTTCTTTTCTTTTCTTTCTTTCTCTTTTCTTTCTTTCTCTTTTTTCTTTTTTTCTCTTTTTCTTTCTTTCTCTTTTTTCTTTCTCTTTTTTCTTTCTCTTTTCTCTTTTTCTTTCTTTCTTTCTCTTTCTCTTTTCTTTCTCTCTTTCTCTCTTTCTTTCTCTCTCTCTCTTTCTCTCTTTCTCTTTCTTTCTCTCTCTTTTCTCTCTTTTTCTCTTTTCTCTTTTTCTCTTTTCTCTTTTCTCTCTTTCTCTTTTCTCTCTTTTCTCTCTTTTCTTTTCTCTCTTTTTCTTTTCTCTCTTTCTTTCTTTTCTCTTTCTTTCTTTTCTCTCTCTTTTCTTTCTTTCTCTTTCTTTCTTTCTTTCTCTCTCTTGTTTATTGCATTGTTTTGTTATTTTTTATGGTAATCTTCATTTTATTTTTATTCCTTTTTATTTAAATTTTCTTGTTTATTGTTCAAATTTTTTAAATACTTTCCGGTTAATACATTTTTCTTATGTTTCTACTCCCCATTTTTTTTATATTTTTCGATAAAATATTTCAACTATTATTTTCATTTTTTTTTTTTTTTTTTTTTTACTTCACACACACACACACACACAAGATTCCATCAATTTATATTTTTATTTTCCTCTTAATTTGTTTAAAATAATTTTTTCTCGGAATTCGTTTTTTTCTACTTTACTTTTTGTTAATATTCAGAATAATTTATTCTAAATTTTTTTTAAAAAATCAGGATTTTTCTTTCTTTTAAACTTTTTTAATTCGACTTTTCAGTTCAATTTGGAATTTTAACAAAGATGTTTATTTTCATTCTTGTTCTTACTATTGTTTTGATAAATTTCTCCGTTCAGTATATAAAGTTTACCATTTTGCCTTTTACTAATATTTTACCAAGACTCCCTGTTTTTTAAGCAGTACGAATTACGTCTACCGGCCTGAGCCTGTAGACGTAATTCGAGAGAGAGAATTAAAGG
>CAHIKZ030000791.1:230000-390000 GCA_903632075.3 Acanthosepion pharaonis
GATTGTAGATATTTTAATCTTTAATATAATTGGTAGAATAGAGTGTATTCTCTTTATTAAGGAGTTAAGCTATTTTTATCTATTTTTACAAAGGCATAATTTTAATATCCTCATTTTTTTTTTTTTTTTTTTTACGTTATTTATATCCGGACTATTGTCCTCATTTTTGTTGTTATCACATTTTGGCCGTTGTGCTCACCGGCCTTCTTCAAGTGTATACTGATCTTGGTAACTGTTGTAACCTAGGTAAGACTTGAATAGAATAATCAAACGAAGGTTGGTAATGAAAGATAATACTTAGGACAAGAACAACACATATAAGATCCGCCAGCGGCGCGTAGAAGAAATAGTCAGCTGCTAGAAGTGAATCAAGTGAATTCCACAATGTATCTCAAACTGTAGAATATCTACCAACCGACCCACTAGGTCAGATGTGGCACAAGGCCGAAATTAACGTAAGGTATCCGAGCCCGTAGGCTCGGCCAAAAATTCCCCGTAGACTCCGTATAAGACAGGGTCAGGTAGCTATTTCCCGAGACGAAACTCTGCCCTTCGACATAGCCCCGTCTGGGGATCCTCTCTGTCCGGAGGCAGAGAGTTTGATCAGCACAGCTAGAGACGAATCTCCAACTCTAGACCACGTACAGTATTCACTACTGTATTTATGGGAATGGCGGCAATTCTGAAAATGAACCCTTTGTAGAAGACCGGAGAGCACAACTGCCTAAACAACAACAAAAATGAGGTCAATAGTCCGAATATAAATAATGTTAATATTGATAACTCTACATTCCAGAAGTTCAAACAGAAATCCTCATTTTTATAGGGGTTTTTTTTTTTATTGAATGATTTAACCAATAGATTTTTCCGGCTTTCTTTAGGTTAATTAGTAGATAAGTTTGCCTATCGTCCGCTTCTGCCTGTCCTTTTGAACAGGAATAGATGTTTATCCTTTGTTTCTTGTTTGGGATTTTGTTTCCGGTTTTTTCCTAATGTCTTCTTTGTCTTTCACTCCCAGTAACTTCTTGTATCTTAGTGGCATTATCGCCTTGCTTTGAATGAAATGATTAAAAGAAAAAATATCAGACAGAAATCTTTATCTATGTGGTCAGTGGTCTCATTGGTGTTGGTTGAATGAATGTTTTGGGATTTGTAATCTCTCGCGGTCTGAATTTCCAATGCCTTATTGATTCCAATTCTCTTTCTGACTACATTCTTACCATTAGAATCAAACTTTGGGAATGGTTATTACATTCCTGTATAGCTAAGAGACAAAGACTAACAGCAAATCTGAAAAGGCTGAGGAGGGAAGCTTTGAAATGAGTTTATAGAAGCAAACAAGTAAAATTAATAAATTATTGGAACCAGCTATAGATCTTGCAAGTCGACATGAAAACTCCAGAACATGGCGTAAACGATATAGATTGCAACATTATGGATGACATAAAGTGTACATGACAGATGTCGGCCTCTACTGGGGACAAAATTTTCATCTCTGAAAAGGTCAGAAAATGAAAATTCTGCAAGTTGGTAGGATCGCCCGAGAAGAATGCTAAAAATACTCATTGGACATCGTAAAAAGAATTTTATTGATGTGTTAAATTTGTATTAACACATATACTGCTACTTTGAACATTCGGCTCACGACCACATCACGTTGAAACACCGGTTCCCGTACGATCACCGAAGTTAAGCAACATTGAGCCTGGTTAGTACCTGGATGGGTGACCGCTTGAAAATACCAGGCGCTGTAAGCTTGGTTGTGCTTGATTTCATAGATAATGTCTCAGAATTGTTAATCAGAGAACCGTGTTCCAATTCCAGTTAAGTTCATTATATTTACTTACCTTTCCCAAGAGTTTTTGCGCCTATCAGTTCACCTTTTCTCCTCTGGCCATGAGGCTCAAGATTGTACTACTAAAATCGTTATTATCTCAAACATTATATAAAATGAAAAAACTGCGTACAAAATATTTAGATTTCGACATTGAATAACCCATAGAGATGTTGATGTGCCACTAAACAAAAACAACTGACTCTGACTATTCGAACCCTATATAATCTATATTTTTGTTAGATAGCCTTAAAAATTGCTATATAAGACGATTCGAACTTATTTTCATCGCAGAGCCGCCAAAATCGCACCGGATCCAAATGTTCCCTCCTATTGGAGAAACCTCTACCTCATTGACCATGTTTTCAGGGGGTGTAGCCATACTCACCACACTTGGCCAGTTACGAGTTGGGGATGCTATTTGACCCATAGTTGGGGGTTTTGCATTCAGTTTTCCTTCTCCAAGACGGGTTGCCACTCAAGACTATAGGACCCTGTCTGTCCTGCTATTTACCCATATCTGGGAGGAGAAGAGATGGGTTCATACTTTTTCCAGTAAGTGAATGTAACTGACTAGATTGGAATTCGAACTCGAGTCTCTGTTTCCTCAAACTGAGCCGCTATCCACCTTGCATCCGAACTTATTTTCGTGAATAAAACTAAATGTAATACATTTATTACTACCAGAGATATTTGAACCATTATATAATGACATCCTTTTCTTTTCTTCTTTTGTGTTACCATTTATAAATGTCCATATTAGTCTTCTTACACTTTATATCACACAGTAAAATCCTTAATACAATCACTTGGATATTTGAACCTATATATAATTACACCTATGTTTTTGCTAGAATTACGATTAGAAATTGCTATATAAGGCTACTGCTTTATTTTGATAAATTAAATTTAATGTATTCACTGCTACCTGAAATATTTAAGCCCTTGCATAATGCCATCTGTGTTTTTGTTGGTTTCCATGAGGAATTGCTATTGTAGGTGGTTATTCGCATCATAGCAGAAATTAGTCTTGTGTTCACGGAGATAAAAACATACTTGACACGGAATAAAACGTACAGAAAAAACGGGAAAGCATGGTAAATTGTATGTTAATTTCATACAATTTATTTGTATTTTTCTTGTGTGTATTGGTGTGTATGTTTTATAGGTTACAATTTTTTTATGGTACATGTGATAAAAATGTAGAAGCCACTCCGTATTATTACAATCCGTATCACAAAGATAGAAATTACACACGTGTTGACTGTCCGAGGGTTCTTGGCGAAGAGATTGAATTTAACGTCTTTTGCCGAGATGTCCATATTTCCGGCAGGAACAGTTTTTGTTGCATGCTGGGAGAGTTTTATTATTTTTATTTAATTTATTTTAAACAAAGTTTAAATATTATTGTTTTATTTTGCTTTATTTATAATTTTCATTATTATTATTATTTTCATTTATTTCTAATAATAATGTCTTTATACTCTATAAAACAGCTTCTGATTTCTTTAGGTAAATTTGATGGACATTCTCGACTCTTTCTATTGTCTTATTTAAGGAAGTTTCTGTTGCCTTGGATAAAACATGCGCATCAGTGGTAATTTGAAATCTGTCACAAGACGCATGTGCACGGAATCACAGCCGATGCAAGAGTTTCGCATCACCCCCACTATCCCGAATATATGATACGTGTGGACATTTTATTACATCTTAATTTTCATAAGGTAGTATTCATATAAAATACACATTTTATTGTAACCTAGTTATGTCAAATAATGAATCATATGCAGTACAGGTAAAAAATTGAAAATAAATACAACGTAAATAATTCAAATAAGAGATCATTCCATCTTAAATAAATCGATGTTTTGCGTCAATTTTTAACAACTTGAAATTTTACTTGTTAAAAAGTTCAATACTTTTAACACATTCAACATTATGAATAAAAAATAGTGAATTTTATATAACATTTTTTTTTCGAGACTTAGCATAAACAAAACAAATTCACGCATCCCCGCCCAAGTACCCAGAATGATGTTAAAATCCGTAAAGATCTAAATCCTTCAATATTAGCCAGTTGTGCTTAGTTTTTTTTTAATATATATAAATGCAGGTTTACTACTAAATATATATAATATACTTATATATATATATATATATATATAGGTTTATTACTAAATATATATATATATACTTTATATATATATATATATATATATATATATATATATATATATATAGGTTTATTACGAAATATATATAATATATTTATATATATATATATATATATATAGGTTTATTACTAAAGCAAATATTGATAAGATAGCGAAGTGCGTAAAGTACTGCCTGGGGCCCCAAATCAGGCTTGCCCCCCCACCTCATCCCAGTTGGGAGTTCGTGGGTAGTACGCCCTGGCCCTGCACCAAGTTCAAAACACTCACAGCTGATTTATGAAATCAAATTGTCGGAGAAAGTTGCAGACTCATTTCAAATATTTCTTCCTTTTCCTACTGAGAAAGTTTTAGTTCCCAAATACTGACATCAGTTTTCGAGCCCGAGTTAAGCTAGAATTTCAAATGCCGACTTTTCAATGTTAGCCAGCTCCCCTCTACTTGGAAGACAGTCAAAACACAAATTTTTAACCTTGATTCTCATCTATTTACCTTAAATTTTGTTTACCTCTTGACAAATTTCAGATGGATTTTAAGTACCTTTTTAAAGAATTTTAACTTGGTCAAGCACAGCAACTGTACTATTAATGGAGCGCCCAGTGAGAATCGAAATGTTGTAAATATTGTCTTCAGACTAGTCTGCGAACTATCATGCTATTGTTGGCAGCTATCGTTAAGTAAAGAAAAGGTGGGTGGGGCGAGAAGAACATTAGGTTTCTCGTCACTCCTCTCTAAAGGTTGCCGTATTTTTCTACGCATAATACGCTAAATTCTGAACGAAAATTAATGGAAAAATGTGTCGTGGGGTGTATTATATTTCTTTCCGCAGCTGCACGGGATAACATACACACTGTCTTTAGTCGTGTTCTCCTCTAGGGGTGGGGATCTTACTCGGGAGAGATATCTGCGAAGTGTCGTCCAGCTTTTGAAGGTTGTCCTTATGTTATATAGACTGCAGATACTTTGTATTTTCTCTGATAACCCCTTCAAATAAGGCAGACAGACTGTTTTCTGAGTGTTGTTGTTCTCCTCTTGTACCAGCCTATCCCATGGTTCAGTTCGACATTCCAACCACCTGAAGAAGGCCGGAGCGTACAACGGCCGAAACGTTGTAATAAATATGGCGACAAAGATAAGGACAATAGTCCGAATAATGTAAATAGTATATATTAATAAAGTCATATCTAACAGAAAAGTGTGATAGATTAATTAACACCTATGTCTAGTTCGAACCTTTCTCGGAAAATTCAAAAATAAGTTTTAAAAGGGAAATTGAAAGAAACATACTATGGCTAAACATTTAGTTTATTTCTATTCTTTAATATCGTAAAATATTAGGGAAATATGTATGACATTGAGATTTTGATGGCTAATATATGGTACGTCTTTAAAAAAAGAAATTTGGTAAATTTGCAGAATAATAATTGTAATGAGAATTTCCATTCTGGTGTAAATCTGCATGCTTATTTTGAAAATAACAAAAGTTTGTGAAAGAAAACAGTTTAGGAGTTATCGACAATATAAGTTCGACCTCATTCACGTCGCGGTTACAATCCGGCCGCCATTACTGGTGTTGTTTACATACGTTTTAGCTTCGAGTAGTAATGCGCGGCAGCTGCACTTGTCTTAATTACTGTGCAATGCGCGAAGTTTAAATTTCACGATTTGCGCAAAAGCACGAGTAAGAAGATTAGTAAAAAGGCCGTTAACTAAGTAAGCTTTCGCGCAAACGTATGTAAACAACACCAGTAATGGTAGCCGGGCTAAACGCGAATAAGGCTTAATTTATATTGTCGATAATTCCTAAACGATTTTCTGGGCACCTCGGCGTGGTGTAACGGTTAGCAAGCTTGTCTTGCTAGAACAGTTACTACTGAAAAGTGAGTTCGATCCTCACTAGGTGTCCCATACATTCGGCCTTGTGCCACATCTAAGCTATGCTTGGAAAATCTCTCTAAACGATTTTCTTCTGTAAACTTTTATTGTTATTTTGGAATTAATCAGGCAACACCAGAATGGAAATTTTCATTACAATTGGTTTCCGGGGCTTAATCTCGAAATTTACCAGAAATTCATGGCTTTTATTTGGATGGAATTTATTCCTTCTTTTTAACTTCAGTTGTATTTTACTCTAGGATGGAATTTATATCCCCGTTTTAACATCAGAAACACAATCGTATTACACTCGAGAAAATATGGTATTTACGATTTGAGTCCAGTTACGAAAAAAATCTTTCAAAAATCAAGCGTTAATATTCAGTATTGTTTTTTTCTCCTCAAAAAAAAAAAAAAAAAAATCGCAATGACATCATTACTATAAATTAAACTTTTTAAAAAAATCACCTTCCTAATTTAGTTTCTAGAGGAAATTTGTAAAGGCGCAAATTACACTTTTTTTTTTCTTTAAGTTAATTGCTGTTTTTAACAAACGTGAACGTTTATGCAATTTTGAATGGGCAATTTTTAAAAAGTTTTTATACGGTTTGGGTGTTTAATTTCAATCTCGTAAGAATTTGGTTTAGCCTTGATTAGTTTTCTTGTGATTACAGACTGAATATTTTGTTTGTTTTTTTCTTTGTATTTTTTTTCTTTGTATTTTTTTTTTTTTTTTTTTTTTTTTTTTTGCTTTTTTTTTTTTTTTTTTTTTTTTTTCTTTGGTTTTTTTTTTTTTTTGCTTTTTTTTTTTTTTTTTTTTTTTGCTTTTTTTTTTCTTTGCTTTTTTTTTTCTTTGCTTTTTTTTTTCTTTGCTTTTTTTTGTCTTTGCTTTTTTTTGTCTTTGCTTTTTTTTGTCTTTGCTTTTTTTTGTCTTTGCTTCTTTTTCTTTTCATTTTTCCCTCGCGTTGAGCAATTTACATTTATTGCAAAAGAATGTCATCGTGTAAGAATGAAAAGTAAATTCATAAGTAAAATGACGCAATATTTTTTTATTTTTATTTATTTTTATTAAAATTGACGGAACTCCAAACTGCTGAAGAAAAAAAACAAAAAAAAAACAAAGTTTGAAAAATGCTTTCGTTGGAATCGTATTTGTTGAAGTCTCATATGTAAAACGTCAACCGTGGAGCTTTCTCTTCAGAAAGAATTTATTACAATGAATGACTTCCGAAACCATCTCGTTAATCACCGTTCCAAAGCGTGGAAAATTGGGTACAACCGTGACCACCGGTGGTCACGGTACAACTGTCTTCTTTTGTTCTTTTTTTTTTTTTATTTGTATCTTTATATTTTATCTTATCAAATTTTTTTTTTGTTGTTTTTTTTTTTTGTCGATATTTATTAATTTGGCTTTTTTACTTATTCGTTTCTTTTATTTGTTGATTTTTTTTTCTTTTTTTGTCTTTTACAATAATCAGCACTTGATATATCTCAAAGGAAAATCTGTTCCTTTGAAGATTAGCAAAACCGAACAGGTGTCGCACTAGATCTGAGGAAGCGGTTCTTTATCAATTTTATTGTTACCCACCCACCCCCACCTTTCCTGGATGTGCGTAAAACGTGGAGAATTTTTAAAATAAAAAAAAGTGACACATTTTCTTTCTTTTTATTGAACTTTGCCCCCCAAAAAATAATTCTTGATACGAGTATAATCTATTTTTGCTGTGACCACCTAAATGTTAATGTTTTGCTAACACAAAGCTAAACCCGTTCTATTCGATTACATTTTTTTCATGTCTGCAGTATGTCTTTGATGCTTACACTTCAAGGTTAAATCCATTTGCATGGATTTGGTAATCCATCTGGATAGATTACCAAATCAGAGAAAATATGCGACTTCAAACCCGTTTGTTATCAAAACCAATCTTCTCTTATAAACTCTCCAAAATCAAATATCAAATCGCTTACTCCTGCCAATACCCGACACCCTCAAACCAAAAAGCCTTGACTTCATAAAATTAAAAATCCATTTTTCTGAATTCCTTATAAACGTTTACCTTTTTTTATTATTGTATAAATAATTTGAAGGCATGGACCTTTCATTGGCTCATTTGGCTGTCTGACATCAATTTGTTCCCTTTGGGCCGTTTTTATCAATTATTCAGCACTTCTTATACGCACACCTACCTTACATCAAGAATGTTATTTTAATCATAAAGAATAATTATGAAATATTAGAATCAGTTTGACCATTAATATATTTTATTGGAGAAAATAATAATCAGTAACTATATTTATGCATACACACAATAAATATTAAAACCTTGAACGTCACCTATCGTTTTTAATTTTTTTTTTTTTAAGGTGCCTGTGTTTGAGGCCTTCCGTACAATTGTAGTACCGAAACAGGCCCCGAAATGACTTTTTGTTTGCATTATTGTTGATGACGATGATCATTAACGTAATTACATAGTGTTGTGTAAAATTTGTTGACACAGTGATACATGTTGTTTCTATATTTCTATACTTAAAACTTAAAAGAATATTTTTCAAATATAAATTGATATCGATGTGTCTCCTTATATAGGTGCATGCTTAGTGGCTAAGGTAGTTGTGTACTCCCTTCTGGTGACAGCGTTTGGTGCTTGAGTCCAAGTGGGGAAAAAACAGCACAGAATTCAAATACTGATTTTCAAGACAAGTGTGCACCCTTTCTAATTCTGGAAATAGGTGCAACCCAATGTTCCTCTCCACCCTGATAATATATGCATACTTGTTTTATTAAAGATGATTGACAAGGGACTGCCATTAAGGTTTCTTATTTCTTTTTTCTTGCAGTCGTACAAGTGTTTACTTTTCTGGACATAAAGTATAGAAAAACTGTCAATGTTCGATATATCCGAACCCTTTCGGTTATTCTATTAGACATTATCAAGGATGTTTTTTATTTCTAACTGAATATGTAGATTTTTTATATATGTGCATCTATAGTGATGTATACATCCGCCATATATATATATATATATATATATATTAAAGAAAAACAAACTACTTTAAGGTTCCATTTTTAATAATTTATTTCACCAGAGCCCTTTTAAAGAACTCTAGATCATCAGATAGCACTTCCCAAAAACTTGTGTGTATATATATATATATATATATATATATATGTGTGTGTGTGTAATTAGAGAGAATGAAAATTTTGATAATTTTTTTTTTTTAATTAAATCTTGGGCATAATATACCAGTTTACATAAAGAGCTAGTATTAAAAATAATTTCTAACCGAAAACCATGATTTTCACACACACACACATACGTATATATATATATATATATATGCACACGCTTTATGTAACCTGGATAAGTTGATTACGTGGAATTTAACATGGCTATTGGGTTATTAAAAATGCCTGAAAATTATAATTGCACATCTAGCGATAGCAAATGACTAAAACCGGCTATAGAAATTCATTTGAAATTATTTCAATACTCGCTCCTTATGGAATATTATGGCCAGGATTTATTCAATAATCCAACCAAAATTTTATTTCCTCTAATGATTCCATATCTAGTGATATAGCAAATACTAAAAGCATCTATAGAAATTCATTGCAAATGATTTTACTATAGGAATGCATTAGAAATGATTTGAATACTAGCTCTTTATGGAACCTGAATATTATGGCTAGGATTTATGAAACAAATCCATCCAAACTTTCATTCCTCTAATGATTCCATATCTAGTGATATAGCAAATACTAAAAGCATCTATAGAAATTCATTGCAAATGATTTTACTATAGGAATGCATTAGAAATGATTTGAATACTAGCTTTTATGGAACCTGAATATTATGGTTAGGATTTATGAAACAAATCCATCCAAACTTTCATTCCCTCTAATGATTCCATATCTAGTGATATAGCAAATACTAAAAGCATCTATAGAAATTCATTGCAAATGATTTTACTATAGGAATGCATTAGAAATGATTTGAATACTAGCTCTTTATGGAACCTGGAATATTATGGCTAGGATTTTTTTTTAAATCCATCCAAACTTGAATTTATGAAACATTCCAAACTTTCATTCTGTCTAATCGCAGTACCTTGTCAGTCGTCTTCAATAAACTTGTATAAAAGGAGGATTGCTGCCCAAATACACACTTTATATAACCGAAACTATCTGTTTGCTTCACTTGTATTGTATACTTCCAGTCTTTGAATAACTAAGTTTTTAAAAAATGCACAAAACTGGTTCGTCCCTACGCCTTATAATTCGATGAATGTCTACCTTCTTATATTCTTTAACTAAAACTTTAAACCAACTGATCCCGCCATACTTACTTAATGTAACGTTAATTCTAACAATGGATTTCTTGAAATAATGCACTGAAATAAACCTAATAATTAGGAAGGATAGAATAATCCAAAACTTATATTGGGGGCAAACCGTCTTCACGAAGATAGAAAATGAATTAGTATATATATATATATATATATATATATATATATATATATATATATATATATATATATAGACAAGTATAGGTCATCTCAGCAGACATCTTCAACCTTTACAGTGAAGAATCCTAACAGAATTAGGAGTCCTGCAAATATTCATTATTGGTGGCAACAACATTAGATTTGAGGATAAGACACGGTGATGATAGCAAACACAGAAAGGAAACTCCAGGAACTGCTAGAGAAGATGTGTGGTTGTTAGCAAAAGGGACAGCCCAACATGCAAATTGCAAATTGGGGATAACAAAATTAAATAAGTGCCAAAATTTAAATATCTATAAAGTGTTTTAACAGAGGACGGAAAATATGATACCTAAATCTGATGGCGGATTGGAATAGCGAAAGATGCCTTACCAAAATCCAAGCAAAGTATTAAGAAACAGAAAAAATTCGTTAGAAACAAAGAATAGTACTGAACTGTTATGTAACATCCTATATAACTGTGAATACTGGACCATCTCCTGAAGAGACGTGTGGCAACAGAAATGTCGTTCTACAGAAAGATGCTGAGAATACCATAGATTGAACACCTAAGCAACGACAAAGTTTTAGAGAAAAAGTAAACAAAAAGGAAACTTGTGTTGCCTCAGGAAATGACAGTTGAAATTTCTAATGTACATAACAAGAAAAGGAGGCTTGGAAAATTTGGCACTCACAGGACATATTGAAAGCAACAGTGAATAACCTGCGTAACGAGCTTGTCAAAATGACTGACAGAACAGAGATTAGGAGATACAGCAAAAAGGCAAATATTACTAATGGCTACAAATGACAGAAAGTTGTGGAGGACCATGATCGCTTACATCCTGAAGAGATCAAGCAGATAAAATTATTTATTTTTTAGAAATTACTTTGTTTACGCTAGGATACGAAACTGAGCAGGTGTGTCTTTCGAAAGTCAGAGAAAGATGTGTGTTTAAAACGCACTATTCAACTTTGCTTGAACATCGACGCACTTCGTGGCCGAGAGATTTAAAGCACGTTGAATCTAGCGACGTTTTCTCAAAGGAGGACATAGGTTCGATTCCTGCCGAAGGTCACAAATTTTTCTGTAATACCATTTCCCCGGATATTCAGACCGGTAGGGGAAAAATAAATAAAGATATTGTTGAATAAAGAAACGTAGCATCTACTCAAATCCGGGTATCCACTAAAAATAAGGTTTAATAAAAATCTGTCGGATTGATAAATAAAAAATTTAAAAATCAACCCCATACTTTTTATATATATATATATATATATATATATATATATATATATATATATATATATAACCTAGTTAGGGTTACTGAATGAAGAATAACCAAAACGGGGGTTGGAAATGAAATCTTTATAACATCAACAAAATACAACACTCGCCAGCGGCGTGAAGCACTGCTCGTAGTGGCCTACTTAGCATATTACTCCACTTACAATAGTGTCCAACGTATGTGAGGATTGGGACATACCCATTAGTGTTTCTAAGTACAGTATATAACTAATATGTATATATATATGAGAGTGTATCTAAAAACCAAATGTTTATTCAAAAATGTTTATGTTAAAGACCAATATTATTTATAAATTTATTAAATTTAGGGAGGATCTGTGAAAAAAAAACAACTTAGATAGGACATACAACCACAATTCATTCAGGAAGACTCACATTTCATAATTTTGAATTATTAAATAACGCTAAAATCAGGTATACCAAACTCCACAAAACTGTGTATATGGTATTAGCCCAATCAACTTATATGGGATCATAAAATGCACAATACTAGCTCGTCCCTATGTCACAATCCGCCACCTTTGCATATTTCACTTGTCGAAGACTTTAAACCAACTGTTCGTATCCTACTTAACTCAATAAAAATAATGTTAATTCCACCAACGGATTTTTTTGAAATAATGCATTCTAATAAACGTAATACTCTCATTAGATGCTGAAAATCTCTTAACCATTGTCCTTTTAGTTTGTTTTAACGGTATATCAACACTTTTAGGAGTCATTTTATTGTCAAAACTTGATTCCTTTGCAAATGCTTGATTAAAACCGTAATTATTCATATTGCACAACCCTACAAGACTTGCAAACAGATTTCTCTCCCCAATTTCAAACACAATCTATATATCTGTAGTTTTCATCCAGATATGAAGCATCTTATTCGAAAAATACAATAAAACCAAACGAGATCGGTTGAATTTAACCCTTCGATCCCTGACCACCGCTTTACCGGTAGTATAGAAAAATGATGTAATGCCCAGCCACCGGTTGAACAGTGGTAGAGAAAAATGACTTAATGCCCAGTTACCTGTTGAACGGTGGGTAGACACTTGTAACTCTTTTTATATCTACCGTGAAACATTACATACCAACTATTTGCGAATTTTGGCCCAGGAGCTCGGGCAGAAGGGTTGAAATTGTTCAGAAACACAGGGTTGAAAAGTTAATAAAACTTTCTTTTTACACACACACACACACACACACATATAATCAGGTTAATAAATAAAATGGTAATCTAATAAAATTTACATACACTATATATATATATATATATATATATATATATATATATATATATATATATATATATATAATACATACACATAGTGTGTGTAATTAGGCGGCAGTTTCTCCTTCAAACGTGTTTTTATTAAAGATTATAAAAATTAAAATGTCCAACATTCTTTCCAAAATCCGAACGATCCTTCGTAAAAACAGCAGTTGTTGATGTACGAAACTTTCAAATATTTTTTTAATGGATGTGTCCAAGCTTTCAAGTCATGCTCGTGGGCTGTGTAATTAGTGTATAGATTAAAAAGAAAATACTGGCCAATCACGCAAGCACAAAGGAAGTCCTAAAATGTGTTTTGTATGACTCACTTCTCCAGAGTTGGACAAACCTTATTGGTCGGGTCGAGAACTCTTTTTTTGCACCAAAATTATATATATTATATATATATATATATATATATATAATACACACATGTGCGTTTCTAAAATGCAACTCGCAGCAAATTTCCCATTAGATAGAATATCCTGGGATTATAGTTTCCCAGGGCGCCCGCAACAGTATAACGCCATATTTTGTATGACTGAACATATTCAGTAGTGTGTATTTATGCTATGTTTGCACCCTTCACTTGGATGCAGTATCTACTGAATTCTGAAATTTTACCATAAGAGCCTTTAAGATATTGTTTCAGAGTAATTTCATATATTGAGAGATTGAGGTCGCTACGGAACCTCAGCTTCAATGGAACGTATTATAAAGTCGCTTCCTTTACTCTAACATGTCAAATATTGAAATATTCCAAATGTTCACTCCTAGGTTCACTGTATGACATTTCAGTTAATTTTTTTAACCAACTGGATAACTAAATCAGGACACTTGTTGGTTAAAACAATTCAAGTTATAAACACGAGACAATTTTTGGAAATCGGATTTCTCTTGCCAAATTTGCAACCCTTCTGAACAACAATTAAAATGGACATCACATTTAACTCTAGGAAAAAAAAATGACATAATCAAGATGTTGACATTCCACACTACTTCAAATAAAAGGCTAGGAAGGACCCACCTCTCAATACTCGAAAGATCAATAATATCTACTGGACTTGAGAAACCTATTTTATCTGAAACATTGTTTTAAGAGAAAGCAGTACTTGTTGTTTGGTCAATGAATGTTAAATGTTTACTTATGAAGAAACTGCTGATATTACCTTTTTATTAGCTTTCACTTGTTGACTTTATAAAAAAAAAAAAAAAACTCTTGATCTAATAATGCACACTGTCACATTTTCAGGGCGGTGAGCATTAATCTGTTATAGATAGAAACTTAAAATTAATATCTGATTTTATAATTTTTCTTCCCATAACCCATTAATGTCCGCTGCCCCCCCCCCCAAAAAAATAGGTGTAGCAGTAGAAACATATAAAGACCAAATTTTTATTTTAAATTATTTTAATAGCGACTCGGATTGAGAAATCGGAGAGCCGAGTTCGAATTCCAGTCGAATCCGTTACACTCACTTACCCTTGGGAAAAGTATGAATCCTTTTCTTCCCCCCAAGCCATGGGTAAATAGCAGGACAGACCGGATTCTATAGCTTTGGATGGCAACCTACTGCGGGAAAAATCTGCCTCGTCAGTCATGTATCGAAAGATACATGATCGCCTAAGCGTGTATCACGAATGGCACATAACTGACTGTTAATAGCTAGAATTTACGGTGGACACTAATGGGTTAAAACAACTTTGTGTGAGTCTCTAAAAAGAAAATGATGATAAAAACTCACCAAAAACTTATAAAACATCCTGTTGCATCTCTTAAAATTTGTACACGTGTATAGTTCCTTGCGTTCACCCGCCCCTTATTTGCTTATAAGACACATGTTTTTTGTGAAAGCATATTATTTAAGTAACATCACATTTCATCATGATTCTCATCCTCTCCAACTATATACGGTCTCCTATTTATAATACACAATACACTATAATATTCTGGTACTTTTCTTTTATATACACGCACACGCATATATTCCTACGTTTGGTGTGCTACTAAAGTTTCGTTGGTTACCCAACTCGTCGGACACAAGATAAACTATATCTTGTGCCCGACAAGTTAGGTAACCAACAAAACTTTAGTCGCACACCAAACGTAGGTATATGTGTATTTATTAATATGTATTTCTTTGCTCTGTCTAATCACATTGAGCACTATTATGTCTACATCTCTTGGCTAAATTTGGTAATTATTTATTTGCTTAACAATGTATGCACGTCAGCACGCGCGTATACGGTTGCTAATATCTAATTATTTCATTTACCTAACTCTCTCTCTCCCTGTCATATATATATATATATATATATATATATATATATATATACACGAGAGAGATATGGATTAAATTCAACAATTATTTAATACATTTTGTGTTTATACGTTATTTTTACAGATACAATTTAATTAAATTCTCTGTTTTGAATTAAGCTGTATTAATTACATTTACCGGCCAGAATGTTCGAGAAATTTCGTATATGAATACGGGTTCGATTCCTGTCAGAGAACGCATATTTTCTAGGAAATTTCTGGAACGTTCAGACTGGTAAATGTAATTAATACTGCTTAATAAAAAAACATAGCATTTACTTAAATAAATTGTATCTCCAAAAATAACGTATAAACAGAGAATATATTAAATTCTAAAAATTAATGGTTTCTATTTTTGAATCCAACATAATTTTATTACTTCAAGCGTCATTATTAGTGGATACCCGTATTTAAGTAGCCGCTCCGTTTTTAGACAGTTTATGTCATCTACTGGCTTTTGCTCTCAAACGACTAAAGATGTGCCCTCCGACAGGATTTTGAGGGTATATTTTCTATATTAAGTTTTTCTTGAGGACAAAGGTCGGTTGTGTGTGTTTTATTATTATTATTAAAAAGAAACTGAGTGTTTATTCAAATACGGGTATCCACTAAATATATATATAATATATATATATATATATATATATATATATATATATATATATATATATATATATATATAATGCGAAGCTAGAAATGCTGTCAGTGAGTGTAAAACTGAAAGAAAAGACATTTAAGGCAAGCAGTCTTTCCAATGAAGTGCTCAACAATATCAGAGACAGAGCATTAATAGGATTAATATAAATATAAAATTTGTTATTTAGCGGATTGATGTTATCAATCACTGATATCTCCTGACGATTGGACGAAGCGGTTACTGGAGGGCCCGTCTACGAAACTCTATTCAGTATGCTGAAAATAATGTCAATCAGCTAAGTGACAAATTTTATATTTGTATTAATCCCATATATATTTATGGCAGAGGAATGCTCCGTATATGAGAACGTTTGTAGATATAAACAGTATGGACATAAAAATCAACACTTTATGGTGAATTGGAAGTTTTACGCCTGAAGCAATCGTCAGATGTACACAGTGTGTGATATATAAGCACGATACACTACTGTTTTATTTTTTTAAATTGAGAGGCGAAATGGATTTCAAAGTAAAAGATCAGATCTATTTCCAAATGGTGTCGTTAAGACAGACAGATAAAATAACAGAGGAAACGTATATAACTCAGCAGTTTAATCAATCTGTTTCAATACGCCATTTTTTTTAAGTAGCACTTCGTATTATATATTCCTTTTTTTTTTTTTTTTTTTTTTTTTTTTTTTTTCATATATATGAAAAGAACAATAGAATTCGGGAACGCTTTAAAAAAAAAAAATACAGCCAACCATTTTGAAAAATCCCTAAGCGTGAAACAGCACTGTAAATGGGTAAATAAAACAAAAATGTTACATTTAATACATAACGGGGTGCTGAAAATTTCTGTCAGACTAACTTCCCAAAATCATTCGCGTATTGGAATATTGATTTTGGAAAGTAAGAATTTTTTTTTTTTGGGTCAGCACCTAACATCAGAAATAATGTCATTTGTATATTTTAGGTCATTGTGCATTATACACGAATTGAAATATTTGGGAAACCAAGAAATGTACATTATATAATATTTGATTGTATTCTTTCTATATTACAAGCAACAAAGAAAGTTATTCAGTTTATTCTTATCTAATGTATTTTTATTGCCTCTATATTTGTTGTTGATACTCAAATACCAAATACTTGTTTCATGGACACACTTAAAACACACACATGTGTTATATTTGTTGTTTCACTTGTCAGAAGAGGAATTATCATTTTTGTAAAATCATAACCAGTTTGCTCATTGGATATATCCAAAACGACAAATCGTCAATTTAAAAAAAAAAAAAAAAAATTACCTTAAAGCCATGATTTTTATATACAGTGTTTGGTAGGAATACATCTCACATTATAGTAAGACATTTGCTAAATGAAGTCACTATTGGCACTATTGTCTTACCATTATGTGGATGGTATTTCTGCTATACACTCTATATACAGGGCCAGATAAAGTGTCACACTTTGACTCCATATATATATATATATATATATATATATATATATATATATATATATATATAGTGAATATACATAATATCCAATGATGATAGCATGTCTCAGAGTTTCATGCAATCTTCAGGTGCAGAGCATATTCTGACCATTATGAAGTTCTCATTCTCAAAGATTGCAAGAACTGCATGAAACTTAGTCATTGCATCAATATTGGATATTATGCATATTCACTAATATATATTTATAGCTCTGTTTCTTAACATTGGGCACTGTATTTATAACACCTGAGGTAGAAATATATTTATATATAAATGCAAGTATGTGTGTGGATGTATATATTTTTTATCATACCCATATATATATATATATATATATATAGTGCTGGTGTTAATAAAACAGTGCTATTAAGTATATATTAATAAATATACATGTTGTACCTCACCAACAGCATATCTCAGATTACATAAAGTACACACACACATATATATATATATATATATATATATATATATATATATATATCTTTATGTAACCTGGTGAGGATTATGAAAGAAATCCATCCAAACTTTCATTCCCTCTAATGATTCCATATCTAGTGATATAGCAAATACTAAAAGCATGTATAGAAATTCACTGCAAATGATTTTAGTATGGGAATGCATTAGAAATGATTTGAATACTAGCTCTTTATGGAACCTGGAATATTATGGCTAGGATTTATGAAACAAATCCATCCAAACTTTTATTGCCTCTAATGATTCCATATCTAGTGATATAGCAAATACTAAAAGCATCTATAGAAATTCACTGCAAATGATTTTACTATAGGAATGCATTAGAAATGATTTGAATACTAGCTCTTTATGGAACCTGGAATATTATGGCTAGGATTTATGAAACAAATCCATCCTGTCTTATGAGTGACATAACAAATTTTTTTGATACAATTGTATTTTAGTATTCCTTGAATTTAAGCATTATATATAACATAATAGTGCTTGCTATTGATATAAATAAAATTATATAATTTAACATATATCAAGGTGAACAGAACCTCTGCCAATAAAGTGCTCAATATTTGACTAGAGCAGAAATTACTGAATCAGAAATAAAAGATCACCTGACTTATCACCCTCAGACTTCCATCTCTCTGGTCTAATGAAAGAGGCACTGAGTGGAAATGTTATGGTGATGAAGAAGTAAAAACTGTTGTAAAGAATTAGCTACATCAGCAGCCAGCTGAGTTTTATGAAGCTGAGATACATAGCCTCATTTGTAGGTGGAACACTGACATTAAAAGAGGTAGTGACTATCTTGAGAAGTAGGGATGTGAACCTATGATGTATAGCTATAGCTTGATGTATGTGTCCGTGTTCCTTATATAATCAAACTGATTGCATTATTTTTTGACTCATCCTCATAAATGTTTCATCAAAAATGTCTGACAACATCTGTTAATTTTTTTATTGTATTTTAGTTGTATGCAAAAAAAGTGATTGATTTTACTTGTGTGCTGTAATTGTCCAAATAAGTATTTATTCCAAGTGCTTTTAGTTAATCTATTAATCAACTCTTAGCAACATCAACTACAAACATGGTCACACTGTACTGGCTGTATTCAGGATTATAAATATGTCTACCTTTAACAGCTTGTACAACATTTGCAATACGACAGGCAGTCTCCTTAAAAATGAATTATAGATAAGCTGAAAGTACTTGGAAATAATTTGGACAATTTCTGCACATAATGATCCCCAAAATGGAATTCACTTTTTTGCAGAGAAGAAAAATACAATAAAAAATAGAAGCACCTTGTCAGTTATTTCTAATGAAAATAACATAGAGGCAAGGTTTTGATTTTTCTTCTCATTATTCACTGACTTGACCACTACTCCATTATGCTGTCTGGGTGAATTAACTAAACAAATATTGCTGATATTAGGAATAATACTTGATAGAATGTTTAACCTAAAGTTTGAACAATTTTTAGTTCTAAATCTATATGTTGAACATTGAAAATCGAGAAGAAAGGGATTGTCAGTGGTCAGGAATGAATGCAAGCATTACTGATAGAATAGGGCTATTATATGTATACTGTAAATTCATTGCAAATGATTTTACCATAAGAATGCATTGAAAATCAGGAAGAAAGGGTTTGACAGGAATGAAAGCAAACATTAATGAGCTATATATATATATATATATATATATATATATATATATATATAAAATTTTATATGCACAGTACTTAATGGAAAGTGCTCAATATCAGTGATAGAGCTAACATATTCATATATGTTTGATGATCACAAAAGCATGAAACCTAGGGTCACAAACTCATATCCATACTACTAATATATATATATATATATATTAATTTTGTAAATTATATGTAGATGAAAACATTTAAATACCTATAAATTAATATGAGAAAAGTTTCAAATCTGTTTCCTGTCTAAACAGGTACCTGAATAATAAACGTGTGTTGGTATCTATATTCTGAGTTTGTATAAAACCATCAAAGTAACATATAACTAAAACAATTCATTATTTAATAAGAAATTTGAAATGTCACTACAGAGTTATGTACAAATATTTCCAGAATTTTATGGCATTATTCACAGTATAAACAGATAAAAAGTTATTCTTGAGTACCATGATTGTCCCCATCTTGGCATGATATATGAGTGTGTTTGCTGTAGTTCAAAACTACTGTTTCCTTAGGGCACCTCAAGGTGGTGTAATGGTTAGCAAGCTTGTCTCACTAGAACAATTATGACTGAGTAGTGAGTTCGATACTCACTGGGTACCCCATACTTTTGGCCTTGTGCCACATCTAAGCTACACTTGGAAAATCAATACTGTTTTCTTATTTTTGGTGACCTGCATATAACAAGCAATAGTTTTAAGCAGAAGTTAAGTTTAATGTTACTATCAAACTTTTAATCTTTGTAACATTTACAAAGTCAAACTATTTCAGAACTTAACCTGAAATACACAGGTACAGCATGAAAAATAAACATTCTAAATCCAGACTATATCTGGACTTTAACATGGCTAGAGGAAGGCTTACTACTGTTGTCATAAAGATCCACTTTTAACAACATCAGAGCTTTTTTTTATTTCTTTTGTGTATGCCAACACTGAAACAATCTAAACACTAAACAGTATTACAGGAAAGCAGTTATTATTCACAGCAGTATACAGAGGACAAAATGAAGACAAGGTGCAAATCACAAAAAGGGGATGTTAATTAAAATAGTTTGACAATGAACAGATGAAGTAGTAATTAATAATGATGCTATGAATTTAGATGAATGAAAAAAACAGTGCTGAAAAGTGCTACCTATATACACATCTACCTAATATGATGGAAAGTAAAATAAATAAAAACAATTATAATTTAAGTGCCCACATCCTCAAATATATATTTAAAACACAGACACCTCTTGCCTGTGTCACACTCTCTTACATTGCCACACTCACTAGTTCTACAAAACTCACCATTTGTCTCTATATACACTGATGATGACTTAAGAAAGTCGAAAGCTTGGACCATATTTCTTTCAAAATGAACTTTGGACAATTTTAGGTGGAATTTCCTCCCTAAGAAGGATTATTCGTAAATTGGAAAAGTTTATCAATAAAATTAACCAACACAAAATGTGTTTTTCTTAATAATATTTGCCATAAAGAATATATATATCATCCACATACAGTTTCACTGTATCAAATCTCATCAGTGTGGCTTGACATCTGATTGCTTCAAGCTGGGATAGAAACTTGACAGATTTGGCATCAGTCAGAGACTACCCCTGAGCTATTGGCACATGGCAGAGAAAAGGAATCTTTTAACATATCATATATGTAATGTATATAAACACTAGACCAGCAGCCAGAGTGCTCAATTCCAATGAAGAGCTATGCGTTAAGCAAGAGCTGTAGCTATGTGTGTATTTTGTAATACAAGAATAGGACACTGGAGATAATCCAGCTTAAACAGCATTGTTAAAAAAAACGGGTTATTAGTCTCAGCAGTGTGCAGAGGATAAAATGAAGACTAGGTATAAATCTCAAATAGGGGATGTTAAAATAGCAATAAACATTAATGTTCTTTGGTTCTGAATGTGTTAAGAAAAAGTTAGTACTTTTAGTTAGATTTTGTTTAAACTTCTGTGTAGTTTATATTTTCCAGAATTTAGGATAAAATCCAGCAATCTGCTACAGAACAGAAATTAAAATATTTATTTTAATTTTGTATCTTTTTCTAATAAAGGTGTAACCTTTTCAGATCATTAAAATGACAGTGTGTTTTGTTTTCTTGTGGAGCATGAAACAAGTATACACCTTTATTTAAAATGGACAATTTCTGTCTGTCTTCAAGTGGAATCTGTCTGTATGTGAGTGCATATCTATCATCTAATATGTGCACATGATCATAAAACTGACATTTTATTGAAAAGATTTAAAAAAAAAAAAAAGAAATTCTTTTAAAAGATGCAGAAACCATGTATAAAAATATCTTTGTATCATGTATTTGTCTTTATATCAAATAAAATATTATCATTATTATTATTACTAAAATATATTAGTATTTTATATATTAATATATGGTATACAATGTGTACTTGTTTTATTTATTTCATATAAGTTGCTTGTACTTGGGGAAGTAATGAAATGACACAAAAATCAACCCTACTGTCAAAAGTTGCACAAACCTTGTATAAAAAAAAGAGTATATATTCTCCTTGTATTAATATTCTTGCAAATAAATTCTTTACAAAAATTCTATTTGTCTCACTGACATGATTGTCATTAAGCTCAGTATCATTATGTCATCTTTTTTTTTTTTATATACAATTTGCCAGTCTTTTTTGTTTCCTTGTCAGTTTCTTAGCACACCAGACATTTCACACATGTAAAAAAAATGTCCTTTTTATTTTTTGAATTTAAAGTTTATGTATCTTTATTATTCATTTTTTTTTTTTTATTACCAGTCTTCATCTTACTCTTGTCTGGCACAGTCAAAACATGTTTAGGTCTGTGGCTCAGACTGGTATTTGACAACTAGATCATGCCATATTGGTTGTGTCACTGCATTAATCTCGACAGCTGTCATAAGGACAAACCAAAGTTACACTGCCTCTGTTACTTACTGAATGTCAAATCATCAAGAGAAAGGTATTCTTGTATTTATAGCAACACAATGCTTAAGGTCTATATTGGCTACTTTTATTGTCCCCAATAGGGAAATTTTGCTAGCTACCTTTAAGAGAAGCTCCCCAGTCATATCATTGCAAACCCATACCTTATCAGGAAGGACATTCTCGCTGAAGAATTTTGGAGGAATTAATTCCTATTTTATCAGGAAATCTTTTTAATCCTGCTTTTTTTAATTCTCACTCCCTGATTTCTAATTTGTTCTATTTTACACACATAATGTTAGAATTGCTTTTTATCCCTGCTTTCTAGGGTAATACTCTCCAACTGTTAAGAAATGTTAGTAAAAGTTTTAAGCAAATTTCTGTTAGTGTGAAAAACTGTTATTTGTGTGCCAATCCAGACTCTTTACCATCCAACCAATATTAAGATCACTCTGAAAACATGTCTCCTCTGCATATTAGTTTTGCAATTTACCATTTAAAATATTAGTATGATACTGTAAACACAATGGATCAGAGGTTGGAATTAAAAATTTTTGGAAAGATTTGAATAATTTCCATATGTGCATCAATACATCTGGGTCAGCAGTAGCTGAGCATTTATCAAGTAACCATTAGTGTGTCTGGTCTGCATTTGAATTTCCCTCTAAAAGTTTAAGAGAACCAATATTATTTATAAATTTACATGTGCCTTAAGGAACTGTGTTCCTGATTAATCCAAATTCATAAATAATTATATTGGATGTACTACAACATGCCTAATAAAGGTACACATTACATCTCTCTAACCATTGTTCAATTAGTTCTCATTTAAATACACATGGAGACTTACCAAACTTCATCCACCATATACATTTTGATAATACAAATATAATAGCCTCATCCACATGTAAAAAAGGCTAAAAATAATGGAAGGATTATTAATAAAAAAGAAAAGCCAACACTCAATAAAATCAACTATGAACACAGCCACAATGTGCTGACCATGTTTGGAAAAAAAAATACCTTCCTATAACTCTAGATATATACATCAAACAATCAATACATTCAGTTAACAGTAAAAATGAAATCATCCTTTATAATGATTAAATAGTCAAAAGCACTCAGACATACAAAACATTAGAACAATTTTTACATAATTTATGCCCAGAAAAGAAAATTATAAGAACACAAGAAAAATTAAATAAAAAAAAAAAATTAACCACAGTACCTTGTCAATGGTTTTAATGAAACTTCTATAACAGAGGAATTGCTGCCCAAATAGACACACACACACACACACACACACACACATATATATATATATATATATATATATATATATATATATATATATATATATATATAATGAAATGGATTAAGTCTGACAATTATTTTAATATAATTTCTGTTTTTATATTATTTTTATAGATACAATTTAAGTAAATGCTCTGTATTTTTTCATTAAACAATTATATTTACCAGCCAGAATGTTAGAAATTTTATACAACAGAAATGATTGGTCAAGAAAAATCATTGAAGATTGTGTGTTTATAAACAGTAATTCGGACTGTGCTAACCAGATGCTTCTCTGTAGCTGAATGATACAGCACGTCAGGTCAAATGATGGTTTCCTTATAGGTATACAGGTTCAATTCCTGTCATAGAAGGCATTTTTTCTACAAAATTTCTTGAACATTCAGGTCAGTAAATACAGTTAATACTGTTTAATTAAAAAAATAACAGAGCATTTACTTAAATAAATTGTATCTATAAAAATAACATGTAAACACACACATATATATATATATATATATATATATATATATATTGCATCCTCTCAGTTTTCCTTCTGTAAATAGAAGTAGTGTCCTTTTTGGCCTCAATTTTCTCAGTCTTTGATGATTATATATTTTTAATATATACAATATTCTGTCTTTGGTGTGTTTTTGTTTATTTATTGCATATATAAATGATGTTCAATCAAACTGTAAATTTTAATGCCTCCAAAACAAAATTGCTATCTTTTAATTACCATAGAGAAAATGTTTTGTCTTCCATCAGCATGGCTGATGCTAACCTCCAGGAGAGCAACTCATTGTGTCTGCTTGGTCTGACACTTTCCACTGACATGAAGTGGAGTGATTATATTGAATCTATTAAAAGTTTTGCAGCTAGGAAACTTGGTTCACCATCTCATTCCAGGCATTTTTTCTTTTCAAAATCCATGTTGCACATTTATAAATCTACCATTCATCCATGCATTAAACATTTCTGCCATGTCTGGTTTGGTACTTCTGCTATATATCTCAAGATTGTCAACAAATTTCAAAAGAATATCTGTCATGTAAACGGTCCTGACCTGGCATCTCGACTGACCTCAATTTTCCTACTAGCATCATGTGGCTTACCTCTGTCCTTTTTCTATGAATACTTTTATGGCAATTGTCCTTATTTAGATCTCTTTCTCATTCATTCTGCATACCGGCCAGATGTGAATGTCATGAAGTTAGAGAAGAAAATAAAAAAAAAATTGTGTTCTGTACATAGGCTCCAATCATCACATCTGATCCACAAAGCAAGCCCCTGCAATGAAAGTGACACTGGCCAGTCATGAACATTCCTGGTAAAAAGATGTCCCTTGGAAGTGCCAGATCTGCTTTAAAGCAAATCTCCCATAACAATTATAAGCAGTTGCAGGCCACCAGATGACATGCAGGACACTACCACTGACACTAACAGGACTGCTCCCTCTCAACAACCCTAACCCTCTCCCAGACTTGACTAAACCCCTGACTCTTTACACACAGAATCCAGAATATCATCTCGACATCATCATCACCCAACTACAAGTCTTCCCCATCATCAAAACAAATCTGACTCACTACAACAGCCAGCTATCCAGCCTCAACACCATCAGGCCGGAGACACCAACCATTACAATTGATAACATTTTAATATTGACACCCACAAACTACAAGTCTTCCTCATCACCAACGCCATCACTTTGGCAAATCCATCTCCATAACCAAGTGACTCTGGCTGCTCTTTTTACTGTTGAACTAGCTCAGTGCAACTATAAGTTCTATTCTTTTTCTTTCTTTTTTTTTTTTTTTTTTTTTTTTTTTTTTTTTGCACTTTTCACCTGTGGACCTCCCTTCTGATTTCTTTCTTCCCAGCTATCTACACAGTTCAAAAATTTAAATGCAATGTCAATCACTATCTTCTGTCTTCCTGAAACCTGATCTTTTATTGTCCTTTCTCTTCACTAAAGTCTTCTTATTTGCTTTTATTCTCAGTGACCTCTTGTGTGTTAGTGGGATTATCTGAGAGAAAGAAATGAAAACTTAAAATTTTTTGTTTAAAATTTATGGCACCTATAAAATTCTTTCTTGTTTTCTTTTTTTTTTTTTTTGTAAGGTCAGGTTTATGCTCAGAGATTCTTTTTATGAGAGTCTAAGGTTAGACAGAACACGCACATCTGCTGAGAGACTCTTGTAAAAAGAGTCTATGGTCACAAATCTACTGCCACATTTCCACTTCTCTATTCTAAATGTTTATAGCCTGAACTATAAATATAAAGTTATTGAAAATCTGAGACCAAGAATTATTATTATTACTAAATTTTTGCTTTTCCTCTTTTCTAATAAATGTCACAATCGTGCAACAGATTTTAGTTTGGAAATTGATATTTAAGGTCAATACGTTATTTGTTATTTTGATCATTTTAAAAACAGGATTCAGAAAAAGATTAGAATCAGAATAATTAAAAGAAATTTATATATATTTTTTTTTAACAATATCTGTAACTAAACTTATGAATCTAATGCTATGGCAATAATACTTAAAAAGAATTACACAAAATTAAATGCTGTTACATATCAATTATTCTGATTCTAACCATTTTTTGTGACATTGTTTTAGACTTGTTTACTTAGCCAATAGGGTTAGAATTACAGTATTTCAGATTAAGAGTCTTCATATTATTTACATGACTTACATTCAGGCTGATATCCTCATTTTTCTTGTTATTATCAAACTGTTTCAGCTGTTGTGCTCTTCAGCCTTCTCAAAGCATCTTTCTATATGTAACTTTCTGGGAATTTTGAACTGAACACTTTATTTAATCTATAGGGATATATTGTTCTTATTCATATCTAGGGATATCTGGTATCTTTTTATTTTTAATATTGCTTCATTATTGCTCACCGTTTCCTAAATGCTTAAAAAAAATAAAAAAGGGATATCTCCAGTCATAGAAATTTAGAAAGTTTCAGAATTGGGGGCTATAAATTTCTTCCAGAAAAGTCTTGAAAGACAACTAGATGGAACATATACAAATCTACTTAAAAAGTCCAGAACATCAGTTGGAGATCCCATGCAATGCTAAAGACAATTTATGGAGAACTGAGACAAAAACGATTACAGATTGTCAGCTATTGCAACCAAGTGGACAGGGTAATCGTCTCATCCTTACTCCTATGGCATCCTTCTGGAAGTGTCTTCTCATGAAAATTGATTTTCCCAGACACCTTAGATTGGAACTCAGTGTTGAACATTAGGGATCTGGGGACAGCAGTACAGGACTGAACAGTGTAGAAAGGGATTATCAATGGATTTCTGACAAACCATAGGGAGGTTGAATGATGATGATAAAAAGTCTTCCATTATATCATAGGGAAGTTGAATGATGATGATAAAAAGTCTTCCATTATATCATAGGGAGGTTGAATGATGATGATGATAAAAAGTCTTCCATTATATCATAGGGAGGTTGAATGATGATGATGATAAAAAGTCTTCCATTATATCATAGGGAGGTTGAATGATGATGATGATAAAAAGTCTCCCATTATATCATAGGGAGGTTGAATGATGATGATAAAAAGTCTCCCATTATATCATAGTACATTTGTGAACAAGATGTTAAAACACTTCCACAGCACTCTGATTACAGTTAGTTTTTTTTAATTCAGGCATAGGTAACATTTTACTCAATCACATGTAAGATCTTTGTCCTTGTCATCTTGGATTAATTTATTGTCAGAAGACATTCTACTAGAAACTGAATGCTTTTACTAATGTCATATGATGGACATGATTTTCACAAAGAGGTTCAAGAGACTTGTCGAAAAAGAATCTTGACTCTGTTTCAACTTATCAAACCAAGCTATTTGATACTCTCAACAAGAATTTTCAGTGCTTGCTCACTACAGTTGTCCATCTCTCCTCTGACCTGTCTGACAGCTCAATGGGGAGGAAAAAAAACTGGCTTGCAACATTCAATATCACAAAACCAAGTAACATTTCATCATCACTGAGCAAGTCCTGAATTTTCTCCTGTTATTATGGAAGATGTTTGCCAACATCATTTTGGATCAACATATTGTTGGAAAACAATCTGCTAAAAACTCAATATGTTTCTATCAATGTTACAGTACGATGGACAGGATTTTCACAAAGGGGTTCAAGAGACTTGTCGAAAAAAGATTGTGTTCTTTACTCCATTTCATCTATCTTCTCAGACCTCTTTCTATTCTTCACAAATTTAAGCATAGTGCTCAATTAGCAGAGAAGTCACATTATTTTACTCTTGAAATTGTAACCATAAGTTCTGTTCTAATAATTTCTTCTCTCACATTTCTTGCTTGTGAAATTCTCTTCTGGCTTTTGCATTCCTGTCAACTATGATCTTCATAAATTTAAATGCAACATCAACTATTTTCTGTCTCCTTGAATCCTTGTCTTTTCATTGAGCTCTCTCCACAGCAACACTTTCTCACTCTCAGTAACCATTGTGGCTTAGTGGCTTTATTACCTTGCTTGGAGAGAAATTATTAAAAAAAATATTCAACAATAATTCATTTATGTTAACTGTTGAAATATTAAATTTAAGGTACAGTGGATAAAGGCGTTAGTTAGATCCAGTGACAGGACCCAAAGAGTGTGAGTTCAATACCTGGTTAAGGCAGTGGAGAACTTTCAGAGGGGAATTAACAGGAGATAACTGACATCCATTAGGCATGGCATGTGGAACTAGAACAATCTACCCCAGTGAGTGAAATAAAGGGTTCAGTTCGACATTCCAACCACCTGAAGAAGGCCAGATCGTACAACGACCAAAATGTTGTGATAAACATAGCGACAAAGATGAGGACAATAGTCCGAATAATGTAAATAGTGTACATAATCTCAGAAATATAGACAGATACTGAAATCATCCTTGATAAAAGTATAGCTGAAAGCACTTCAACATACAAAACATTAGAACAATTTCTATATAATTTATGTCCAGAAAAGAAGAAAATTCTAAGAGGACACGAAAAATTAAGTAAAAAAAAAAAAAAAAACTTAAACACAATACCTTGTCAATTGTTTTTAATGAAACTTGTATAACAGAGGAGTTGTTGCCAAAATCCAATATTAAATTTAAATATTAATTCAAAAAATACAAATTGATATTTCCATTAAAAATTTATTAAATATAAATTTCTCTAAGCTTATGTTCATTTTTTAAGGAGAATGAACAACAAAATTATACCCCCAAATTCTACATTTAATTTAGCTGATGTAGATACATCACCAGCAACACATGAATATTCGCCAGCATCTTCAAGAGTGACATCTTCAATTATCAACTGGTGAGATTTCTTGTTTACAACTATTTTCACATTTTTCTCACTCTTCAATTCTTTCCCATTCTTTTTCCAAATAACTTTCACATTTTCTTTGTTCAATTCACATTCTAATGTTGCCTTTTCTTTCACTTTCTTTTTCAAATCAGCCAATTTCTTAGTAAATTATAGTTATGTCATGTGTGTGTGTGTCTAGCTAAATTAAATTGCATTTCATGAAGCAACAAAACACAAGAAATTTGACAAATACTCATTTATGCAAAAATATTTTACAAGATAAACTGTAAAAAAAAAAAAAACTACTATTACAAATATTTAAATCCCTAACCATACAAAAACAAATAACCTAGAATTAATAAAATATCATCCAATTTAGGAACAAAAATAATAAATATATTTCACAACTAGCAAAGACAAAATAAGATGAAACCACAAACTTAGCCACAACTACTGAAAAAAACATAATGCATATTTCTAAAAACAACCTCAATTTTTTTGCTAATGCTTTATAAAAGCTGAAAGCACTCAGAATACTGTGGATAATTTATATTCAAACTTGGCCTGGAAACCAGAAAATACTAGAAATTACTACTGCATTAGAGCCATGTGACTGCAAAGACAGGGCATTCTACTGTCATTGAGCTGTTGGGCTGGTATTTGCAGTTAATTTATTCATAAACAAGCCAACAAAATTTTCACACCTCATAACACAAACCAAATAATATAAACTAGTAGTAGCCATGAAAATTTCATGGCTTCTCTGAATTTTGTCTTCTTTCCTTCTTTTTCTCACTGAAATCAAACAGCATCTCTGATATTTCATTTCCATCCTTCAATATGATCAAAACTGAATAATTAATTATATATGAGATATTGGCAGAATATTTCCTCCCTCTTTTTCTTTTTCTTTTTCTTTTCCCTTCCCTTTCCCTTTTTTTTTTCTTTCTTTCCTTTTCTTTTTTCTTTCCCTTTCCTTTTCTTTTCTTTTCCTTTTTCCTTTCCCTCTTTTCTTTTCTTTTCCCTCTTTTTCTTTCCCTTTCCCTCTCCTTTCCCTCTTTTCTTTTTCTTTTTCTTTCCCTGTTTTTCTTTTTCTTTCCCTGTTCCTTTCCCTCTTTTCTTTTTCTTTCCCTGTTTTTCTTTTTCTTTCCCTGTTTTTCTTTTTCTTTTCCTCTTCCTTTCCCTCTTTTCTTTTTCTTTCCCTTTTCCTCTTTTTCTTTTCCTCTTTTCCTTTCCCTCTTTTTCTTTTCCTTTTGCTCGTTTCTTTTTCTTTCCCTCTTTTTCTTTTCTTTTTCTTTTTTCTTTTTCTTTTTCTCACTGAAATCAAACAGCATCTCTGATATGTCTTTTCCATCTTTCCACACATTCAAAACTGGGTATTTTTTTCTATCCTCCTTCCTTTCCATCTTTCTTTTCTCCTTCCTTTCCCTCTTAGACATATCAGAGATGCTGTTTGATTTATTTCATCTTTCCACACAATCAAAACAGAACAGTCCATTATTTATGAGGTATTGGCAAGGCATAACATACATAGATAAAGGGGTCATAAGCAGAATTATAATAATATAATTAATAAATGAACACTTTTTTGTAATAACCTTTTTTTTTTTTTTTTCTAGACTGTCAGATTTTATTACACAAGTCATTGTTTTCACTATAAGCATTGGTATTAACCAGCTGGTATTGGTAAATTTAGAATAGATATTGGTAAATTTAGAATAAGTTTCAGCTGATAGTATCCCTGTTAAAAATATAAATTGATCATAACTTGTTTAGAGAGTGTCAGGTTTTACTATGTAATCATTTTTATTTATAAATACTAAGTATATAAGCCATAAAAAGACATTTGATTAATATAACACATATACCTGAACTTTTCGACATTCTATAACCTTCATCAGTTTTTCAATCTTTGTGTTTAATTTTTCTGTTGTTTCAACTTTAAAATGATTTGCAACAGTTTTACTTCTCACTAACTTCCATTGCTTGAATATTGGTTTCCATTCTCATGTACGCCTATTTTAATGATAAGCCACAAACCTTTTATTAGATTAGTATCTGAGGATGCCAAAGTGACTTTGAAACCTTTTTTGGCAAGATCTTTGCAGAAAGTGAAGGAACATGGTCTTGCATAAATATAGCTTAAAGCTTCTTGATTATGACTGGTACCCTCTCAAAACACATCTTGTCCCAGAAACTTAAAATAATTCTCTGCATTTATCTTGATATCATAATTAACTTTGAATGGATCTATAATTTTACTGCCTGCAATTTCTTTTATCTGCAATGTCCCTTCAGAACACTGGCAATCGTAGCTCTTCCTGTCATTTGTTGCTCTTAGTAAAGTTTGTCATTTAGCTATCTCTCCTAATCCCTGTTCACTCAACCATTTACAAAAGCTCATTAGGTAGGTTATGTGTTGCTTTCTTCTATCCATCTGGCCTTTCATACATCCTGTGAGTATCAAATTTTCTAAACCCACTTTTTTCATTATCCACCCAGGAAATTTTGTCTCTCTCTTTCTGATTCTAAATGTCCTTTTTGTTTCTATTTTCCTTAAAACTTCATATTTACCCACATGTTCAGTCCATGGTATTTTGAGCATCATTCTCTAGAAACCACATTTCTGTTGCTTCAAGTCTCTTTTTCATGTGTGAGGAAATTGTCTAGCATTCACTACCATATAGGCAGACTGATATTATGTAACATTTTGGTAATCCAAAAATTATTCCATCTCTCAAGTTGTACTGGCTGTCTTTCCCTGAATGACCCAATCTCTAGCTCAGCTGTCAGCCAACACATTTTCTCATTTGTAAAGCAAGGAGGTGTCTTCTCACTATGACTTTTTCAACCTATATAGTGAGGCCATTCTGAGAGAAGAAGTTCTACCGGAATTTATCATTGGCAATCACTCTTTACAATATAAGATATGCAGATGACACAGTGCTGATAGCAAACATAGAAAGGAAACTGCAGAAACTCTTGCAGAAGTTAGTGAAGGAAAGTGAGAAGAAAGGACTAATCATCAATTGCTAGAAGATAGAATGCATGGTTGTTAGTTAAAGGGACACAGACCAACATGCAAATTACAAATTCGAGATAATGAAATCAAAGGTGCAATTTAGATATCTAGGAAACATATTAACATGGGATGGAAAGTGTGACATGGAAATCCAAAGGTGCATTGGGATAGTGAAAGATGCTTTCCAAAAGCTAAGCAAAGTATTAAGTCACAAAAATATTGAAAAAAAAAACAGAAAATAGTACTGAACAGTTATGTAGTATCAGTCATCTTTGATGACATTGAATGTTGAACAATCTCCTCACAGATCAAGAAGAAACTTGGAGCAACAGAAATGTGGTTCTACAGAAGGATGCTGGGGATATCATAGATCAAACGTTTGAGCAACAACAAAATTCTAGAGACAATGGCAATAAAAATGAAACTTATAATTAACCTCAGGAAGAGATAGTCGAAATTTCTGAGGCATGTAATGAGAAAAGAAGGCTTGGAAAATGTAATACTCACAGGACAGATTGAAAGGAAGAGGGCCAAAAGAAAGCAATGCACAAAACTACCTGGTGAGCTTGAATGAATGGATGGTGGAACAGGATTTAGGAGAAATGGCAAAAAGAAAAATATTAAGAGCTACACAGGACAGGAAAATGTGGAGAGCCATAATTGCCAACATCCTGAAGAAACTCAACACATAGAACAATTAAATTCACTTGTTCCTGTTAATATTTTCAGTTTCTTTTTTTGATTGTTTTTATCTCTATACTATTTATATTAGGAGTATTATCCTCATCTCTATTGTTGTTATCGCAACAGCCTTCTTCAGGTGTATATCAATCTGGGTAACCTACAGGGATAGATTGTCCTTGTTCCACTGTTCATGCCTAGGGATATCATCTAGTTCTTATTTTATTTAGTACTGTTCAGTTATTGGTTGCTCATACACACTGGCATTGAACTTGCAATCACTGTCAGCAAATTCACAAACCAACACATTTATCCACTAGGCTATTGTCCTTGTTGTGACCAAGTAAATGGTTAAGAAATAACAAAACAAGTGTTACAGATATATCATATATTAAACAGTAAATACAGCAAAAGAGTATTACACAACCAGTGTTCAATTTATTCAACTGTTTCCCAAGGCCTTCTCTCCTACTAATCTTATAGTAGGTGGAAGAGTCCAACATAGACTATTTAGGACAATTTGCTGTAGTAAACTCAGAGGTATAATTGTAACCTAGTTGCTGATTAAGTTGCAACTGCTGCTGCTACAACAGTTGAAGACTTGCTGTCATTTTGTCTTTCTTTATTATTTCTGTTCAAGTTTTTGAAATTTCCAACATTTCCTAATAACTTTATAATATCTTGTTTTTCTTTTGAAGTTATCTTATGATTGAAAATTCAAAAATAAATATCAATAACTATACTATTAAATTTTTTTTAAAAGTAAATAAAATGTTATCTGATCTGGTGCTCTTGAGATATATATATATATATATATATATATATATATATATCTCAACAAATCAAAATCAAAAGTGCCTCTCATGTTATCAGTCTTGACCTGCCATCTCAATTTCAGTCACTTTCTCACTATGTCATGGCTTCCCTCTGTTTTTTTTCTATAAATATTTTCTTGGCATTTGTTCTAATGAGTTTTGTTTTCATATTGTAAATACTCATTGGGGCTAGTCTTTAAATTGTTGTTTTATTCCCCCCACCCACAGACAATGAATTTTACATATGGTTACTAGTTATGATTTTCATAGAGACAATGAGGTATTATGGTGGATGTAGTAAGAAAGGTAAGTAAGAATGAGTTGCTTTGGTGTTAGGAATATTGTTGTATGTTTGGGTTAGTGTTTTTGGCTAGCTAAGTTTAAAGTTAAGACAGAAGAGGACTGTCTTTTCCCCATTTTTGGCCTTGTGCCACATTTCCTGTATTGAAGCGGAAATAAATATCATTCTCTATTAAAACTAACACTAGATTGGCAACTAGCTCTCATAGTTTTACTGTTAAATTTTATTGTTGATATTTGGTTCACTGTGTCAAGCGAGAGAATTTTTCTCACCAGAATTTTATACATTTATAAGTCTACTATTCATCCATGCTTTGAACATTGCTACCACATCTGCCTTAGTAATAACAATAGAGTAGGGAGAGGCTAGCAGCATTTTGTTTGTGGAATAGGGGTTGGAGGGTGGAGAATAATTAATCACCCACAAAGCTACATAATTGCTTCTGAACTCTGTCAAGCCTGGACAGTGAGAACTGGTTAGCACCAGCCCAGATATGGCTGCAAAACTCCATTCATCATTTGATCTGACTCTTATAAAGATAGAGCAGTAAGCATTTTTTGGACTGATACAAGGAACTGATCATTCATCCAGCATCTTTTGCAATGATATGTACAGAGTGTAACAGCAAAGTTGTCCAATTGTTAGATTAAGCTTTGAACCATTATATCTTAGAAATGATTAAAGATATCTTACTGGAATTCTCCAAGGCTTTTATAACACTATTGGACTCTATTTTGAACAATAAGGATGTATTTAGTTCTAAGTTGAAATGATGATCCCTCTTCCTGTTGTGACCTCCTGATCCAGTTTTCATCTCTACTGTTCCCTCTCTTTTTAAACTTATTCACCATTCTCTTGATGGTTCTTGAATGGACTTTGAAGATGGATGCCAGATTATAAATGTTGGTACCATTACTGAAGGTCTAATCTTTTTCCACTCGCCATTCCTTAGTTGGGAAGCTGACACAAAATAATTTTAATCTGCTCTCTTTTTAGCTGAATAACTCAAAAGAATTTTTTAGTGATTCTTATGACAAATGGTGTCAAGATATCTGAATGTCTCATCTGAAAAATCTGGCAAAAAGAGACCTGATTAGTTTAGTGTTTTTTTAATTTTTTTTATTTAGATATTAAACATTTTGGGGTATGGATAATTATCCCATTCTGTTACACGTGGTATATACACATTCCGTTTGAGGTTATGAATGAGCTTTTAACTCAGGAGGCATTTAAGGCATGGAGCATCTCTATCTGATCACTCACCAGGATTGTTGTCTGCTTAGTGGTAAAGAAATGCCACTATGCATAGATAGGTGTCCTTGCATGTCTTTCCAGTGGTCAACCCTGAAGCAACATTATACTTGAGTCTTAACCACCTTCTGGCCAGTTTGTATTGCCATAGATGATAGTGATAATTACTTTATCCTTTTTCTTAAAATCTTATGACAGAAACAACAAAAAAGAAATGCATGTAAACCAAAAAATCACCTACTCACTCCAACCTTTCTTTCTTTAATATTCATGGCATTTGTTCCAATTTCTATAGCGTAGAATCTTTTCTCTTGAAATGTTCTTCAGATATCTTCACACTTTGTGAAACTAATTTAAAATTTTTATCACTTCCAATGAATTCTCTGTTCCAGGCTACCTTCCACTGTCAAAAAAATTCTCTGATATATATGCATGACCTTGTTGTCCATTCAGGAAAATCTCCTAATAGCAAAGGAATTTTCTCCCGAGTCCCTGAATGATTCTTTCATGTCCTTTTGACTTTTGTTATTGCACACTTAGCTTTGTTTTTCCTTTATTGCTGCCCTTCTTCTCAGGACTGTAATATATTAAACAAAATTTCTGATATACAAATGTCTCTCTCTCTCTCATTCTGTTCATCTGCAAACATTTTTGTATTTGGTGATTTTAATGCTCATCATCATATCAAGTGGCTTAACTATTTTAATATTACTGATTTTGCCAGTATTCAGACTTTCATTTTTTATCTTAGTCAAATAGTGGATTTCCCTACTCATTTTCCTAATAAATCTTTTAAACATGGTTCTTTACATGATTTGTTCCTTACCTCCTCTCCTCACCCTTGTTGAGCATCACAATTCTGTCCTCTTGGCAAATTGGATCATGTTGAATTATCTGTTGATATTTCTTTTAAGTCATCTATTAGAAAGGACCATCCATTGTTACCAGCATACTGATTGGGACTCATTTTGGGACTTTATTCAAAATGCCCTTTGGGTTGGGATTCTTAACCTTACTATTGAAAATTGTACTACAGAGGTTTCTTCTTGGGTTAAAGCCAGTATTGATACTTTTGTACCTGGTGAAACCACAATTTTCTCCTTGGTTCAAATGTCTGTTCAGCTGTTATAACCTATGGGAAGCACATTTTCCAGGTTTCCAGGATGATAGACAACAACTTGTGCCTTCTCACAATAATGTCTTTGCTGGTAGAATGAGGCACTGTATAGCCTCTATCATGTTTGGTACTCGTATCTACCGATGACTCTGTAATAAAGTATTAAATAAGATAATATTAAATAATATTAAAGTTTCTCCCTTTTTCACTGAGATGTTCATATCTTCTGCCAATAAAGCAGAATTTTTGCTCATAAATTCTTTTCAAATTCTACTCTTGAATCATCTAGAACTCAGGTGAACTGTTGATCCTTCTATTAGCCTTCTACTTCATTTTAGTATAGTTAGAGGCACTAATTAACTCTGAATTTGTTAAGTATCTCACCTTGCAAGCTCTTTTTCAGATAATCAATAAGGCCTTTCCTTCTCTAGGTCAATTACTGATGTATTAACGATTATTGCTGAAAAAGTCTGTCAAGATTTAGATAAGACTGGTAAAGCTCAAGCTGTTGATTTGGATATCTCAAGAGCAATTGACAGGGTTTGGCATGCTGGTCTTCTTTCAAAGTTGAAGGGTTATTGTATTTCTGAATTCATTTTTGAACTAATTCAGCTTTTTTTATCCAACTGCAAAATGAAAGCTATCTTGAATGGCTTCTCTTCTAGATCTTTTTGCATTAATGCAGGTGTCCCCAATGTTGTTTGTAATTTTTCATCAACAATTCTCAACTCGGTATCTATGCTGATAAAACAACCATTTACTCCTGTCTTTATAGTAAGTCTGATCAGTTTGAGAAGGTCAAATTGGCAGCTGATGTCAAAAATGACCTACAATCTGTTGTTAACTTGGACAAGGAATGGCTTGTTAATATTAATACCTGCAAAATGAAACTGCTCTCTTTTAATCATCTGAAAGAACACTTTTTGCCTTCCATCAGCATGGCTGATGCTAACCTCCACCATCTCAGACTAAAGTTTTCCACTGATATGAAGTCGAAAGATTATATTAAGTCAATTGCTAGGTCTGCTGCTATGAAAGTTGGTTCACTGTGTCATACTAGAAAATTTCTTCCCAGAATCTATTTTATATATTTATAAGTCTGACATTCATTCCTGCTTTGAATATTGCTGTCATAGCTGGTCAGATGCTCTTGCTATATATTTAGAAATTCTTGACAAAATCCAAAGAATATGCAATCTTATTGGTCCTGACCTGGCATCTCAGCTTCATTCACTTTCCCACTGCCATAATGCATTGTCCCTGTGCTTTTTCTGTAAATACTTTCATGGTAATCGTTGTGATGAACATTCCTCTAGAATGTCTAGACTTTGTGAATGTAAGCACAGTACTAGATTGGCAGCTAGGTCACATCATTTTACAATTGAAATGGCTACATGTTACTCTAAGTTCTATGCTAACTGATTTCTCACTTGTGAAACTCTTTTCTGGTTTCTGGCTTTCAAGTCAACTTTAACACTGGTCTTCAAAAATTTTAATTCAGTCATTATCTTTCATCTTAATTCCAGTTCTTTTATTGTTCTCTTTAATAGTGTTTATTTTTTTCTCATATTTTCTAATACTCAGTAATCTCTTTGCATCTTAGTGGCATTGTTGGCTTACTTGGGGTGAAATGCTAAAAACAAATCTGCTTCTTTTTTGGAAGTATTGAATACCAGCTTGTCTGTGAGAGTTAGGTCAGAGAAGAGACCAGTTGCCAGGCACAGGCCATCCAGAAATTTGGAGGTGCTCCCATACACTATGGTATCATCTGCATTTATATTAATTTGATAATGTTCTTAGGCAGATCATTATTATATAAAACAGAAAGAGAGTATGACTGAGAAGAGATCTTTGGAGGATGCCAGCATTGATTACATGTGTCTCAGAGGATTGGCCATTAAGGACAACCTTCACAGATCTACCTGACAGGAAGGAACTGATAACTGAAAGGACTCTCCAAAAGATTCCATAGTTGGCAAGTTTGTATAGCAATCCCTTGTGCCACATATTATCAAATCCCTTCAAATTATCTGAGGCAATCACACTCAAGACTTTTTAAGTGTTTCACTGTTTCTGTGCATGACAATAGTTAAGGCATCAGCAGTGGGGCTAGAAGAGCAAAAGCAATACTGTTTGTCACTCAGGAGTTTTTTTGTTAAGGTATTCAACTACTTTTTTGATAGCTTCAAAAGGTTTGTTAATGACAGTAAGGAGGCTGATAGGGATACAGGACAGACACTAGACACCTTTTATGGGCTTTGAAGACATTTCTTCTAAAGGCAAAAGTTAAACAGCTTTGATAAGATTGGAAATAGTTCTGGGCCAAGAATAACTACAGGGATTTTATCTTGACCAGTAGCCTTCATAGAGAAAGCGTTCGATAAATCTGTAAACCTTCCCAGCTGATATAGAGATATCACAAAATTTGTGCTCTGTGGGAAGAGGAAAGTAAGGTAAGGAAGAGTCTTTGCCTTTAACTCTAGGTTAGACAATTGAGTTCATAGCAAAGAGCTTAGCCATATCCAATGGGGATGAAATAAACTCAAGGACATTTTGTTTATTCTTTGAATGAGTGACTTTTACTAGATTTCTCAATTAATTTCAATCATTCCCAAATTTATTTCCAAGTTATAAAATTATCATACAAAAAAATTTGTCACAAAAAATCACCAAAAACAATCGCAGTAATTAAAACTTGGGAATCCCAAATTTCAGGATTGTGGGTCTGGATCTGTCATAGAATGTTTTTAATTTGCTCAGAGTCAGCCTGATTCCAAAATGGTATGATATGTTGGGCTACGACCTTTAGTTGTAAAGTGGAAAAAGTGTAACACACTGACATTCACATTTATTTAGAAATAGGTATATCCTGAAAATATTATTAATAATAAATGCTTGATACCAATTTTATTGGGAAAAGAATAAGTTGCAAAATAAAATCTTTCTTTACATGGTACCAATTCTCTTTACAGGGTTCATTTGTGTCTAAGGTTATTTAGAGCTACATAAAGCCAAATTACTCAAGTTGAAATTGGAAGGCCTTCAAAGATTTAGCTTACAGAAGTTTACAGAACCAATTTTTCTTGGGTAAAGTGTGTTTTTATATGCTATCAATATAACAGTAATGCATCAATTAAGTTGAGATTATAATCATTATGAACACCATGATCTTGTATAATATACCATTGGCAATATACTATTCTGTTGGGAAAGTTTCAGATTAATATTAGCTCAAGCCTCAGGGCACCCTCCCCACTAGGCAGTACCTCTCCTTTGGGAGGGAGTTCGGGTCATTACCTAGTGAATGAGGCATTCCAAAAAGGGGGAAATGCTGAGGAGGCTTGAGCAACTTTTCTACAGTCTTGTCATATTCAGTAGTGACATGGGTACACTGAAAAATACATATACTATACTGGGCTCCATATGGTTTTGAATTCAATGTTGTCCCTTTTCCTAGACTGGTTGCCAGCCATGCTAAGAGGGTCATCAACATACTCTATGATTTTTGCTTTTTATGTTTTGGTTGTTTTACCATGTTGTACTTTTTCAGGTGTCTGCCATATTGTAGAACCTTCTGATAATTTAAAACCAAAATTTTATTCACTCCATCGAGAGGAGAATACATAAAGATTGTTTCTTATTTCATTTTCACTGTCCATGCTGGGGATATTTGATATCAGTTAATTTTTCTTACAAACAACCAGCATGTGTAAGGTTCACAGCCTGATCCAGGGATTGAACTCTAGATCATCAGATAATTAGATGCATTTATTCACAAGACCATTGTCTTGGAGGATAAAATATTGGTTAAGTGCATCTGCAGATTGATTTCAATCATTAAATTTTTCTTCTTTGAAAAGCATTAACATTACTTTATGAGGATGGGTGTAGGTACTGAAAAGTTCTTGGACTGACTCACTTCTCAAAAACCTGACCAACTCTCTTCTTTTTTTCTCTCTTCCCTTCTCTCACTTTTTTTTTTTATTTATTCTTTCTCTCATCTATTTTTCTCTTTCAGTCTCTCTTCTATTCTCCCTCTCTTTCTTTCTCCACCATCTTCTATTCTCTGTACCTTTCTTTTCTCTTTCTTCACATCTCTCACTCATTCTCTCTTTTCTTCTCTCCCTCTTCACCACCTCCCTTTCAATTGCCCCAATTCTATTTTTCTTCTTTCTCACTGTTTTTTTTCTGTCTTGCTTCTTTCTATCCGTTTCTTCACTCTCTTGTCTCTGTTCTTTATTTTTGCCATCTTTCTTTTATTCTATCACCCTTTCTTCCCTTCTCTTACTATTTCTCCCTCTGTCTCTCTTACTTTTTCCATTCCCCTTTCTTCCTTCACACTTTTTCTTTCATTTCCTTTTGTATTTTTTCCCTTTCTCCTCTTGTATTTTCTCATGTTTATATTCTTCCATCTTTCTTTTTTTCTCTTCTCTCACTTCTCTTCCTTTTCTCTTCTCCTAAACTTCTGACAATTAAATTTACCCAGTTTTTGCTTTGGAATAATCTTTCAAATTTTGTAAAAGAATTCTTTCTTCTCTGTCTCATTTTCTTTTCTCCTGTCCCTTTCTCTCTCTTTGCCATCTTACTTCTCCTTTTCTTTTCTCCTTTCTCTTTTCTATTCTCCCTTCCTTTCTGTACTCTTTTCTTCCTCATTTTCTTATCTTTCTCTCTTTTTTTCTCTTCCCATAAGCTACTAAACTTCTGACAATTATCCAGTTTTTGATTCTGAATAACTTCTCACATTTGGTAAAAAAATATTTCTTCTCTTTGTCTCTTTCTCTTATATTTTACTTTTTTTTCTTCTGTACCTTTCCTTTTTTCCTCTTATCCTAAGCTACTAAACTTCGGACAACTAAATTTAACCAGTTTTTGCTTCTGAATAACCTCTTAAATTTGGTAAAAAGAATTTCAGCACACAAAGCATTTCCCAAGAGCCTCTAATATCTTTTTGCTTTCTTGAATTATTTATAGAGATTAATCCACCTGGGTTTATTAAGTCTTTACTAAATATTAAATGGCTACCATATTTCATGACAACAAAATTGGATCAGTTCTTTTCTCAGACTTGTGAGTACTAAAATGAATCTTTTGTCCCGAGAGTTATTATATCAGTGCAGTCTACTTCCATTGTTCTGAGATGAACAAAACACAAAAACATGCAAATTGGGGAAACAAAAAATTAAATCAAGACAAAATCATATACCAAGTCAACCCTTTTTTAATGACAGGTATTTAGGACTGTTTCAATAACAACAGCAGCAGCAACAGTTCTTGTGTTCATCTTCTTCGTCGTCTTTCCATACGTACATACCTAGTCTGGGTTTCAAAATTGAGGAATTACAGAACCACTCCAGATCCATCTTGTACAGTCCCTGGTTTTAGACCTTTTTTTTTTCTCTTTGGTCTTGGGAAAGGGAGATGAAACAGGAATTGATGGGAAAAGGTTGAGGCTGGCCCAAAACCCCACACAATATAATTATTCTACAACTGAATTATTTGTATTATTCATATTTTTTTCCAGTTTTCTTTTAATATTATAATACAGAAATGAAATAAATAAGTCCATTTTCCCCTATTTTAAATATATATATATTATAAATATATATATATATATATATATATATATATATATATATATATTAATAATTTGGATTGAGAAATTGAATAAATAAAAGAGAAATATACATAGCCATTTTCACTTTCAAATCTAAAAAATAATTAGAAAAAAATGAATAAATTAAAAAAAAAAAAAAAAACAGGTATTGAACCCTTGGGTCTGGAAGTGGTAATCTGCCAGTCAGAGGGTTCTTCCACTAACCACGCCCAGTAGCTGTAGTTAATCATTACAGCCAAGAGGGTCAGTGTAGATACCAATTGAAATACTATCTTCCATTCAGGTAGATACCTGCAAAAAATAAAAAAGATATTAAGAATTTAGAAGTTATTTATAATTCATACTTAGTTATAAAATAATAATTTTAAAAAAATGGACTAACCCAATATTATTCCTTATTGGAAAATGTTATTTTTAGTCAGTATACATGTTTTATTTTAATATACCTTATTGTTATACATTATTTATATATACACAAATACTTAATACTGTTTATTGTAAACTATTTACTTAACAACATTTACAATAGTTTACAATAAACAGTATTAACAACATTTATCGGCCTGAACTTTCAAGAAATTTCATAGAAAATATGCATCCTCTGACAGGAATCAAACCTGTAGCCTAAACAGAACCATTATATAGCTTGACGTGTTATACCCATTTAGCTACAAAGGTGCATCTGATAAGCAAGCTTGATTTTACTGCTTTTAAACTACAAACTTCCCATAATTTCCCTCAAACATCCATATCTGCTCAAAGTGTATCTTATCATAAACAATGATGTCACACACTACTGAATGGACTGACAATTATTTTAATATATTCTATTGTTATATTTTATTTATATATACACAAATATTTAAGTAAATGCTCTGTTTATAATGAACAGTAGTAACAACATTTACCAGCCTGAACATACATGAAATTTCATAGAAAATATGCATCCTTTGACAGAAATTGAACCTGTATACTATACGAAACTGTAGCTAAACTGGTATAGCACGCCAGGCTATATGACAGTTCTGTGTAGGATATAGATGTGATTCCTCTCACAGAATGTATATTTTCTATGAGATTTCTCAGATGTTCAGGCCAGCAAATGTTGATAAACAAAGCATTTACTTAAATATTTGTGTCAATATAAATAACTTGTAGAAGCACACTTTGGCTCAAAAAGCTTTTACCCTGATGAAAAAAGGGAGACAATTTTTCTTTAGTAAGACTTATCAATCTAGGCTGGTTTCTGTTTACATTTCAGCTGCAAAAATGAAGTTAACAGATATAGATTCATAGAAGCCCCAACGAGAGAAAAATAAATTGTGATAGAAGTTCTCTTGATCTGATGAAATTTCTCTATAAACATTTTCAGCCAGACATTTTCTCAAGTTTTTTTTTTTTTTTGCAACTATACTGAGTCCACTTGAATTTTCTATTCAGGACAGAGATACATAGAGCTGACAAACATTTGAATATGTTCCTAATGTTTGTATTAATAATAATAATGAAGTAAAATAATTTCTTTTAACTTGTTTAACTAATTAAGTACAGTTTTAGGAAATCTAATTGAACAAATTATTTAGACTTATTTCTGTTCGACTGACAGTCAAAGAGTATAAATGGTTGGCAGTTGAGTGGCATCAGCTGTACTTGATTTGATAATCCAGCTTTTTGTTTCATTTAACAATGAATCAGTTCCTCTGAATATATGTGTGACGTATGATGCATCTGGCAGAAGAGAGGTGTATTCATCAAAAATTGCTTTTTTTTTTCAGTTCAAATTATTCATTATATCATATCCAAGTATTTTACAAAAAATTAGAGTTGATTACACAATATTTCAAGCTTAATTTATGTTTATAGTTCATAACCATGCAATGAGATGAGGTAACATAAACTATACATTTGTCCGCAGGATATCATTACGTTATTGTTACATAATTATAGTGAAATCATTAAGGTTTTTTGTCAAAAGCATTTTATTTTTGGTCATATTAATTTAAAATATTCATTTTTACTGGCTTTTTTTTTAAATGGAATAAGATCATTGTAAATTTCAGAATTTCACTATTGCCCATCAAAATGACTGAAAGAAAAGCAATCTAAAAACAAAAATGGAAAAGAGAGGTAACAAAGCTTAAACAAAATAGCTCCAGTTTGTTTAACTTATGAAACTTAGAATTGCAGCCAAAGTATTCTAAAATGCTGCCAATAACAAAGGAGAAAATGAAAAATACCTGACAACAAAGTGAATATAGTATCAAAATTTATATAATTTCTTTTTTATTTGTTATGTAATTAAATACACAATTGTCAATGTTTCCATAAAACTTTATATTTCCATTAAATGTTATTATTTTACTAAAGTGTAAGGTAGTCCTACATTTACAATTCCTTAAGGCTAACCATGAAAAGAAATGTTTATCAAAACTGCCTAGAACCCTTAAGCGCATATTGCTGCAAGATAATCAAATGTTGAATACACCCCTCCTTCACCAAACACATGTTTCAAAACAAAACTGCTCCCTTTTAATAATCTTAGAGAACATTTCATCTACATGGCTGATGCTGACATCCAGGTGAGGGACTCATTGCCCTTTCTCTGGCTAATGTTTTCTACTGACATGAAGTGGAAAGATTACCTTCTTTTTAAATATTTACCTGAACTTATATTTCAGATGAATACAATCATCTTTGCTTTTATAGTGTTTCTTTAAGGCTATTGCTTTCAGAATTGCAAGCAGTTAGCACCTTGTTATATACCATACCTATGAACACTAATCAGTATGTCCCGCTAGCAGTGGTTTACCTACTTCATGCCGCTGGCGAGTATTGTATTTTGTTGATGTTATAAAGATTACCATTTCATTTCCAACCTCCATTTTGATCATTCCACATTCAGTAACCCTTTCTGGGATACATCACACCTACTGTTTGATTCTACTAGTATGCAGAAAATGGTAGTTTACAAAGGGACTGCTGAAAAGTTCTCAGCTTGAAACACTATGAGTCGAACTGAAAATTTGAATTTTGAGTTGAATACCCATCTTACAGACAGAAAAGTTGTAATAGATGTTTTCTTACCTTTCTAAAATTTCGAAGCCAAGATTAGGTTTATTTTATGTTTTATTTAATTGTAAATACACTATCTTTTTCTGCTAACTTATAACTGAATTTTTACAAGATGCACACAAAATTAAAAATAAAATAAAAATTTAGTCAGAAACATTGTTTGTAGATGGCAACATTTAAAATAAAAATAGCACCAATGAAATATTTATTAAAATATGCTTTTAAATGTTTTGTTTCTTGAATGTACCTAAAGTTTTTATATATATATATATATATATATTATATATATATATATATATATATATATATATATATATATATATATATATATATATATGTGTGTGTGTCTAGACATTGAAGTCAATATCCAGAGGCAACAGTCTGTTTCATGCTAAACACAATCATCAGGCCCCTGGATGTTGACTTCAATGTCCACTTTTATATTTACATGCCCTCTATGCCTGATATTGACCACTTTAACACATAAACAGAGCATACCTTAAAACTATATTTTATCAATATATTTAAAACTTAATTTCTTTTTTTTTTCAATATATTTAAAACTTAACTTCTTTTTTTTTTTCATATGAATATTGTATCCATTATGGTGATATATCTATAAATATACTATTGTATGTTTTTTGTAAATCTGGTAATATATATATATATATATAATATATAATTACTTAGATGTGCAAATTTGTATTTGAAATATATACCTCCTACTGAAAAAATGGAATTATAAGTTGTCTCAATGTGTGTTTTGTACATTTGTTTATATATGTATATATTATTGAATTTCATTTTTTTTTTATTCATATTTAACTTTTATTTTTCTTACATATTTTTTCTTTAAACAAACCCCATAAATAATATGGACTGCACAGTGTGTGTGTGTATATATATATATATATATATATATGTGTGTATGTAGTAATCTGTTGGTATAATCCAGGTGAGTCCTATTAACAGAACATAGAATAGAATTTGAAATGTTAAAACTGACTCACAAAAGAGTGATCAATGTTTATTTTCATTAAACAGAGCAAATTTTCTTTACAATTGGAATTAAGATACCTTTAGTAAGACTTCCTAATATTTAACATAGAGTACATAAGTTAATACAAGAATTTAATAGGTAGTGTTTAAAGGGTCACTTACCAATACACATTAGATTATGCGTTGAAGTGACCTAAGAATATATATCTAGGGAAATAATTAGTGATTATACATTTGTACTGACCTATAATATTAATTTGTTCTCTCCTTTGTCTGGTAATTCCGTCTAATTACAACTAAGTTAATGCCTGGGCTTTTCTAACTCATTGAAACTCCTCTTATTAACCTTTCAAAAATGTTTCATCCTAACATAAGGTTTTTGTAGATATATGCCAGCTAGCATATGTATGTATGTGCTTAAATGTAGATATCGAAGTGTATGTTAGTGTAGACAGCTATACCAGTAGGTATTATTAATGTGGACAAACACATGAGAACCCATACATATATATCCAAATTCACCCCAAATCCTTAAAAACACTCCCCCACAAACTTTGAGCTCTGATATATGTTTGAGTTTAATACCAATAATTCTGAATTAACTCTTTCATTTTACCAAAGGTACCTCTTGATTATTTTTTTTTCCTGTTTTCGTTAATTTCCATTAATCCCCTTCAAATTAAACTTTGACCTTGTGACCATTAGGATGTAGGTCAGCTCATTGGTTTCTCCCTCCCTCCCCCTACCCAAGGCTCTCCTACCTACATAATATGATTCCAGTAATGGTGCCTTTTTCTTCTTTAATTTTATGTACATTTATTACATTCTACTGTTATTTGTATTTGCATTCATTTTATTATTAATTTTGATATTTCATTTATGGAAAAATGTCGTAACTGAGATTAATATAAAAATAAGATCATATAAATTTCATAAGATGATACTGATACTTGTAGGTAACCTTCTCAGTTGAAATTGAAAAATCAAATTAACTTCTCCACACGTGTTTCATAAAAAGTAAAAGGCCTTAACAGCGGAGAACAATGCTTAACTCAAATAACGCAACTTAATTATATTCTGGTTGGTCTTCCATATTTTATAATTACAGCTCGATTATAAGCACAAAATTACATTTCTTAATTACTGGGTATCTTCTGATTTGTCAAAATGATACAATTTACAACGCGCTAAAAAAAGATCTATCACATAAGAACACTTATAAAAAAGCCGATGCGGCTTTTTAAGTAATTTTATAATATTTTAACAACTTAAATGTAAAATCTATTATAATTAATGAAATAACAAATAATTGTATTAAAAATTCATTTTCATCGAAAAAATTTTTTTGCTTTCAGAAAATATTGTCCATATTCATAAAAACAACTAAAAGCAAATAAAAAGCATTTGAAATTAAATAATATATTTGTTTTATTGAGTTTTGTGTGTTACAATTCAGAGCTGATTTTCAGGTACTGCGTATCTAATTAAAAAAAAAAAAAAAACATGATTTGCATTCCTCAAAGCCCTGTGCTTTTAATTATTATAATCACTAAAACCGATGCGATCAATTTCTAGCGTTTTCATAAAATTAGTTATGGGGGTAATAAATATTTTTTAAAAATATTTCTACCATGACTTTCATAAAAAAAACATTTATAATAATTTCGATCATCTGTGAATAGTTTCTGAAAGTTTCCTATTTTTGCACGATTTTTCAAATTAATGTGTGTCATACCAAAAAAACGTGCTAAAAATTGTCTATGTTATTTACTAGTTCTGCTGATACAAATAGAAAAAAGTTTTTTTTAATCAAAATTTAGAATGTTCTAAAAAGAAGGAAAAATTTTTAAAAATAATTAATAAAACTTTGGTCTTTCCTCTTAATAATAACATAAGCATTTAGACAATAAAATTTAGTTTTCGGCAAGTTTGGCGTCTTTTTCATCAAGCTATGCTCTTTTTTTAGCGATTTTGTGGTGGTACCTAATATAATATATTCATAAAGAAAAAGCAGATTTCAAAAATTTAATAAAATAAATGCTAAGAGACAGAAATAAATTCAATATATTATCAAACAGGAAAAGGTTCAAAATTCATTTTTTTTTCTTCTTTTTTTTTTCAATCTTGTTTAAATCCTTCTTTTCGTTGGTAATGTGTTTCTGGCTCTTAGCATCTATTTTTATTAAATTTTCAGAATCAACTTTTTTAATAACCCTGTTTCTTTATATATATTCCACTCTGAAGATCCACTTACATGAAACTTAGGTAGGTAGTTTCTGACTCTCTAGGATTTTTTTTATTCTCTGCTCTACTTAGTGTATTGAGCACTTTACATTTTTTTTCTTATTTTACTCGATTGGGTATTTTTCTTTTGACTAGGCATTATGGTGTTGAGCGTTTTTTGGGGTTTTTTTTTTTACCCCTTCCTACTTGGATGATTTTAGTCTTTTCTTTTCTGTTTTTTTCCAAATTTTTTCCCCAGAGACCAGTTTGTATAAATATATTTTTATTTGCAAATTGTATTATCCATTTTTTTTTTTTTATATACTAATCAAGAATAGCTATTAAAATAAAAATATTATTTGGTACTTCCTGCTATAGGCTTATATATAAATACAGGGTTATTTAAAAAGAATGAGCATATTTTGAAAATTCAATAAAAACAAATGCTAAAAGACATTCAACACATTACTGAATCAGAAAAGGTTCAAATTTATTAAAATAAATGATTATTTTTCAATCTTGTTTAAATGCTTCTTTTTGTTTATTTTTTTTTTTTTCAGATTTTGTATAAATTTAAATTGATATAATTTGTGTCATTGTGTACCCACAAGAAAAGTCATTTTGTGTACTGCAATTTGCAAAGTGTAGCCTTAAAATAATTTGAACATTTTCCTATCCAGTAACGTGTTGAATGTGTTTCTGTCTCTTAGCATTTTGCTTTCATTAAATTTTCGAAATCTGCTTTTTTTTTCTTTTTTTTTTTAACCTTGTATAATAGTAAATGGTCACTTTGATGTGGTGCAATGGTTAGTAAGATTCTCTTAATAGATCAATTGTGACTATGTAATGATTCTGATCCTTCCTTTTGGTCTTGTACCATATGTAAACTATGCTTACTAAATTGCTATAAAAAAGAGGGGACTTTACTGGTTAGCAAGCATTTTTTAAATATCAACATCTCTATGGATTATTTAATGCTGAAATCTAAATATTTTGAACACAATTGTATGCCTTTAACTACAGATAAAATGTATTGTTGGTAATTTTTTTATATAAAAATGTATTGCTGGTATTTCTATACTTTCATAATGTTTTGTCTGAGGGTTTACTATTTATCCACAGCTGAGACCCTAACAGTTGTTACAACCCTAGGTCAGAGTGAACCTGGGAACAAAAGCAATTAAACGCTTGGTTCAATGCTTGTCAAAACCTCTAATCTCCTGATCAGAGGCTTTGCTGCTGGATGTAGTTTATTGTCATACCCAGGACTGAGTTGCAATAAGGTATATTTAGTAAATCACTATACAAAAAAAGTGGATAGCAAATTCAAATTGTTAGCAATATGGTTTCATTGTCAACTTTTGTAAAGAGTATCCTTATATTTGGCAAGTTTTTTCTTTAACTTATTGATCTTTATTTTTCATCCATTAACCAAGAATATTAAAATAAGCTTCATAAAATAAAAATAAAGTAGTAGATACCATTGGAATTTAAACTTACATCCTATACCCTCACAGTTTCTTTTTCTGAGAGCCTGTCACTCAACAGGACACACATTTTCAGTTTTCTCCTAGTAGCTAAGTTCTGGATTTTTCTATATTCTTCTCAAATAAATAAATCTTACCTAGCAGTTCAAATAGTTCTTTGTGTCATAACTTTTTCAAATGCTTTTGCATAATAGCAAAAGGTTTAAATTAAATGACCCATTAGGAAAAGTGTATTGGGGGGGGGTTTAAATATTTTTTTCAGTTGTTGCTTTTAATTTGAAATTAAGTAATTAAATTTGAAATTCTGATTCATATGCAACAACTGTTAATTGCTTGACTAAGTCATAAATAAATGTTGTTATAAACATGTAAAACTAGCAATTTTTATTATAAAACATGTATTGCCAATAAATATTCATACAGTCACCTAATAGTCTTAAGTTATTTGAAATCATGCATTTTTTTCTTTTTACCCTGTTTTTTTCTTTATCTTAGTGTATCATCATAAGATATTTTTAGTAGTACAGTTCATATTTGGTTATTCTGAGCAATTATGAAATTTTACTATCATTTTTTACTTTTATAAATTTTATATGTATCCTTCAATTTCCAAAAGGTTAACTCGACATTATTTTGATGCAGAGTTGGGCCCTATGGAAACTTAAGGTTTTATTTTGCTGGTAGTTTTTCTATGTTTGCAATAGAAATTGCTCAAGGACTTAGGTGAAGTAAAAACAGAACATGACTTACATTTCTTGTTTAATATTGGATGGAGGAGAAATGGCTAAACACTCAGTCCTGGACAATAGATGGGGAGGATTCTATGGTAGTTTCAGTCACCTCTGAAGTTTCAACAGAAGTAACCACATCTGAAGTTTTAGTTGTAGTGACCACTTCTTCTATCACTTCTTCATGCTGAACCGTTTCCGAAGAATGGCTTGTAAATTCAGCACATGTGGCACCAGCTGTGAGATCCTTTGACACAACAGCATCTACAGAACCAGATTCTATGGCAGTCTGCTGGCTTCCTTGAGAGGTGGTGCTAGTGGTGGATTCTGTACTCTTCAAAGACTGTTTTCTCTCTTGCACACTTGAGGTAGCACTTTGAACTGATTGCTGTCTCTTCTCTGTGGCTGAAGCTGTTTCGGTGATGGCCTCGGCAGAAATTTTCTCAGAGCTGATGCTTCCTTTGGTTTTAATAATCTCCGAAGATTTTTCAATTGTTGTCGAATCGGACTGCTGAACAACACAGATGGTCTTCTGTTCCTGAACCATCACCTCTTTGTTTCCACTTGTGGCTTTGGCTTTTTCTTGACTAACGGCTTTTGTTTCCTGAGACATGCTTGCAGATTTCTCTTCAGTGCTTGACATTGCCTTTGAGACTGAAGCTTCTTGAATCTCTTGTAAAGATTGAACCTGTGTTTTACTGGCTGATGTGCTTTTCTGAGTGATTTCTACAGCCTGATTAGTAACTGCTACTGCATTGGCAGAGGACATAGATGATTGACTCTGTGATTTGGTCTCACTTGAGGCCTTTGTCTCTTGTTTCTGCTCCTGGGCGACAGCAGTTTTACTTTCCACTGTAGTCATTCCTTGAGTCTGAGATTTACTAATGCTGGCACTCTCTACTGATTGCTTACTTTCTTGGGTGACAGTTTCAGTTTTCTGGGACAAGTTTACCGATTCCACTTGTTCTGTAGATGAAGCTACAGATTGTGATTTATTCAAACTGGAAGAATCTTTCAAAAGCTCTTTCACTTCCTGAGAACCAGTTTTACTTTCAGTTCCCATGGCGGAAAATGAATCCTTTTGACCAGCAGATGATAATGATTTCTGGGCAAGCTCTTCAGCCACACGTTTATAGCTGGACGCCAGCTTGAATTCTAGGTAAGAGCTGTCAAAAGATACTGATTTCTGGGAACTAGATTTTTCCTTGTTGGAATAGTTGTTGTGTATAATTACTTCACTTATGTCAGGCATCTTGAATTTCCTCTCTGGCTGCTCCACCATGACTGAAGCAACGGGGTTGAATTGTGTAACCACACCTTTCTCATTCTCATACTGTGTTGCATAGTTTCGCAGTTTGAAACTCATAAAGATATTTTCCTTTCTGATTTTCACAATTTCATCTGATTGTTGCAACCAGTTATGTTCCAGGCAATCATCTACAGTCATTCGATTCCTGAAACAAAGGGAGAAACAAAAAAAAGAATGTTTAAATCAAATGAAAATATTTATAAAAAATTCTTTTTTTGGTTTTAAATCAAAAAATGATAAAAAGAAAAAAAGAAAAATTTTATAACAAATATTTTATCATTTAACACATTAACTCCCACACAACCCACTGGAGCATTGTGGTTATCTGCAAGACCTACACAACCCTCTGGTGGTTCATTTTTCAATAAGAATTATTGGAAGTGGGATGCTATGATTGGTAACTTATAAGATCATGATAAATCAGAACCACATTTTTTTCCAAAATGAGTCAAATATTAAAATGAGAATTAGTGTCAATGTAATAGTGATTTTCCAAGTGTAGCTTAGATGTGGCACAAGGCCGAAAGTATGGGGCACCCAGTGAGGATTGAACTCTCGACTCAGTTGTAATTGTTCTAGCGGGACAAGCTTGCTAACCATTATACCACCCCGAGATGCCCATGATTTTCTAAGCATAGCTTAGATGTGGCACACAGCCGAATGTGAGGATTGAACTCGCTATTCAGTCATAACTGTTTTAGTGAGACAAGCTTGCTAAGCATTACATCATACTGAGGTGCCCTATAGTGTCAATGTAATACTTGTCTAGTGATTTTTTTTTTTTTTAAAGCATAGATTAGATTTGATACAAGGCCAAAAGTATGGAGCACTCAGTGAGGATTGAACTCACTACTCAGTCATAATTGTTCTAGCAAGACAAGCTTGCTAACCATTATACCACCTCAAGGTGCCAAATGTAATATTTGTATATTGGGTATTTTTTAATACATATGGGTTATGTGGGACTCTAAAGTTAATGTTAAAACAAAGTTACTTATACCAAAATTAATTATGATATAGTGTCGGGACACTGGGACAAGGGAAATGAGGCTTTTTTTATGGGTCATTTTTTATTTTTACATATGAGTTGCGTGGGACTCAGGGTTGTAAAATGGACTCAGGTAATGAACCACACACCAATAATAAATACTACTTATGATATCCTTGCCTCAGATATGAAACAATATTAAAATAAAGTCACTTGTATCAAAATTAATTATGAAATAGTGTTGAGAGCCTTTTCTCACCACTAATGAAGCAGAAATCATTATAGAGTAACATTAATGCTTGGTGTCCTCCAAGGCTCCATCCATGAACCTGCTTATTTCTAATTTTCATCAATAATCTTCTCAATGTGATCCATTTTTGACTCGGTATCTATGCTATTTATTCCTGTCTTAATGGTAAATCTAATAGGTTTGATATGGCCAAATTGGCAGAAAATGAGCTTCAATCTGCTGTTAACTGGGGCAAGAAATGGTTTGTTAATTCTACTGCCTCCAAAATGAAACTGCTTCCTTTTAACTGTCTTAGAGAACCTTTTTTGACTTTCATTAAAATGGCTGACATCTTCTCAGTCTAATGTTTTCTGCTAAAATGAATTAAAATAATTATATTAAATCAATTGTTAGGTCCACTGCTAGGAATGTTGATTCACTGTTTCAATATCTTACAACTTTTATAAGCCTACCATTCATTCATGCATTGAACATTGCTGCTTCCAAAGAATCTGCAATGTTATCAGTCCTGATCTGGCATTCTGGCTTCCAAACAACCATAACAGTGTTTCCCTATACATTCTCTATAAATAGAAGGTCTGATCAAAATGTACATGCTATGATAACAAAGATTGAAGCTACTTGGCACAGATTGATCTTGAATTCCATCACGTATACATACTAAGTTATAATGTTCTCACTGACTTGTGTTGTAGCAATGGCTTGTGCAGCAGTTTTTTGGTCAAGAGACCAACCACTAGTCTTCAAATCTTAACCCTTGCCACTTTTTTCCTTTTCAAAAAACCAAATCCCACTTGAAAGGAACACAATTTCAAGACATTGAGAAAATCTAAGAGAAAAAGATGAGAAAGCTGTTGGATAAAGTGTGTGGCTTCAGAAGAGGACTGCTTCAAAGGAGATTAAATGCCAAATTTTTCTTTTTATAGCACAAGTCCCAAAACCTTTGGATCAGACCTCGTATTTTTATGGTGCTTGTTTTGAAGAGCTTTCTTTTTTTTTTTTTTTGGTATGTGAATTTAGACATAGTACTAGATTGGCAACTCATCGTTTTACTGTTGAAATTGTTAGTTGCAGCCATTAGTTCTATTCTAATAGGCACTTCTTACGGCTTCTTAATTTCCTATGTTTTTCAAAAGTTCAAGTGCATTATCAATCATTATATTCTGTCTCCTTGAATACTGTTCTTTTATTGTAATTTTTCCTCCTTAAGTTTCTCAGTTTTTTACACTGTCAGTGAACCCTTGAATCATAGTAGCTTTATCACCTCGCTTGGAGTGAAATAATTAAAAATGCTTAAAGTTAATTATGAGACATACTTAAAGAAGAATTTTTTAAGCATTTGCTGCCTCCTTACTTTCCCCACCAAATATTTGGGTGACCACTGCCAATTTATATTGTCAGAATACAGACCTACTAAACAAGATTTAGTCATACTGGATCTTCTTGTATAATCACCAATGTTAAGCAACTTTGAGCATGGTCAGTACATAGATGGGTAACCACTTGGGAATACTGAGTGCTGTAATAGATAATGGCTTGAATTGTTAATCAGTGAGCTGAGTTCCAATTCTAACTAGACTTGTTATATTCACTTACACTCAAATAATCTTGAAAAAAGTATGAATCTTCCTCTTCTTCCCCCACTATGGGTTAATTCATAGAACTTGTATCAGTAAAGCCGTATTATCTCTGAAAATCAAATCAATCAAACTGGATCTTCCCAAAGACCAAACTTAGATTTAAGTCAGTTCTATTTGTATAAATTTGTCTCCGAAAAAATGTTTAAATTATTCTCTAAACTTTATGCAAAAAAAGTTTTTGTAAAGATTCACTTTTTTCCCTTTTAAAAGAAAATATTACCTGTGTTGAAGGATTTATTTTAAAAAATTACTATCAATAGCTTGCAAGGTGAACAGGTTAAAAATTGCTCTACACAATAACTGCTCAATGAAGTTAAATATTTAGTTTATAATTTTTTTTAAATGAATTTACCCCAGGCAGGGCAGTAAAAACACACAAGGGGTTACTACTACTACTGTACTGTACTGATGCGGCATTCACCCTGGGCGGATTGAGCCGGCTTTTTCCTGTTATGAGAAGAAGATTCTTGGGATAAATTACAGAAGTAGGGTACCCAGGCCTACTCGGATAACGTTCTTGCTTGCCTTGGGATTCCCACAGGCGAGAGACAGAAACGACCAGAAGAAGCCCGGTTACTGATGCAGACGCTCCTTGGATTTTCACCAGAGCCCTTGTTAACCGGCGTGTGTGTCAGACCTGTCCCGCCTTGGGTGGCCCTACCAGGAACGAAGTTCCGGGCGGCATAGCTCTGACACTACCGTTTACACCCCACCCCCACCGACTGTGAGGTAAGGGTTGGACTTTGGGGGCTTACAGTACCAGGTGTTCCCAAGCGGTCCCCCATCTAAGTACTGACCTGGCTCTACAATGCTTAACTTCGGTGATCAAACGAGAACCGGTGTTTCAGCGTGATTTGACCGTAAGCAAGGGGTTACTGGGTGTGAAAGAAGTCAAAAACAGAAGTATTATTAAGGAGAAAGAACAATAGTGTAATCAGGAAGACAGCAGAAAGTGATTGACATTGCATTTAAATTTTTGAGAATCAAACATGACTGGAAAGCAAGAAGCTGGAAGAGTTCCATCAGCAAGAAGAGCAAGAAAAAAATAAATTGCTAGCATAGAACTTACAATTACATCTAACCAATTCAGCTGTAAATTGATGAGACCTTGTTGCCAATCTAGTACTGCACTTAAATTCCAAAAATGTAATTACCATAGCAAAGAGCTCTTCCAAACAATTACTATGAAAGTATTTGTAGAAAAGATACTGGGAAACAATGGCAGAGGGAAAGTGACTGAAGTCAAGATGCCAGGTTAGGACCAATATTATTGCTGATTCTTCTCTGGATTTTATCAAGATTCTCTAAATATATAGCAGGAGCACCAGACCACCTGTGGCATCAATATTCTAAGAATGGGCAAATGGTAGACTTATAAATATGTAAGATAGATTCTGGAGAGAAAAATTGTCTCATACAACACGGTGAATTGACTTTCTTAGCAGAAGACCAAGAAACGAAATTATAAACTAAATATTTAACTTCATTGAGTAGCCATTTCATGGAGCAATTGTTAACCTTTTCAACTTGTAAGCTATTGATAGTTTAATTTGAATCACTTGTACATTTTGGGGGAAATTGCCTGAAATTCTTTTAGAGTTCTAAAAGAATTTCAGGCAATTTCCCCAATTGTATTAGTCTTGATATATCCATATAATTAGCAAATTGGAAAAAGTAATTGGCAGAGTTTAACTTTGACTTGTTCATTATGTTAAAATATACTTGGGAAAAGAATGAATATGGATTAAATAGCAGGGCTAACAGGACTCTTTTGTCTTAAGGTGGTTGTAAAGGAAAAGAAAAACTCTTAATTATCAAACATTCTTTCCCAAGTGATAGATCCTCTTGATTTTGTCTAAAGGCAGAATACAGTGGCCTCTCTGAATACTTTTGGGAGTTTGACAGGTCCAACTAATTTCAGTTATCCTTTTATTTTGTGTATTTGTTTTAATATTTTAGTTTGTTTTTTACATATCATCCACAGATTTTTGTATATAGAATTTTATAATCATTAATTTTTATATCATGCAGTGTTTTTGTAAGTCTTATGGAGGATTGAATGATGATGGATAAGTTTTTTTGCTGCATGTGCAAATTGTAATGAGTGAATGGGTCGTGAATCTGATTAGATAGGTATAAGATAGTAAGTGATGACCATCAGTCCATCCGCCCATTTTCGGCCTTGTGCCACAATTATATTTTATACACAATAAATCTAGACACTACTACTACTACTATAGCTGCAGGACATGTAGTTCTCCTATGATTCTAGTCATTTATAAGATATATGACATGACCTTAATATATAAAGACGTTTTCCATGACAGATATAATTATTTACACTGTTTACAAGCAGACTATTTTCCTTATTTTTGTTGTTATTATCATAATGTTTCTTCTGACATGCACCTGATGAAAGGCGATGTGTGGTAAGCTACAGGAATTCCAAGCTGAACTTTGTTTAATCTACATGAGTAGATTGTTCAGGATTCAGTTTGGGACTCACTGTAGTTTACCTGGATTGACATATATCCCAGAGGGTACAATGGCCAAAACATTATAACAACAGCAACAAAAATGAGGACAATAGTTTGCTTGTAAAACTTTTCATTCCAGAAATTCAGACAAAGAAGTTATTTGAATTTTTTTTTTCTCAAATCACTGATGAAATTTACTTACGTTGGAATTCTTTTGACAATTTTGGAGATAAACTTGAGAGCCTCTTTAGAGACATTCTCATACATAGAGGTACCATCGAAACGATTGTATGCAATGTTACCCAAAGTCTCTTCTCTGGTGCTGCCAACATAGGGAGTTTCTCCACTGAGTCTGAAATGATAAAAAAAAATACAAATAAGAATAAATGATGTAACAATTACGAATTAAAATTTTATTTCTCAAAATTTCACTTTGTGTGATTTTTCTATCAATAAGAATGCATGAAAATAAACTAAAATGAACTTGTCATTTAAAAGCCATTAAGTTGTCACTCATGAAATGACGCATTTCTTGGTTTGTTGATCCAGTCATCTAACAAAAATCTTGACTTATTCTTGACTCTTTTTCTTTCAAAATATTGTCACTCATAAGCCCAATGAAAATGATTACAATGAAACAATGTTGAATAATCTTACTGTATGAATACAAACTAGGTCATTTTGCCTCTGAAGCATTTTTTGAATATCAAGATGGCCTTCATTAATGTTATTGTTGAAATCAGAACAGTACAGAGATGGTTTCAGAAGTTTTGCTTGGGAGATTATAGTCTTGAAGATAAACTGAGGGAAAGACCACGATTGGTTATCAGACATGATCAACTGAATGCTTCGATTGATTAAAATCAGAGAACTACAGTCTGAAAACTTCCATCTGAACTCAAATCATCTCTCACAATTGTTTCTTAGCACTTGAAAGCAATTGGAAAAGTAAAGAAACTGGATAGGTTGTTCTGCATGAACTGAATGAAACACAAAAAAAAAAAAACATCACTTTGAGGTGTGCTCTCTGTTGCTTTCCTGACTGGAAAAAAAAAAAAAAAAAAGAACCATTTTTGCATCGAATCATTGCATGCAATGAGAAATAGATACTCTTTGACAGCAGTAAGAGAGTAGACCAGTGGCTAGATGCAAGTGAATCACCAAAACAATGCCCCAAACTTCTACTGTACACCAAAAAGCTAATGGTTAATGTATGGTTGTTTTTCATTGTTCATGCTTACCTCAACCCAACCACAACAGCAACCTTTTATTGAATAATTGAAAAAAGAAACATTCTAGACTTGTGAATAGGGATGGCCTGTTTTTCTGTATGACAATGCATGGCCACACAGTTCTCAATCAACAGTCCAAAAGCTGTCTTGCCTGAATTATGAAATTTTGCCTCATCCTCCATATTCATCTGATATCTCTCTTACTGATTATCACTTATTTAATCATTTTGTGCTTTTTATATCCAATAACTCATTCTTGAATAAGGAAGAGGTAATCAAAGCATTTCAACTGTTTATCACATCAAAACATGGTAGCTATTTCAACTAAATAAGTTAGTTATTATTTTGGAAGCATTTTATTCATTTCCTATAAAGTGTGTCATTTGATGTGTGACAACCTAATATTTTACCGCCCCACCAAATATTAGAATTGCATAAATTTAATGGATATCTGGATATTTTCTTTATTTGGTGTGAAATGATTAAAAAAAAGAGATATAATGCCAATAAGATGCAAGGGGTTACTGAGAGAGGACAATAAAAGAACAGGTTTCGGGAAGATAGTAACTGATGTTGCATTTAACTTTTTTAAGATTGACAGAAACAAGAAATTGGAAGAGAGTTCTAAAGGTGAGAAAAGAAATTATTAGAAAAAAAACAAAGTTACATCTAGCTATTTTAAGAGTAAAATAATGAGACCTACTTGCCAATCTAGTAGCACACTTAACTTCATGCAGCCAAGGTATCAAGGAGAAAAACCTCATTAGAATAATTGCCATGAAAATATTTATAGAAAAAAAAAAGGAAACCACAAACATAGCAGTGAGAAAGTAACTGATGTGAAGATGACTAGTCAGGACTGATAACATTACAGACTCTCCTTGGAGTTTAACAAGAATCTCAAAAAATATGGCAGTAATACTCAATGTACTGATGAATGGTAGATTTAATCATTTGCAGATTGGAAAGAGAAATCATCAAGCTAAGTTCAAATTCTGGTATATTTTGTTACATTCATTTTTCACACAAATAGCCTTGGGAAAAGGTATAAATCCATCTCTCCTCTTATTAATCAAATATCAAGGCATACACGGCTCTTTAGTGATGATTGACAACCAGTCTAGGAGTAAGGCAACTCCATATACAACCTTGGCTTGGCACATACAATACAGCAATAGAAAAGAATAAGGAGTTTACAATTAACTGCAGTGTCAAGTTGTAGACTCTATGATGTTGATTGTGGTTGATGAGGATTTGATTGCAACTTTCTTCACACTGTCATTCTACAATCTAAATACATTCCAGGTTATTTTTTACATTTTATAAAAATATTTATTTCTCCCAGTATCAGCTCATTTAGAAAGAAAAATGTTAGACATAAATTGACCATTATTTTTCAAACATCATCTCTAGTTAGGAAGCAAATCAATATAAAAATCAAACAGTAAGACCTTTATCAGTTGGATCTTGTTACAGTCTGATTTAAATGATCTCTTTATGATTCACTCTACATCAAAACCTGTCAACTGGATTCAACTGCTTAGAAAGCAAAAATAAAAATAAGTCACTCTCTACATAGGGGCTCTGACCATCACATCTGGCTCACAATCCCCCCCCCAAATGATCATGAATGATGCCACTAAATCAAAAGCCATGACAAAAACATTGAATCATGATCCACCCCATCTGCTTTTAATGATGCCACTCACAATGCTGAAAGCACTCATGGCATGTGAGCAAGCTGACAGCATCGCCACCCATGATGTCAATCAATCAACTTCGGGCTCTACTGACTCTCCCTCTCCTCCAAGTCACTTCCTCAACCGCAAAAAACATTCTACCTTGATTCTCTATATTAGTGATACAAAGAATTTTATTGTAACAATTCTTGTCTTCTTTTCATTTTCCCCCACAATGGGAACTTCTTATTTCATTTGTTCTCTTGTTCAACGATATGCATCTATAAAAATCTTAACCCATTCCCCAGTATAGATGTGTATATATGTTTTTATTGAATGTGTCTTTTTCAAACATGGACAAATAAACATGTCCAAAACATAGCATTCAAAAATCAGTTACAGACATGTTTATAAATCAGTCTTGACTTTTTTATGCCCTTCTGAGCTTGAAACGAGTCCATTTGTCAACTTGTACATCTGGTAGAGGTGTTATGCACTGCTCAGGTACTTCAAGGTGGCTCAGTTTTTTAATTACTATATTAAAAACAAATAAAAAAAAAATTGTCTGGAAATGAAATTTTTTTTACCAAAATAATTGGCAGGGAAGGGGTTAATGTCTATTATCAAACCAAAATTAAGAAGTAATGCCTTTATCAATTAAACCTTAGTATGTAACCAATCATGTTTTTGATCATATGATGAATTAAAGAGAACGTTTCTCCATCTCAGGAACTGTAATACTAAACCGGAAACAAAATATATTTATAACAAAATGACTAATGAAGAAATATACTGACAGAAAATAAAATTTCAGCATACTGAAGGACAATGCTGATCTTGATCTAGGTTCAGTGTATGGATGTTAAGGAGATATTCTAATAAAATGTTCAGTCTTTGGCCATCTTGTAATATAGCTACATTTATACCAGTGCATTTTATCTGAGCTTTTAGTTAATGTATTCAGTTAACGCAACAGCTTATTATGCCTTGCATAAAACAGATCAAAGAAGCATGGCATGATCTATTACAGAACATCTATATGATTGAATGAATATGAGAGCACAGGCCTTAATGTCTAATACAGTGTAATATGAGGTCAATGTACTTATGATAGGGCTCTAATTTTACAACCTATACCTGTATTTATCTGTAATCCTGTTATATAAGCTGTGTATTTTATCTTGAGTAAATTGAAACATAATCAGTGTTTCAATTTGATTTCTGTTAGTATATCTCCAACTGTCATGTAATAGCAGTCAGTTTATTGTAAAAGCAAAATTGAAAGGTTGATTACTTACAGCAATGTTGCAATTATACCAACACCCCAAACATCAGCAGCAACACCTGCAGGCTCACCAACAACAACCTCGGGAGCTGAATTAAAAAGAAATTGTTGTGGTCAAGCATAATAGATTTTAAAAGTAAACAAAAAGTGTCTTCATGAAAATAGTTTTCTCATAAAAAAAAAAGGGATAAGATTATACTGTTTTGTCATAGTATATATAAGACATGGGAAACAAACACACACACACATACATATATGTATACAAGGGGGAACCCAAAAGTAACTGGAATTGTGTCATATAATTTTATTCATTTATTGTTGCATGTTTATATTCTTATCACCTTCAAAGTATTCTCCATTTGAAGCAATGCACCAGTCCAGATGTGTTTTCCATTGTTCAAAGCAGTCCTGGAACTCTTGTGAAGTTATGTTTCTTAATAACTCCATTGTTTTCTTCTTAAGCTCTTCCGCATCTGCAAAACGTTTTCCTTTGAGGACTTTCTTCATTCAGAGGAGAACAAAAAAAAAAAGTCACAGAGGGTGTGGAAGTGGGGTCATGTCATGCCATTCTTGTCCAGAAACTGTCTCACACTCAAGACGGTGTGTGCTGGCACATTGTCGTGATGCAACCAGCACACTCTACTTTGCCACAGGTCAGGGCATTTTTGTCTCACCAACACTTCAAGACTTCCAAATAAAAAGCCTGGTTAACAGTTTGACCAGGAGCAACAAATTCTTTGTGAAGAATTCCTTTCACATCAAAGAAACAAATCAGCATTGTCTTGACATTAGACTTCACTTGACATACTTTCATAGCCATGAGCACCAGCTTTTGTCACCAGTGATGACCTTCAAAAAAAAGGTATGGATCAACTTCCAACTGTTCTCTCAGTTTACAACAGGCATCCTTTCAGCCATGGTAAAACTAGACGAAAGGGGTGAAGCACTTAAAAACAAATGTGAACCATGGAGCTGTGTCTTCCCACGATGATACCAGTTAGAACACTGGTGCCTGAGGTTTGCCTCAAGTGGCATCTGGCAGTGGAAGCCTGAACTACTATGGGCTTGTCACACAGAAAACAATTCCAGTTACTTTTGGTCTCTCCTCATATCTTTTAAATGTCTTTTATTAAATATGACAAGGAAAATTTAATTAATGTTTTATTATCTTTTGCAGCATTCTTACATTTTTCCACTTGATGAAAGTGCAAAAAATTTCCATTGTCCCAAGTACTTTTGGCCACTTCTATAGCCATTTTCAGGGGGGGGGTGTTAGGTGTTGTTAATTTTTCTTCATGAAATAAATATAAAATTCACTTCAAGCAAGGCAATAATGTCACCAAAATGCAAGGGGCTACTGGGAGTGAAAGAGAATGAGAAGATTTTACCAGAAACTCATTCATTTATAGTCACTTCACCTAAAGTAAGGTGATAATGCCACTAAGACACAAGAAGCTACTGGGATTGAAAGAGAATGAGAAGAGTTTACAAGGAACAGGAAACTCAATACTAAACCAGAAATAAGGGATAAACCTGTACCCAGTTCAAAAGACTGAGGAGCAGTGAACGTACTTACTCTTATTGAAGAAAATAAAAATAAATAGTAAATAGAATTTCTGAGTTTAGGCAGAGACATCAGAAGCATAAAGTTTAAGTAAACTTTAGAAGAAACCAGAAATCTAATCCTAAACAGGAAACAAGGGATAAAGCACTACTCCTGTTCAAAAGTCCAGGGAGTATATATATATATCTCAAAATCCAAATGGGCAGTAACCGACCACAACTTTGCCATTTCTTATGGCATTGAGCACTCTTTTTTCCAATGTGCAATCTTAGGCAGACTCTTTTGGAATCTGCTTATCTTATTTCTCTAATTACTTATATAATCTCAAAGGAAAAAACTTAACACATCATGAAAAAATATGGTAATAAATTTATTGCAAAATGGTTTAAATATATACAGACAATGTTAAAGATATTAAAACCCTACCTGCTGAAATAAATTTATTACCAGATTTTTTAGTGTGTTTTTTCCTTCAATATATATCATATTGCTCTGTATATAATACATTCAGCTCTCCTCATGGATCTATCTTTTTAATATTTTATATTAAAAAGACCTACTTGGATTATCCTTTCCACTTACATATTGAATATATATATATAGTCAGTATGAATGTATGTGTTTGTGTCATCAATGTCCATTCACTGCAAATATGCATCAAATTTTATATGAAACTTTTTTTGCTAAGTCTCAAAAATACTATGTAAAATTTATTATTTTTTATCCATAATGTTGAATACATTAAAATTATTCGGCTTTTTAACAAGAAAAATATCAAGATGTTAAAAATTGCTACAAAACTGTTGATTTATTTAAGATGGAATCATCTATTATGACATGTTTCCTATTTGTATTTAGTTATGTTGTTATTTATTTTCAATTTTTGGAGTTAAATTGTTCACCTATATAGCTATATAACGCCCATATTTATCTAACAGAGAGATGTAGGTAGATATGGTGAAAGTAGTGTTTCAATTCATGAGCTAATGTATCTATTTCCCCAAATGATCATTTATCACAAATCCAATGATCTGGTTAACATTTATCTTACTGAAGTACATTTCAAATGATTGAACTAAAGATTTGAAACTCATATTGAACATTTAAACAAATAAGTATATTTAATGGAATGATCACTGCAATCATTACAAAAGTAATCATAAAACTAATCCCAAATTCAGATCAGCATTTTAAATTTTTTAAAAATTGCCAGTTCAAATATTAACATAATTTTTTAAAATTTTTTAAAGAACTTGTGCCACTATCTCCAACTCTTCTTCAATGTGCTGTATCCCTTCAGGACATTGATGATCATGGCTCTCCACAATTTCCTGTTCTTTGTAGCTCTTAATATTTTTTTCTTTTTATTATCTCTCCTAAACCCTGTTGCATCATTCAGTTACTCAAGCTTGTGAGGTAGGTTATGCATTGTTTTCCTCAATCCAATCTCTCCTATGAGTCTCAAATTTTCTAAGCCCTTTTTCCGCATTATGTGCTCTAGAAATTTCAACACTCCCTTCCTGATGTTAAATATAAGTCTCCTTTTTGTTTCCATTTTCTCTAAAACTTCATGGTATTCTCAGCATCTTTCTGTAGAACCACATTTCTGTTGCTTCAAGTCTCTTCATCTGTGAGATTTTCCAGCATTCACTGCTGTATGACAACTGATATTACATAGCAGTTCAACACTCTTTTCTTTGTTTCTAATAAAAATGTTCTGTTTCATAATATTTTGCTCAGCTTTTGGAACCCTAGATCTCAAAAAGAAAGGAAGAAGTAAAAAAATGTTTCTTACCCATAAATTCTGGATGTCCATCTTGGGGAACATGTTTTCCAATTGGTGTGACAATCTTCTGAGACAAACTGAAGTCTTTCAACTTGAGAATTGGGCAGATCCTTCCCATTAAGATATTGTCAGGCTGCAAATTTAGATGGATGATACAGAGGAAATGCAAGTATTGCAAAGCATCAAGCAACTGGGTGACAATTCTTGCCACTTCATCCTCAGTATAGCGTGTTCTCGAGGAGAGATGATCAAGGATGTTTTCACTGTCCATGTATTCAAATATGACAGTGTGTATGTTGTTGTGTAGGAACGCACCAATGACAGTGATGACATTAACATGCTGGACAGTGACAAGAAGATTGAACTCCTTCATCAGATCCTCATTCTCTGTTTCATAAGGTGTGTGGCGAGACAGATACAATTCCTTTGTCCGTTTGCTTCTGCACATATTCCACTTGTAGAAAGCACCCCTGAAATTAGAAATAGTATTATTTTTTTTTCTTAAATGTATTAATTTAAATACAAAATGAGCAAAGTACTACTGGGAATTTAAATTTAAGGGTTGATTGATTTGTTTTTTTATGGCTTATCAACTTCTTGTGGAATATTTAATGTTGAAATTAAAGCTGGAAAGAGAAGATCGAGCAGCTCCAGTCCAGATATGGTAAAAACGCTCCATTTTTGGTTTGGTTTGTTTTACAGCATATCAAACTCAATGGGTTATTTAATGCTGGTAATTTTTTTTTTTTAAATGTATTGCTGTTATTTTTTTTTTTTTCAAAAATGTGTAGCTGCTAATATTTTTTTTTTTTTTTAAATATATTGCTGGTAATATTTTTTTCTAAAAATGTATTGCTGGTAATAATTTTCTTCAAAAATTTATTGCTGATAATAATTTTTTACAAAGTATTTCTGGAACTAAAATCTATTTTTACACTTTCATAGTGTTTTAACACTAGTTTGGGGATTAACTGTTTACCCATAGCTGAGACTCTAACAAGTGCTACCATCCCAGGTCAGAGTGGACCTGGGAACACCAGCAATTAAGGTGGTTCCACGCTCCTCAAAACCTCCTGATCAGAGGCCTTACTGTTGAACATAGTTTATCGTCATACTCAGAACAGTCTATTTTTGGTCTGATTTGACTCTTGGAAAGATAGAGCATTGCAGAAGTTTGATTGATTAATTTGTATTTTATGGCTTATCAACCCTTTGTAGGTTATTTAAAACTGAAGCATATTTTGAGGATTGTAAGAACAATTCTTTTTTGTGATTGAATATTGCATGAACGCTTGTTTTGAGAACAACAAGGGTTTTTCAAGTATCACTATTTAAGCCATATTTGGAGGAAGGATATGAATTCATACCTTTCCCAAAGGTATTTGCACATGTTTATACTAGTAGATTTTATTTATATAACAAATAAATATTTCTTCATTTTGGCTACTCCTAATAAATTCTTTTTTGTCATCAATAACTATTTATTTCCCCAGTAAATTCTGTTTAGGTTGAGATGTTGATTGCTGTCCAGGATCTAGTCACAATGTTCTTCTTTATGGATTCTCATAATAAATCCATTTTCATTGTCAATGACTATCCATTTCCCCAGTAGATTCCATTTAAGTTGGCATTTTGAAGGCTGTCCTGGATCTAGCCATGATTTTTCTTCCTTTTGGATTCTTATAATATTTCATTTCTGAGATGAGCAATTTTTAATATTCTTGTATTATTGTGAATCATTATTCTCATCTTGGTTCATATCAGTGTTATTATAGATACAACTCTTCAACCAAATACCCTCTGGTCATCATCAAGTGTCCATTGATTGTCTGATATAGGATATCTGTTAATTAATGGGATATCAGTTATAGTTATTGTTCATTCCTGCTATTTCTACTGGAACAAACAATAAGTGATATCATGGGGACAAAATATCACAATAATCAACAGATATACCATATCAGACAATCAATACCTGATGATGACCAGAAGGTACTTGGTTGAAATGTTGTGTCGATGAGAACAATAGTACAAAATGATAAAAGAATATTGAAAATTACTCATCTCTGAAACAAAATACTAAATGTATTCATTGACTAGATCCAGGACATTGTTTAAAAATTATTTTTTCCTGTGTTAAGCAAGAAAAAGACATGTATTTTATCACTGACTCTTTATCTTTATAAGTTCATTTGAAACCCATTTGTCTAGGTCCCAAACTTTTCCTAAAGTTTATCAATATTCCATTATGACTAGCTGACTGCACAGAGCTGAGTAGACTTTATAGACACTTCTAAGATTTCTACATCACTAACAAAAGAAGTTCTAAGACCTAAAATAGAAAAAAATGTTTCTGATAAAATCTTTTGATACAAACCTGTTAATTTCTTCCAAAAATTCATACTGTTCAGCTGGATCAAAGTTCATGATTTCATCATCCCTATCTCTGTAATATTCTACAACATTGGTTGGCCCTTTTGTACGGTTCAGAGATGAAATAGTTTCAGCATTTCGGCACAACATGATGGCATAGTCAGGATGTTTATACAATGAAAGTGGCTCAGAATCTGAAAATAGCAAGATAAAAATTTCTATTTTGTCTTTCAAGTTTTATTTTTAATATTTAGAGTTCAATTTATGTCTGATTTCCAATTGCTAGCTGCATTCATCAAAATCTCAGATGTTGACAAATAGGATTATTAATTATCCCATGTCTTTGCTCTTCTCTCATACTTTGCCTGTATCTTCTCATTTTCACACTTATCCCTTCCAAACTTCATTGTCTATCCATGTTCTTATCTAAAACTAGCAGAATTGCCTGGCATTGCCTGTGCTTGATTCAAAAATCGTACGACTCATACAGCAATCACTATCACTTGACTTAAAGTATTTTTTGCCCTTCCTTGCCTTTAAAGGAGTGCCCTTTGCCATGCTGATGTCGCTACATGCCTTACTTCTTGCCTATCTCACACTGCAAGTTTTTTCGTAACAGATTTAATGTTTAGTATAGAGCTTAGAAAAAAGAACTAAACAAAATTGACCCAGTTCTGCAGAATCAGAATCAACGTTGAGTTTAAGCAAGTGAATGAGCCAATTGGAGTAAAGTAGCATGCTGAACTGTCTTTTACAAGACTCCACTGCACTAGTCTAACATGGATGAAGCTGGGGTTAACAAAAAATTGCTCATGCAATAATTTATTTTATGGAAGTGTTTTATTTATATGACATCTCCCCCAGGATGTAGACGATTATGGCTCTCCACAATTTCTTGTCCTTTGTAGCTCTTAATAAATTTTATCTTTTTTGTTATTGCCCCTATATCCTAGTCTACCATCCATTTATTTAAGTTCACTAAATATGTTACGTATTGTCTTCCTCTGTCCCTCAAACTGTCCTGTGAGTATCAGATTTTCCAAGCCCTCCTTCCTTATTATATGCCCTAGAAATTTCAACTATCTCTTCCTAATGCTAAGTATATATTTCCTTTTTGTTTCCATTTTCTGTAAAACATCATTGTTGCTCACATATTCAGTCACTAGTTTCCTCAGCATCCATCTGTAGAACCACATTTCTGTTGCCTTCAAGTCTCTTCCTCATCTTTGAGGAGAGTGTTTAGCATTCTGCCATAGAGGACAGATATCGCATAACTTTGTTTCTAACAAAATAAGACTATGCTTAGTGCTACAGTGATGTTACCTCCTGCCATTTCTGTCTGGCTGAGAGCTAGGGTTAACAGCTGAGTGACATCAGGAATGCTTGTTTTGATTGAGGATTGGTGAAATACAGTATTAACTCTGCATTAGCCACGTGGAGTGTTTTGTTATTCTAAAATTTTTAATGTACTCGTAAATTCCTAGTTGGCACCTTGTTTCTTTTGTTCCTTTCCACTATACTACTCTCCTGACTCTGTGAGGTTGTGTAGCACATGATATAGCTCAGTTTTCTTGAGAGGCAGATATCACTTTGTCTTCTTTGAAGTGTTCTATTACCCCACCTGACTAATGGAAGTTTCCATTATATATATATATATATATATATAGTAAATGTATTTGAAGCCAAGGGAAAAACTACTTTCCCATGGACGAAAAGATCATCTGTATGAGGTAAATTGTTTGGATCTCATTATCACTTATATGGTCTATAATAAAAAAAAAATATATTGAGCTCTCTTTTGTGGATCAGTTATAATATTTTATATTAATAGGATCTACTTGGATTACTTACCCACAGATGTTTTTACCTGCTATATATATATAATATATTCAGACAATTATCTGAAGATCACAAAATTGTGAAACCTAGGGTTACAAACTCACATCCATACAACTAATATATATATATATATATATATATATATATATATATATTATTACTTTCAGTGCTGTAATTATGAGTTTGGCTAATGTAATATCTTTCTAGTCATGGAAATGTATTGTGTGTTTCACTGACAATTTACAACATATGTTTATGCAACAGGTTTATTATAATTTTCATTTCAGTGAATAAATATATCTTCAGTTCATGTTTTGATTGTTTGCTTGTTATATCTTTTTTTCAGCAGTACGACAATATTTTGCATAATTGTAACACTATAAGCATTTTTGTATTGGTGTGTGTAAACACCCATTTGAGCCCATTCATTTTCAGAAGCCCAAGGTGACTAATGCAGAGTTAATCAGATATAAATAGATTCAAAGGAAATGAGTGGGTGTACAGTGAACACCCAGGTATGTAACAAATGATAACTAAAAGACTTGAATGGCATACAGCCACAATATTTCACTCATTATACTGTTCTTCTTTTTCAGCTATCTGGTGTATATGAAGAACGTTTGGGAATTTCCTTCAAGATACTAATTTATTTGATATAATAGTTAAGCAATAGATGTGTGGGTAGTAAAGTCACTAAGCCAAGTTTCAATTCTAGGTTAGTCTGTTGTATCACACACTTTTGGACTAATGCTCTTGGAAAAGGTATGAACCTTTCTCTTCTCTTAACTGATTTAAATAACAGAATCTATAAGAAAGACTACCATGGAGAAGGTAATGGGAAACTGTTGGAGAAATATTCCTTTGAATCATACTTGTTATATTTCTAGGGTTGCCATCCCACATTTTGTATCAGCTACAGAAAGAACTTCTGTTGAAGATCCCATGCAACACTTAATCTATGGAGAACTGAGACCAATCTCTCTTAAGCTCAAACAAGGAGAACTGAGACCAATCTCTCTTAAGCTCAAACAAAAATGATTACAGTTTGTCAGCTAGAGAAAGTGTCTTATCCTGACTCTTATGGCATCCTACTGGAAATGTCTTATGAAAATTGACTTTCCCAGACACCATAGCAAAAGACTCAGGGTTCGATATTGGTCTTGCATTGCTGTCCCCAGATCCCCAAACAGTGTGAAAATGGATTGTCAATGGAGTTCCAACCAACCATAGAGAGGTCAAAGGAGGATGATGATGATGATGGTATTTGTAATTTTTATATTATTGATGCCAGATTACTACACTTTCTTCCATACAAGGGAATTTCAATGAGTATTTTATAGTTGCAGAACTCGCAAGGAGCTTATTCACTCATTAACTTGAGAATTAAGATTCATCAGAAAATTATACCATTATCTTTCCAAAGAATGGAGTTCACAGATAATAAAGAAAGGAATCTGTCGAGAGTCATAATTATCCTATTTTCTAAATAGATATGGCAAAGCTCAGAAATAATTAACTAATATATGAGAACAATCTATCCTGATGGACTAAATAAAGTATTCATTTCAAAATTCTCTGAAGCTTACCAAATATGACAGAGTAATGCATAATATTTCAAATTAGTTAATATTATTTTTTATGATTAAAATAGGATCAAATTTCAACCAAATTAGTCACCATTGAAGTTTATATTTACAGTCATTAATTTGTTTTAATAACTAATACGATCAATACTTTTTTTCTTAGAAAACAAATAAAACTATTCACTTACTTTCTGGTTTGGTTGTTACAACTGCTGAAGCAAAACTGTAAGGACTGAGCCCGAATTTATTCTGACAAGAAACCCTAAATAGGTAACTAGTGTCTGCCTCAAGATTTCCAATATAGGCACATTCATTGATTGTCTTCAAGCTCTTCCTCCATTGATAATCATCTGTCAAACAAAAAAGAAAAACACTTTTGAATAAAGTATGAAACAACATGAAGTAAAAGCCTGACATATAATAGAAGAATAAATATAATAATATATTAGGTACATGGCCAAGTGGTTAGAATGTTCATTTTCCATCCCCAAGACCCACATTCAAATATCACCATTGTCAATTTGTCAGAGAGGTGACTTCTTACTAACATACAGAACCAATGGAAAATGTTTGAACACTTCCCCATGGGTTGACCAAAACTTTTTGAGTAAAATTGTGTAGACAGAAGTGTTTGTTCTAGCACAACCATTGATAGCTCCCAAAGTCACAATTTATAATTGAGAGTTTGAACAATGTCTCACAAAAACTGTAACTAAGTTCTGCTCAGCATAGTTGCAGTATAAACCACAAGTTGTCACTGTAGGTGTTGAACAAACACAAATGTGCCTAAGCAGGCATCTACAACGGGGATTTGCTAACTGCCTAAACAGAATGAGTGTGCTGGGAAACTACTAGTTGGCCATTTTATATATATATATATATATATATATATATATAATAATCGACTCCCCGTCGAGATTCGACGAAAAAGAGGGTCAAACAGATCAGTTTCAGGAAACCGACAGCCCGACACCGGCACATGAGATTTGATTATAGTGGTGAAGGCCTTGTGCTGGACCATCCACACTTTTGAAGGACGAATACAGAGACCTGGTGCACCGAATGCCACAAGGTTCCCAAACGACCCTCCATGAGGTTTGAATTCAGAGTTGTCCTTCTCCTAGACCAGTTGCCATCCAAGGCTATAGAACCCAGTCTGTCCTGCTATTTTACCCATAGCTGGAGGGAGAGGAAGAGGATTCATACCTTTCCCAAGGGTATTAGCACGTAAGTGAATGTAATGGATTCGACTGGAATTCAAACTTGGCTCTGCGATTCCTCAATCCAAGCCGCTTATCCATTACTCCACTGTGCCTCCTATATATATATATATATATATATATATATATATATATATACACACAATAAAACTGTTTTTACAAACAAGAATATATATCTTGTTTGGGAAATGGTTATATCAAAAAAATATATGAGTGCTCTATTGTAAATACTTTTAAAAGAGCTTTTCATTACACACAAAAATAACATTTTTATCTCATTTACCAATTAACAGGTAAATAAGACAACTTATATATATATATATATATAATGTGTGTGTGTAATTTTAATTAAATTTCCAGTGAACAGGGTCCAACAACTCATCAGGTGGTCAGCAATTGACATGTGAAAATGGTTATTTTATACCCTTAGGTAAGCCCAAGATGTTACACGTGTAGCTGATGCATCCATACCATGCACACAGCAACTAAAATCACTGGTCAGAGGTGAGAAAATGTTCAGCCATCCAAGATGGAAATGTTGTAAATTCATAATTATTTTGAATAAAATAAAATAAAAGGTTCAGAATTGTACTCTTAGGAGCTGCTTATTTCCTTATTCTATTCATATATCAAACTAACAATAATTTTTACATCATTAACATTCTTTAATGCAAGATTTTATATATATATATATATATATATATATATATATATGCCCAGTCCAAAAGAAAGATTTTTTTTTTTTTAATTTGTCTTTCTTTTTCTTACATTCTAACTGGGACACAGTTTTGTCTTTCAGACACCAACCTAACACGCAAAGATGAAATGCTTCTTTTTTCAATATGTCTCATATATATATATATATATATATATATATATATATATATATATATAAAATAAACTCTCATTCCTGTAGGTTTCAACATAAAAGAATCTGATAAATTAACCAATGGATTCAGTTATGAATTTTGTACAATAATCATAAGTGGCACTTAAGACTCACTAGTGATTTGCAAAGGAGGCTGCATAAGATGAGGTTACTGTTAGATTGGCTGAGCATTTAGATCTTGAAAATGATTCAGACTAGCAGATTGAAAACTGCTGAGTCCACTAAAACATGTTGATCTCCACTCTACCTGCTCCAAGGCTAAGCACGCTAGGGTGTTTATATATATATAACTTTTTATTATTAACTTATAAGTTAATAATAAAAAAGGAAAAGCCAATACTCAGTAGCATTAACTATGAACACAGCCACAATGTACTGACCATGTTTGGAAAATAAACCATTCTTATAACTTCAGACACATACATAAAAAACCTATACATTTAGTTAAAATAAAAATAGTCTTTGATAATGGCTAAAAGAATACCCCAAAGCATTCAGATATGCAGAACTTTTGAACAGTTTTTACACACTTTGTACAGAAAAGAAAACACTTGTATGAACACAAGACAATTTAGATAAAAATCTTAATTGCAGTACCTTGTCAGTTGACTTTAATGAAACTTGTATAAAAGAGGGATTGCTACCCAAATATTATATATATATATATATATATATATATATATATATATGCATTAAAGAACACACTGAATTAAATTTTTTAATACAAAAGTAGTTTCAGAATTATGAAATATATGGTGGTGAAAATTATCATTAAAAATAAGCAAATAAATTTTGAGTTTAATGCTCAGCAATAAAAAAAGTTCTTGTTCAAGGAGCAACAAGGAAGAAAGACACTTACCAGCTTTTTTGCAATATACTCTATAGAATAAAATAGGACAGTCACCATCTTGGGAAGGTGGATCCCACACTAACAGAGCTTCATGGGCAGATATGGCTGTGATAATAGGACATTCAGGTTGGCCTGGATTATCTGCAAAAACAAAAGAAAAGGGTTTATGACAAGGATGTATCTTCTCACAAATCTTAAACCTTTACAGTGAAGCAATTCTGAAACAATTAGAAGTCCTACCAGGATTTATTATTGGCAGCAACAACTGTAACAACATAAGATATCCAGATGACACAGTGTTGATAACAGACAGAAAAAGGAAACTACAGGAATTTATACAGAGGATAGTAAAGGAAAGCAAGAAGAAAGGACTAAACATCAATTGTAAGAAGATAAAATATATGGTTGTCAGCAAAAGGAATAGACCAACATGCAAATCCTAAATTGAAGGCACACAAATACAAAAATCTAAATATATAGGAAGTATGGTATCAAAATTCAAAGGCACATTGAGATCACAAAAGTTGCCTTGCAAAAGCTAAGCAGAGTATTAAAAAACAGGTAAATTTCATTACAAACAAAAATTGAACTGTTATGTAATATTGATCCTCCTGTATTGTAGTGGATATTGGACAATCACCTCACAGATGTAGAAAAGACTTAAAGCAACAGAAATGTGGTTCTACAGAAGGATGATGAGAATAACATGGACTGAACATATGAGCAACAAAGTTTTAGGAAAAAAAATGGAAACAAAAAGCATACTTAACATCAGAAAGAGATAGTTGAAATTTCTTGGGCATGTAATTAGGAAAGAGGGCTTGGGAAATTTGCACTCACAGGAGATACTGAAGGCAAGAAGGTCAGAGGAAAATAGCACATAACCTAACTAACAAACTTGTGTAGATGGTTGGCAGAACAGGGATTAGGAGAGATAGCAAAAACTCAAAAGTCAAAATTTTTATTTTTCCTTATATTTTTTTAACAAATGACATATAATCCAGAACAACTTAACTCGAAATGATGTAACCCAAGGTATACCTGTATAATCAAGATGTTAACTGCTTGACTAACTTAAAAAGTTTGGAAGAAAACTTACTTCATTTAAAACAGTTTCCAGGGAATTAGACACCTTAAGAAAAAGATGATATAAATTTCAACACTAACTATTCAGTCAATGAATACCGAAAGTTTCTTGTATTGTCATATAGGAAGAAAATAAGTAACTACCAACACTGAGGTTTGAGCATGACACTCTGTACTTATGAATATATGTTTTCCACCAGGTGTATAAATAGCATTGTCAGGCTACTGACTGCAGTGACTATTGAGTGGAACTATCCAATCAAATTAGTGTGCATTAGTGAGTGTCGATGATTTGAGTTTTGATTTAGAATTTACCGGACATCAAGCCGAGCCACACTACTAAAAAGGTATTCACTGAAATGGTTAATTATCTTTGGTTGACTTTTACTTCTTTATTCTTGTTAAGTATTTATTTGTGGTTGTAATTAAATACTGTTTTATCTTAATATTAAAGTCTTGAGTTATACTTAATCATTAACGGTCACTGTACATCACAAAATACATGAAAACAGCTATTCTTACTATTACTATCTTGTCATATTTTTACTATGATAATAGTAAAAGAAAAGGTTATAGTTTAACTTCCTCCCCTAAGAGCCAAGTGCTTGAGAATCATGAAATTAAATAGGAGATATAATAGAATTATTAAACTTTTTAAAATGTTTGAAATATAAAGATTTAAAATTACCAGATCCACAGTATTTTCTTTTGTACTCAAAGATAATTAATAAAAAAGATAGAAATACATATATATTAGCAGTACATAAGTTTGGGTTCAAGGGTCAAGTCCTGTAATTATGAGTTTAGCTAATGTAATATCTTTCTATTTATGGAAATATATTGTGGCTATTTCTGATGAGTAAATATTTTTTCTATTATTGTATTGGTGTGTTTGACCTACAATTTACATGTTTATGTAACAAATATATTATAATTTTCATCAATGAATAATTATATCTTCAGTTCAAGTTTTGATTTAATGTTCAAGTTGATTGAAAAGTAACTCCCAATTTTATGCATGATGGACTCTCCTATCTTGTAAAAATTATAGTTAGACAGGAGAGTCCAAGATGGGAGAGTCCATCATACATAAAATACGGAGTTACTTTTCAATCAACCTGTAGATTGTAATGAAGATTGTCTGTTATGTTATTTTTTTCAGCAATAGGACAATATTTTATGTAATTGTAATACTATAAGTGTTTTTGTATTGGGGTGAACTATCCATTTCCAGAAATCCAAGGTGTCTAATGCAGGGTTAAAAAATGAGAAAAATATACTTACTAAAAACATAGCTCAAGAACTTATGGTTTTGATTATTAAAATTTATTTTTCATGGGATTATTGTTTAAATTTTACAGGTGCTACAATTATTTTCCTTAAGGTTTTATAACTAAATTTTGCTTTTTTATAAATTAATAATTTAAAACTGTATTTCAGCAATTTTTTTTTCACAATAAAACTTTAATGCTCAATAATAAAGTTGATAAAAATTGCATCAGTATAACATCAAGTATGGTTAAAATAATTCTAAGAATTTTAGTAAAGAAATAGAGAGACAGGGATGGTTAAGCAAAACCAATTACCGTAAATTTACAGCATATAAGTCAACCTCAACATTTTAGCTCAAAATTCTGAGTTAGGCTATACCTACCATATAGGTTGACCCCAAACATACAGTCCTGTAATTATGAGTTTAGCTAATGTAATATCTTTCTATTTATGGAAATATATATTGTGGCTATTTTTGATGAATATTTTCTTTATTATTCTATTGGTGTGTTTCACCTACAATTTACAACATATGTTTAGGCAACAAATTTATTGTAATTTTCATTTCAATGAATAATTATATCATCAAGTTTTGATTTAATGTATAATGTAATGGAGATTGCCTGTTGTGTTGTTTGTTTTTTTGTTTTTTTCAGCAGTATAACAGTATTTTACAGAATTGTAACACTATAAGCATTTTTATATTGGGGTGTTTGCACCCCACAAGGAACTATCCATTTTTGGAAGTCAGCCTCAACTTTTTAGTTCAAAATTGTGAGTTAGGCTATATCTATCATATAGGTTGACCCCCAAACATACAATAGGTTACCAGTGAACCACAACTAAGGCCTACTAAAATATATTGTATATTCAATAAACTGTCATCATGTGTTATTAAACTCTCATTACTATAATGAGGTTGTGCAGATAACACATATTATACACAGTTGTCAAAATGGCTGCCTGAGTTAAATGGTGCTTCAGTCAGTGTTTAGACTTAGTGTATCAGAAGTTGGAAACAATGTCTGGTGAACTATTAATAGAATACTGAATTTGTGTAACTATTTTATTATTTTATATTAATTTTTGTGTTGATATGCCAAGTTTTAGTGGGATATATTTGTGGCAGCCTACTGGAGATACAGTAAGTAGTGTACAGTAATTGTTAGGTGTGCTTTCTCACTTATTTACAACTCAATGGTAATGGTTATAAATCGACCCCTAGTTTTGGAAAGATTTATTTTAGGTATGAAAACTTGACTTGTATGTCACAATTTACAGTCATTTCTGATAAGGATAAATGATTTATTTTACATACCTCCCAAAATTAATTTTGCCCTGCAAACAGTACGTCCCATCTTATTTCTGGCCACACACTTGTAGACACCCACATCATAGGGTTTGGCACTGATAAGAGTCATTGATGACACACCATCTTCACTGAGAGACATACGGATTCGGTTGCTTTTGGTGAGGAACTCTTCATTTTTGTACCAGGCTACAGTGACAGTGGGTCTACCACGGATCAAGCACATGAATGTAACATTATCTCCAATTCGTACAACCTGGTCAGTGAGTTTGGCTCGGAAAATCGGACGATAGCCTGTTGATGAAAAATAAAATGGATTAGAATTAAAAACTGAAAAAAAAAAGGATTTTATGGAAAAAAAGATGTTTTCACAGTAGAGACTATACTTTCCTGCTAATAACCCATAATTTTTTTTTTTTTTTGCTGTGTTACAGATAGTATCTGAGTGGCTCTCTGGCAAAATTGTACACACTTTCATATCATATACTAAGCAGACATATATCATGAAATTCCAACATGTGAAAATAAAACTTGTACTCATTAAGAGTCATCAATATTAGCTGAACATTTCTGGAAAACAAATAATAGATGGGAGCACAGTTAGGCGGAAGATAATGCAATTCAGCAGTGGCAACAGCCATGTGTATAAAATAATATTAGATTGTTTGCTGATGCTGATTTTTATACCCTGCCATTAACACAGATATATAACGGACAATTTCATTTTGATTGCAAGGAAAACAGAAGATATATCAGAGAGGCTGTTTGGTTCTAGTGAGAAAAAGAAAGCATAGATGATAATAAGAAAGGTAACACTGCTTTCATGCCTTTAATATGTGCTTCAGTGGAACAGAGAAGCTTTGTCAATTCCAAATCTTTTCATTTGTACCCTCTTACTTCTTTAAATAATGACCTGTATTCATACTTATGATTGTTATTGTAATATATGGTTAAATCTGTTAAGGGACATTGCTTTCTACTGTCCACCTGATTACTTTCTTCTCTTCCTGCTCATCATTAATGTTTCTGTTCCTAATTCTTCCACACCCTGTAGCCCTTTGTGTCTTAGTGGCTTTACTGCCTTGCCTGGGGTGATACCAATTAAAAAAAAAAACAAAATATGTTTTGGTTTTAAATAACCCACAAAAGGTTAATAAGCTGTAAAAACAAAATCAATCTTCCCATTTGTACCCTCTTACTTCTTTAAATAATGACCTGCATTCATACTTGTTATTGCAATGTTTTATTAAAGTTGTTCAACTCAAATGTTTAACAATGCAATAGGGGGATTTTCATGGATATTTTGTAGCTATACAACTTGCAATTATGAGTCGTTAGAAAATTCAAATAGGAAAGCAATTAAATTATCCCCAGGTACTGATGGTATAAATTAGATGCCATAATCATGAAATACTTAGCAGTTCAAATGATTGCATCTCTACAAACCTTCTATGATCAAAATTTGGGCTTTTATATATTTAAGCCTTTCCAAATCCACAGCCATATCACAGCTCCCTGATTGACCCTGTTTTCAGAAGTGTAGTTGTACTCACTATACTTGACCAATTGAAGGCTGGTGTGGCTATTTAATCTATAGTTGGTGGTCATTGGCTTTGGCCCTTTAACAGCTCTTGTTTTTTTGGGGTTTTTTGTGCTGCTGGGATTTCCACTTACCCTCCTCACCAGACCAGGCTCTGGTGATGGAGCAGGTTTATTCCCCCAACCACTCAAAGTTTGAATTCAGAGTTCTCCTTCTCCTAGACTTGTTGCCACCCAAGGCTATAAAACCAAGTCTATCCTGCTATTTACTTATAGGGGGCGGAGAGATGGATTCATATCTTTCCCAAGCATATTTGAATGCAATGAACTCGACCAGAATTATGTCTTCAAAGTGTAAGTAAAAAATGAAGTTAATATGAAGATTGAAGTAATAGATATGATGAATCTTATTTTTAGCCATTACATTCAACTAGTGAGTCCCCCTGGCCTTTTACTGTTCTATGAAGCAACAAATTGTCTACTTTCTAGTCTCCTCTTTCTACCTAGTCAATAAACAAATGATTTTCTGGCCTGTGTTAAGGCTGTAATCAGAAAAATAATGAGAATACTCAGCTGAACACTTCTTCAAATAATGACATTCTTTCAAGCAAAACAGTAGTCAAAAGAGAAGAATGGCAGTGCCATCTTTAATTCTCTATTGAAACATCATTATTCCAAGTTATTATTCAAAGAATGGAACTTGATCTTTGTGTTTACACTAATACAAGATTTCAGCCAATCTATTTTATGGCCTTCATTTCTCGAATCCATATAACAAAAGAAAAGAGCCTCTTTTCTTCAGCGATTAGTGATTTTGTTTTCAATAACCTGTATAACACAGGTGATTCCAATTTTATACACAGATGCTTTCCAATTCTGTTGCTTCTAAACAAAGACATTCATACTTGGAATGAGCTGAGCCAGAAGGTATATTAGTCATCAGTTCATTTTTTTCATTTCCAGTTTCTGAAGAAAAGAGCCTGATTTCTTCCTTATGGATTATACAATTAAAGAAGGCTGTACAACTGATTGGCTGAAATGTTGCAGTAACAACATATGCAATACAAAGAACGAATTCAATTTTCTTGACAAAAAGAATATCATTCATAACAGAATTCTTCATTAAGTTAAGGATTATAATTTTTCAATAGCAAAATATCTGAAATACAATGTGTATGTGTGCATATACAGTGCTGTTTGATAAAAAGTGACTCACCTGATTTTTTTTACTAAATGTTCTCTTTTCTTCAATGAAATTAAAGTTGAGCTAAATTTAAAGGATAAGCGATCTAAAATCCGAAGAAGAAGCTTTGAAAGCTCTTTGAATCTAGCAGTAAGTATTGTCAAGCATTCATTCAGTATAATGTTCTGAAAGGGTGCAAATCAGCCCCACCAAGCTCACTAAGTCACTTTTTTTTGCACAGAGTTTTTCCCTAAATCTCATTTATATCCAAAATTATAATTATCATTAGAATACCTTAGGGTGAATAAACTTTTTTACTAGGTGGTCAGGAAGGGGTCTTTATATTAGTAAGATTAAAAATTAGTTTGGCCCCAAAAACAATAGGTGAAAAAAAATTTCAGTAAAAAAATCAGGTCAGTCACTTTTATCGAACAGCACTGTATATATATTAAAGATAAACAAAAAACATTGGTGGAACCAGATACAGTATCAAGACGACAATACTGAAAAAAGAAATAGAAAAAAATGCCTGAAAGCAATTTTACCTACTCGATAAAGTGCTCGAAGTCTAGATTGCCTAGACCAAGCAAAAAACACTTACCAATATTAAGTTCTATGAATATGTGTATATATTTATATATACTCTACATTAAACATAATACCTTTCACCACAGGATACAGCACTTTAAAATGATATAAACTGATTAACCAATGAAAATTGAACAACACAAAAATAAAAATACCAGAAGATCTTTCTACTTTTTTTCTCCATATCTCATTCTCTGATGAAGCTTTAATAAAAGTGAAACATTGTAAAAGTGTGTCCTATTTGTTATTTATCCTATCATTCTGCCAAATTCCAATCCATATTTGATCCCAATTTATTTATATATATATATATATATATATATATGTGTGTGTGTGTCTCTATGAGATATTACAGATTTTCTTTTTATTCTCGCTAGCAAACTGAAGAATCATAATCAAATGGAAATTTTACTTATAAACAGTATGCATGTGCATTTTGGGGGGTGGGGGTAATTGCCATTCTTTATCGTTGTTTATTTTGGAAATGTATCCAAGGAATTATTTGTCTGAGAGGCAAAACATTTTGCCAAATAGAAACTGTTGCTTGTATGGAATCACAAATCCCAAGCTTGACTGATTTACCATTCCAAATTGGATACTTATAAGAATTTCACCAACTGAGAAGAGTCATTCTCAAGAATACTGTTGCCAAGTGAAGTCATTCTGCATTTGATGAGAGACAAGCAGACATCACATGATAAATTACCATGCTTTCAAACAGGATTCAAAGAACAAGAACTTTGAAGAGAATGTCTGGAGAAGAGATAGTGAGTTGTTGAAGATGTTCAAAGAGTTTCAAAGATTAAGACAGAATATTTCAATATCAGAAAGAAGGAAAAGACCTTGCAAAAAAAACTGATATCAAGACTAGTCAAACATAGTGTTGACATAGTTGTAATAAATATTGTAAACAATTATTATTGCACCTTTTGATTTTCCTATTCTTTTCTTCATCCCTTGCAATTATTGATACCTTTCTATATTTTTAGCTAAATATTATACAATCATAGATATTTTCATATGCAAACAAGGATTTTCTACTGTGTCCTCTTATTTAATTTTTCTTTTGGTTTCTGTTGATGGGGAATGACCAAAACAGTGGTTGGAAATTAAATGCTAATCTTTATAACATCAACAAAATACAATACTCGCCAATTGCATAAAGTAGGTAAACCACTGCTAGTGGTGGACTACTTAGACAGCATATTACCACCACTTACAATAGTTTCCAATATATTTATGAGGACTGGGTCATACCTATTAGTGTTCATAAGTACAGCATATAACAGTCTCTCTATATAAAGAATCTTATTAAAGTTTTCAAATCTTTCTATCCCTGTCTACATTTGAATCATTGTCTCTTTACAGACAGCCAAATTATATATATATATATATATTTGTGTATTGGGGCAGCAGATCATTATTTAAACATATTGTTAAATATAATAGACAATGAATGTCTATTATGTTTGATCATAAACCATTCTAAATTTCATATAGTTGCTTTTGGGTGAAAATAAAGACAAAAATTGTCCAACATTTGGATATTTTTTTATTAAGCTGTTCCTTGATCTAATCTTTCGGGTCACATGAGCCATCTTCAGAGTGGTTATACGGATATTTAAACAAAGATATTCACCATCAAAGATGATATTCTGTTATGTTGAAATAGAAGATTGCTATGCAATGATAACAGTCACGGAATAGCAAATACAGATTGTAAAAAAATATCTAAATGTTGGACAATTTTTCTCTTTATTTTTGCCCAAAATTAAAACAAATATACAGAGTTTAGAATGGCTTATGATCAAATATAATCGACATTCATTGTTTATATATATATATATATATATATATATATATATATATATATAATATATATGCGATGGATAAATTGTCGCTATTTCATATTTTTAATTTCACACATGCGCATTTTTTGATTTTGTCAGCTGCACAGTATAGTAGGGTCAGTTGGGCACCATCTGGGAGAAAAAGAGCACCATGACACAATTCACTCTGCCAGAAATTTGGAAACAGCATATTGTACTGCTTGGCATTCACACTGGAAGCTCCAATAAAAACATTTCAGTGTTTGACTGCAGAGGATTCAGAAAGAGCTGGGAGAGTCTAATGGTGATTACAAAGGTATTTGGCATGATCACTAGTGATGTTGACATTATCCCTCCATCCATCTTTTCACAGGGTCTCAGACTCAACACAGAGGTCTACATCAAGTGCCTTGAGGAGGTAGTGCTGCCCTGGGTCAAGAGGGTGACTGCTGGAAGACCAAAAAAGATTCCACAATACAACACACACTGTTTAAATCAAAGCATCTATTGGTTAGAAATTAACATCACCATGTGAAATATCTGATCAATCACAGAAAACTAAACCCTTTTTTTTTTTCTTGGGCCTACTTTCAGGAAAAATTTTTTATAAAAACACACAGATTTTGACTTTCATAGAGCAGAGATGCAACAATCTCAAAGCCAAAAAGATGTGGCTAGATAGTTTTTACCTTCTGCCCAGCATGTGCTGAAAGAAACTTTTCATCCAATTTTGATGAATTTGTTTGAGAGATAATCCTTCAGTGCCAGTTTTGAGCCCAAATTGTTAGCGACAATGGCTCTCCACTGCTTCCTGTCCATTATAACTCACAGCAATGTTTTACTATCTGTTCTTGGATATATATATTTCATAAAAACTTTCATAAAAATAGTTTACATTATTACAATAATATTATTTATTATTATAGTTCTTTTTTCAGTCCCCCACATTCAAATTGTTAACCCCCCCCATTTTGGGATGTGCCTTAGTTGCACCCAAATGTTGTGACTAATATTGATTTTTCAGTTGGCTGACTTTAAACTTAAACTGCTTCAATTGAACGGCAAAAATTCCCAGTAATAAAAGATCTGGTCAAAGACTGGTTATATTACTAGTTATTTTATAATTATTACTAGATTTTATTTTATTAATTTAATTGTTTTATAATTAAAAATTTTTAAAAACTTTCTTTAATTATTTTATAATACCAGATTTTATTTTTTTAATTATTTTATAATTAATACCAAATTTTATTTTAATTTTTTTAATAATTTTATATTACCAGATTTTATTTTAACTTAATTATTTTATATATTACCAGATTTTATTTTAACTTAATTATTTTAATTTCAGTTTTATAATTAATACCAGATTTAACAGTAGGCATTAATAGATTAATAATATATTTCTGTCCATTCCAAGTGTCCAGTTCTGCAGAGATACATTGACTAAATTGCTTACAGGCTAATAATATCATAAATAACTCACCTTCCTTTGGCATGCCAACACTTGGTTTTCTCTCCATCACATAAACCTGACCTTCCTTCTCTCGATTGAGTTGTCTTTCGAGACGTTCATCAGAACTTGCAGAAATCCATTCATCTTCCTTCTCTATTTTAGCTAGTTTGTCATGATCGACATCCAACTCTGAAAGGCGTCTCCTATCTCGACCTGCCCTTTTCATGTTCTCCTCATCTTCAAACATGCTGATGTCACCCTCAGTTTCACCTTCAGCTGACACATTTTCATTATCCTTATGTGCAAGTTTCAAGAATTCTCGGCTACGCAGTGAGAACTCTGATTCACTCCTTCGCTCAAATCTTTTGTTCCAGTCAAATCGAGCTTCTGAGTCAAGAAACTCGCCATATTCTCGGGAATCGGGGAAGGTCAGTTTTCCAGTTTCAGGGTCAATTTGTGGTTGGAGGGAGGGAGTGGTGGGCACAGCTAATTCCATCTTTGTTAAACTCTCAAGACGAGCACATCGTAGCACAGCATTTTTCTTCCTCTACAAATAACAAAAAAAAAAAAAAATTTGGTTGCTTGGTTTTTGTCTAGTGGCATATCAACTCTATAAGTCATTTAATGTCAATTTTTAAATATTTTGTTTGCAATTATATTTTTTTTTACAATAATAATGGTAATACAAATTTTTACTAATTAACTCACAGCTGGGGGAGAAGAGATGGATTCATACCTTTCCCAAGGATATTTGTACATAAGTGATTAGAACGAACCCAACTGGAACTCAACTCTCCAATTAACAATTCTGAGCCATTATTCATTACACCATCCACACATCCAAGTTTACAGTGCCTGGTATTCCCAAGTGGTTACACATCTAGGTACTCACACTGCTTAACTTCAGTGATCATATAGGAACCAGTGTTTCAACATAATGTGGTCACAAGATATAAAATTTTCTAATCCATGTCATGCTGGTACCATCTGGACCAGTTAAAACTTAATTACAGCCTTTATTTCATGGCTTTATCATCAACTAAAAATGCTAATTAATCATTGAAAGTTTCTGTGTGCAAATATCCAATATTAAATTGTCTTGAAAACTACCATAGTCTTTCATTTTGAATAAATTAAAATTATAATAGTGTACTATATAAATTCATGTATAAGCTGACTTTATGTATAGTATAACCACTGAATTTTTTGGCATGAATTTTAACCCCTCCAGAAAAAAAATTTACCTGTGTATAGTTCAGTATGTTACCAAAAATGCATAATTTTTAAATTCTTAAAAAAAAACAAAAAAAAAATTACCTGCGTATAGTGCAACCAGTCACCAAAAATGCATGATTTTTAAAACTCTTCAAAAAATTACATGTGTATAGTGCAACCCCATACAAATTTTTGCATAAAAAATGGTTCATAAAAACTCACACCATACTCAAGTACATATATTAATTTAATAGTTTTTAATTACAACTGGTATGTGAAGAATTAGACAAGTCAATTCAAATTAGAATTTCCTATGACTCTAAACATTATTTTTGTGGGTATACATGTTTGAGTAGACACCCTGTTTTGTTTTTATTTATGATAAAGAGTAGGAATTATGTCTACCAGCCTGTGCATTTGAGAGACTTAATAAAGGAAAATGTGCTCTCTTGAACTTTGCAGGGCTGTGATGATTTCTGTGGTCAAGTGGTCAAAAGCAGAGTTTCTCAACTCAACAAGTGCTACTAGTACTATGGTAAGGCCATCCACACAAAAACCAGTTTCTCCATAAAAGTTTTTCTGGTGAGGACAGTGGCTAGAGATACATTAGTATTAAAAACAAGACCTGTTAAAGAGAGTTGTAGAGTCTACAGCCATCTAGCACAATTGGGTAGACTGGGCTCTATAGCTATGGATACAGCCAATGTACAAGGATGACACAGTATCAGTGGGTGGGGAACTTCCTAGACTCAAGTTAACAGCCAGGACAGAGGGTTCTTTGATGGAATCAACTGTTATGAGTCTGTGACCAAAGTGAGCCTTCAAGTTCTAAGACAGTTGAGTTTTGACCATGATAGTCTTCACAAGTGTTTATTTGATCAAGACACACACTCATGAATGAATATCTCTTTGGCTTTCAACCCAGTTGTGTGGATGAAACTGATCAGTTGCTCAGCAACTTTATGACTACACTTGGTCTGATGATGTATTCTTGAAAGCTGATTGGTTCTATGCAAATTCTAATGTACATAACTTAGCCAATCAACACAATCATTGGTGTAGAACATAGATTTCATTATGGCTATCAATGCATGGGACCTGAATAATTTAGATATAAAATTGGTTTCTTTGGTTGAATTCTAACACTTGGTAGATTCAAAAACATACAAAACAGTCACAGAAATCCTATAAAAAAATTTAAGATATTTGTATGGTACTTGCTTACAAGTGGGAAATGAGACCTCAGTGAAATTCTAGCATTTACAATTATTTTTGATTGGTGAGATAAGGAATTTTCAATATATCATATGATATTGGATTTAAAAGACTCCAAAGCTACAACATTAATGTTCTCCGGTATGGTGGCATATTGGATATAAGCATTTATTATCATAAGAACAATCCTTGGATCTAGGAATGAAATCTATACACTCTGATACAAAATATACCTTATTAGTTAAAATAATGAACACCTGAAGATGATCAGAGAGTAGTAGGTTGAAACATGTTTATAATAATCAAAAATGAGAACACTACTTCAAATATTCAGTATTTAAAAAGTTAGAAACTTTGCTGCTGAGATTTTAACTCACATGGCCATTCTGCTTAGGAATTTGAACATAATCACAATAGACTCCTCTTTATAAATGGTATCTGTTCAAGTTACATATGCCAATGACTATTGAACAATAAGCTTTCAAGTAAGATTAATCAAAGAAAACATTAAAAATTGCATTTTCTGTCTGCAATATAGAATTGTTGCTACTAACCATTGCCAGATCTCGTTTATGGAAAGCTTCAAGATTTTTCAGATCTAATCGAGCTCCTTGCCCCTTCTTGCTGGCAAACTCTAACCATGGGTGGCTCAAGCATTCATCAATTTCCAGACGATCACTAAAAAAATAGAAATAAACAAAATTGTAAGATATATAATAAATAAAAAAAAATATCAGTGTTTAAATACTAATGTTAACGAAAAGGGATTTTTATTAATCTTTAGCACTCTGCATTATTCATTATATTACTTTTACTTCTGCTGTATATATATCAACCCCTCAACCGCAACTAGTCTAGTTCAGTTTCAGCCAAGATTGTTTTAGGTGTTACCATAGCAGGATATGACAACAAAACCATGAAATTCAAACAAACTATAATTCAATTATTGAAATTATCTGTAGAACAGTTTTTTTCTTGATGCCTGCAGAGTGATTTAAGAATGTTATAAACAAAAATAAAGAAACATTCAGTTTACTTACAGCGGATCTCTTTTAAGAAGACTTCCAATAAAATCTTTGCCTTCAGATGAAATTTTCTTAAAAGCTTCTTCATCAAAATTCCAAATTCCTTTTTCAATCAAATTCAAAGTTTCTTGGACTGAACCCCCATAGAATGGAGAGATGCCACTCAACCTGAAGAACGGTACAAAAAGAAAGTTTAGCACAATGCCAAATAAATAAAATTACATAAAAATGAAATATGTAAAAACCTTTAGTAATAATGCCATTGAATTTTTAAAAATATTTTTCTTCTTTTATGTGCCATGTCCCTTCAGGACGTGGGCGATCATGGATCTCCATGTTTTCCTATCTTTTGTAGCTCTTAACAAACAATGTTTTTCTATTACTATCCTTCCTATTCTGTTCTGCCATCCATTTACACAAATTTGTTAGGTAGATTACTTGCTGTTTTTCTCTGCTCCTCTTGCCTTCAATATATCTTGTGAGTGTCAAATTCTCCATGCCCTCTTTCTTCATAATGTATCCCAAAATTTCTGTCTCTTTCTGATTCTAAGTAGTAGTGTCCTTTTTGTTTTTATTTTCTTTAAAACTTCCTCTAAGTGTATTTTTTTTAGCATCCTTCTGTAGAATCACATCTCTCCAGCTTCGGGTCTTCTCTTTATCTATGAGAAAATTTTTTGAACATTCACTGACAAATAGGAGTGACATTCCATAGAAACAAAGGAAAAAATGCTGAGCTAACAAAATGTTTCCTGTTTCTTTAGCTTCTGAAAGATATCTATTGTTATTTCAATGAGCCTTCACATTATTTTCTTTCTAATGAAATTTTCCTATTTCTTAATACTTTGTTTGGCTTTTGGAAGGCATCTTTTTTTATTGCATTTTTCTGTGTCACATTTTTTATCATCTGTTGAAACGCTTCATAACTGACATTTTGGGTTTATTTCTCTATACTGTCTATCTTATTGCAGTTGATAGTCTTTTTTCCTGCTTTTTTCTATCACCCTGTCTAAAAGATCCTGTAATTTATCTGTATCTATATATAAAATTCTGTGACTTCTGTTAGTCTGTCTTTCCACCACCCTCTAAATCAGCCATATATTGACCAATTAAAACTAAATTTTGGGGAGAATTGCAAACAGGTAAGGAGGTAGAGTTGTTTTTACTAGAGTGCATAAAAAACATGAGGTAGGGTTTTTGTTAAAGTATTTTCCCAAACAAATTTACTTATTCAAATTTCATCGATTGGTTTGAAAAATTGAATGAAACATATCCTTAAAAGTGATTAAGCCTCCATAATCGTTGGTTAGCAGTACTATTTTTATGGGGGAGGGTCTCTTATTATACCCACTGATAATAAATCCTGGTAGGGTTTTTTCAATTCCCTTAAGGATAGTGTTGCTGCAGATGTTGCATAAATCTGGAGGGAAGACATATCCTTAAAAGAGATTAAGCCTCCATAATCATTGGTTAGCAGTACTATTTTTTATGGGGAGGGTCTCTTATTATACCCACTGATAATAAATCCTGGTAGGGTTTTTTCAATTCCCTTAAGGACAGTGTTGCTGCAGATGTTGCATAAATCTGGAGGGAAGACATATCCTTAAAAGTGATTAAGCCTCCATAATCATTGGTTAGCAGTACTATTTGTATGGGGGAGGGTCTCTTATTATACCCACTGATAATAAATCCTGGTAGGGTTTTTTCAATTCCCTTAAGGATAGTGTTGCTGCAGATGTTGCATAAATCTGGAGGGAACACATATCCTTAAAAGTGATTAAGCCTCCATAATCGTTGGTTAGCAGTACTATTTGTATGGGGGAGGGTCTCTTATTATACCCACTGATAATAAATCCTGGTAGGGTTTTTTCAATTCCCTTAAGGATAGTGTTGCTGCAGATGTTGCATAAATCTGGAGGGAACACATATCCTTAAAAGTGATTAAGCCTCCATAATCATTGGTTAGCAGTACTATTTTTTATGGGGGAGGGTCTCTTATTATACCCACTGATAATAAATCCTGGTAGGGTTTTTTCAATTCCCTTAAGGACAGTGTTGCTGCAGATGTTGCATAAATCTGGAGGGAAGACATATCCTTAAAAGTGATTAAGCCTACATAATCGTTGGTTAGCAGTACTATTTGTATGGGGGAGGGTCTCTTATTATACCCACTGATAATAAATCCTGGTAGGGTTTTTTCAATTCCCTTAAGGATAGTGTTGCTGCAGATGTTGCATAAATCTGGAGGGAGACATATCCTTAAAAGTGATTAAGCCTACATAATCGTTGGTTAGCAGTACTATTTGTATGGGGGAGGGTCTCTTATTATACCCACTGATAATAAATCCTGGTAGGGTTTTTTCAATTCCCTTAAGGACAGTGTTGCTGCAGATGTTGCATAAATCTGGAGGGAAGACATATCCTTAAAAGTGATTAAGCCTCCATTATTGTTGGTTAGCAGTACTATTTTTATGGGGGAGGGTCTCTTATTATACCCACTGATAATAAATCCTGGTAGGGTTTTTTCAATTCCCTTAAGGATAGTGTTGCTGCAGATGTTGCATAAATCTGGAGGGAAGACATATCCTTAAAAGTGATTAAGCCTCCATAATCGTTGGTTAGCAGTACTATTTTTATAGGGGAGGGTCTCTTATTATACCCACTGATAATAAATCCTGGTAGGGTTTTTTTCAATTCCCTTAAGGATAGTGTTGCTGCAGATGTTGCATAAATCTGGAAGGAAGAAACATCTTTGTTACACATTCCTTTCTATTTTTTTTTTGTATAGATACTTAATTGTCTGTCTATATTTCTGAGATGAGATACTTAATTCATTTTCTATCTGTGTACAGGTTATTTACTCCCATTATAAGTTGTAGATTATTCTCACATCTTTTCCAAATATATCTAGTTTTAATGGATGGTATCTATACTATCATTGTGAAAAATATCTCCTTCAAAAGGGTTTCAAATAAAAGATTGTGTAGCTGTATTGCTGCTGCATTCAGGAGTAATTTTAGCCTGTTTATTGAAATAATTCACCACAGTAGTAGCTGGTAGGTCAAAGTCTTAAATGGACTAAGTATTTAATGGACAAAGTGAAGAATTGGAAAAGACGTCGAACTGACTAAATGATGAATGGACTTAATGTCAAAAAGACAAAGTTTCAAAAAGACAAAATATTGAACAAAGTAAAATGAACATATTGTCATTATTTTAAAAACTTGGTTCAAATAATCAGTTAAGCTATTCTAAACATTTTATGGCTGTGCTTTGGCATCATTTAATATATATGCTTGAAGTGTGTAACTCAACAATTCAACTGGTGATAGCAGGTAGGCACAAAGAAAACCGGTGTCGCACGTCCAACCTTCTCACGAGCCGAAAGCCTTCCGTTTGAAACAGCAGAAACGAGCCTGCTTTATACAGCTGCGGACCGACCACGATTTGCATGCGAATCACGAGGCAACGAGATTTCGTTAACTGACCGAGACTACTCGGCATAAAACGCGGGCGCCGCCATTTTGGTTTTTCTTTTTACAGTTGGAAGGACCAGTGTTTACATACCGCGCAGATTCGAACGCGTTTCGAGGTAGGCCATTTTCACAATTTTCCCCCACTCCCCCTGATCTCATGATCACAAACAGGGCAGGAGGTGGCGATCGTCGCCGTCGAGTCCCTCTCCGAAGGGGGATAACACAAGCTTCATCCTCGTCGTGTTCTCGTCTGTGGTTTGAGTGTCGGTAAACACTGTGTCCGCCGAGGCTGCTGTTATCAGAATCGCTGCCCTGCAGGTCTAACTCAAGGCAGATTGAACGCTCACTACTCCCAGACTCGGAATCGCTTTCATCGCCGGTAGCGGTAGTGATTAAGGTCACCGGTCGCAAGTCTTTAATGTGACGAGGCACCCCATCAACTCTCACAGATTGCGGGCTGATAACCTCCGTAACACGTCCAGTGCCGTACTTTGTCGCATTACACTTGCCGCGTGGGTTTTGACCCAAACGATGTCTCCTTTTTTCAATCTCCTCCAGTCACTTCTAGTTCAGGCAGCGGGTTGGCTTCGATGCCCTTCACGCGGGACATGATATTTGTGCAGTGCATCAGCCGGCGCCGTGGATGGTGAAATGTTATCCTTCAGGGCGACATTATACCAGTAAACCGCTTCGAACTGTGCAGCCCTTCCTGGCTGCGATGGTCTTGATGGTTCTGTGGTTCCGCTCCACGATGCCGTTTCCACTTGGCGAGTAGGCACATCGAAACCGCAGATGCACGTCCCAAGTGTCCGCAAATTCTTTAAAATCTTTACTGGTGAACGCAGTATCGTTATCCGTCAGTATTTCCATGGGTGGGCCTCGCTCAGGAAAACATTCTCCAACAGTCGAATGACGGTGCTCGCGTCTTGTCTGCGCAGGCGGCCGCCATACCGCGAACCTGGAGGGACCGCAATCAATGAGTGTTAAAAATTCTCACCATTGTAGTGAGTTATGTCCATTGCCAGTCTGCTCCAGTTGCTCTTCACGCTCAGTTCTCCTCTTTCCCAGTGAACGGGTGCGGATCGATCGACTGACAGGTTGTGCAGCCCTTCACAACGGATTTAACGCTTTCTCTGGACACCTGCGGGTCGACTAACCTGGCGAAGTACAGGGTTCGTTTCACGCCCGGATGTCCGCATTGACGGCGCGTATTGGCAACCTGGTCCTCATCCAGTCGTCTCCCTGCCACTGCACAGCTCGAGTGCGGTTCTCCTCTCTTGAGCAGTTCTAGCCACCTGTGCGGTACTCTGGTGAGGCGATCTGCACGGTTCTGACAGGACTGCACAAGTGTCAAGTCCACGGTCAATCCATATTCATCCACCAACGATCGCCAAAATGCCCAGCCGTCGCCTGATCAGCATCTCACCAGCCGCCCTTGTGTTCACCCGCCTTCCCGGTCAAGGTGTCTGAAATCCACCGTGCACACACGCCGAATCAGTGACCAAGTGCAACGTTGTCGCCTCCCACTGGAGAGCCAGATTCACTCCTTTAAGCGCCGCATCGAAGTTCAGCCAAATTAATGTGCCTGGCATCATTAGTCGGATTTAGCCAGCACGCATCTTCGATGACATTTTCGTTTACTTCCAATGCCACTCCTGTCGCCACGGAACTCGTGATCCACCCAGACTGTGATCTCGTCACCACTCATGCACCAGTCTCCTCCGGCGGGATCCAGTTCCCGCACTCTACTTAACATCTCTGCTAGTATGCGACAGAGAGAGGGATCTTTGATGTTATCATCCCATCCATTGGTTGCTGCGGTTGCCAGGCGCTTGACGAATGCAACTGCCACCCTGAGCCATCCACACACTGGGAAGTGTCCAACAAGTTTCCCACACAACGAAAATACGCGCCGGGTCAACACATCAGGGGCTTCCGAATTTGACTTCCTCGTTTCCATCGGAGGGTGCCATTTTCTTCCCAGACCTGCAAGCCAAGAACTCTTGCTCCATCTCTCAGTCGCACCGGATCCTGCACACCAAACCGTAATCCGAAAAGTGTTGTCTTACACGCGATGCAGAGGCCAAACTTTCATTAATGAAGATATCATCAGCGTATGCTGATGTGGCACTTTCAATTGTGCGGTCTTGCGATGCGATGGCGTCTATAACGGATTTTCATGATGAGTGGCGCTACATGTAGCCCAAATCCTGGCAGCGTAAGACAGAAGCGTTGGCCTTTGAAAATAACCGTTTGAAATGGCCACAGCGCTTCGTCGATGTGAATCTGAAGATATGCGTTCCGCAGATCCAGAAGCGACATTGACTCCCTGCGCCGCCACGTTCTCAACTTATGTGCGCACACTTCTGCATCGGCAGTGAAAGCATCCACAAAGTCGTTCAATTGCGGTAATCGAGTACGGACGCACCTTCTGTTTCTGCTCCTGCACGACTGCCATCAAGGGAATCAGACCCTTTGGGGGTCCCAGTCTTTCCTGGGGTATGGAATCAGCCAGCCGTTCACAATCCACTGCTGAAGCTCTTTCTCGTATTTTTCCTCTGATGCTGTCTGGAACTTTGTACTCAGCGACCTTGTTGCGCGGCTGAACTGGCGGGTCTTTTTGGGCCCATTTCCACCTGGCGGTCCACACTCTCGCCGGAATTGAAGGAGACGTCGAAATCCGCTCACTAACGCAAAGGGCTGCACACACCTTTCTTCTTTCACCCAGTTCCACATTTCCGGCTGGCGTGATCATCATGCCTCCTAACTTTCGGATCGCATCAATCCCAAGTAGCAGGTCGTACCGAGGGGCCTTTGACGTGCCACCAAGACGTTGACTTTGGCATGACTCCTCCGTCTGTTAGGACTGACACAGTCCCGACACCACAACAGGCCGGGACACCCGTCAATCGTCCGAATCTCGATTTGTTGACTGTTCCATGTCACGATCGATCCGCCCTAACGATCGATCGGGAACATCCAGTGTCAACGAGCGCCGAACATCGTTTACCCTCAACGCATTACGTTGATAACAGGCAATGCCGCATTTACTGACCGAGAGGGGGCAAGGGTTGCGACAGCACCTTGTCCCCGGACTCATTCGAGCAATCCTGTGCTACATGGCCTAACTCTTTGCAGCGATAGCAGCGTAGTCGATGCACGGCCCTGCCTGCCGCTCCTCCCACGTCGCCGGCTCCGGCAGTCCCTAGAGAAATGGTTGGGTCCACCGCACTTGTAGCACTTTGGGCCCTCCCTCGGTGTCTCAGGCGTTCTCACGGCTGCCGCGATCTGTTCCGTGTCGTTCAAGATGTTTCGGGCCCTGGCTAGCAATTCGTCAATTCCCAGTGTGTCCAATCTTGAAGACGCTCGCGAGGAGCCGACTGGTGTCGTCTGGAAGCCCTGCCAGGAAGGCGCACCCAGTATGCGGTCCGTTGTCCGCCAAACGGTACTGCCAGCCTTCGTAAATCAGCCAGGTAAACATCCACGGTCTCACCGGCTCGAGCCGTCGTCCGACGAACTGTTTCCAAGCGATGAATGGATCTATTCCAAAGGCCGTATACAGGGCGTCCTTGATCTCTTCTAGGTCAGCATCGTCCCGAGTTGTTGATATACTGCGAGGCTCCTCCCGTGAGTCTCAGTGGGATGACTAGTGCAGGTTCCTTTATTTTGGACACCCTGCAAACACGTTCGCCTTTTCAAACCATTCAACGATAGTCGGGCCCGTGGGGGAGCCGTCAATTCTGGGATCAACTTTAGATCGAACTTGTCCATTGCGAAATAGCTTGAAGTGTGTAACTCAACAATTCAACTGGTGATAGCAGGTAGGCACAAAAGAAAACCGTGTCGCACGTCCAACCTTCTCACGAGCGAAAGCCTTCCGTTTGAAACAGCAGAAACGAGCCTGCTTTTATACAGCTGCGGACCGACCACGATTTGCATGCGAATCACGAGGCAACGAGATTTCACGTTAACTGACCGAGACTACTCGGCATAAAAAACGCGGCGCCGCCATTTTGGTTTCTTTTTTACAGTTGGAAGGACCAGTGTTTACATACTGCGCAGATTCGAACGCGTTTCCGAGGTAGGCCATTTTCACAATTTTCCCCACAATGCTGCAGATGTTGAATAAATCTGGAGGGAAGACTCATCCTTAAAAATGATTAAACCTCCATAATCATTGGTTAGCAGTTATATTTGTGTGTGTAGGAGGGAAGTCTCTTATTATACCCACTGATAATAAATCCTGCTAGGGTTTTCAAATCCCTTAAGGACAGTGTTGCTGCAGATGTTGCATAAATCTGGAGGGAAGACATATCCTTAAAAGTGATTAAGCCTCCATAATCGTTGGTTAGCAGTACTATTTGTATGGGGGAGGGTCTCTTATTATACCCACTGATAATAAATCCTGGTAGGGTTTTTTCAATTCCCTTAAGGACAGTGTTACTGCAGATGTTGCATAAATCTGGAAGGAAGAAACATCCATAAAAGTGATTAAGCATCCATAATCATTGGTTAGAATTCCTATTTGTGGTTGGGGGTCACTTATTATGCTTTATTTTTTACTAAATTGAATTGAGTCTTATATATATTAGTAAATATACATAATATCCAACATCGATAACACTACTTGGAGAGTATTCTTCACATCTGATGATTGCATTAACTGTATGAAACTCCGAGTAGTGTTATCAATGTTGGATATTGTGTATATTCACTCATATATACTTATAGATCTGTTTTCTAATATTGAACATTGTATTTATAACACCTGAGGAATAAATATATTTATGTACATGCAAATATTTGTGCATATGTAAATATTTGTGCATATGTACATTTTTTATCCTACCTATTCCTCTCTATATCTATCTATCTATCTATATATATATATATATATATATATATATAGGTATATGGCTGAGTGCTTAGAATGTTCACTTTCTGACCATGAGAACTGGGTTCAAATCTCACCATGGTTGATTTGTCAGGAAGGTGACTTCCTGATGTTATTGGCCTAGAGGGAGGACGATTCCAGCATGCAGCACCTTTGGAAAGTGCCTGAAAACAATACCACAGGTTGACCCAAGCTTTATGAGTGAATTTGGGTAGATGGAACATTTGGGGCCATCAACAGCTGTGTTAGCACAAAGTCACAAGTCATCATGACCAATGCTGCTGTTGTTCCGATTGGTGATCATTCTAGATAACATGCTCTCTCCCAGAAACTGTAACTAAGGTCTGCTCAGCATAGTTGCAGTAGAAACCACAGGTGGGCTCAGTAGGTGTTGAACAAACACAAATGTGCTTGAGTGAGAGTCTGCAATAGGGATTGGCTAGCTGCCCTAATAGACGTGTATCTTCAAATACAAGTGGCCAGCTATTATTCTTATTTATTATATATATATATATATATATATATTTATATATATATATTCATTAGAGACTATACATAAGTGGCTACTTCACAATTCAATTTATTTAATAAATTCAAAAAGTTAGCAATTATGTAGAAAGTTTTTTTTTTCATCAGAGGCTTTTATATTAGTTTAAAATTTTAAAATAATTATTTACTGGCAGGATTCTTGCATACTAATTAAAAAGTATTCTACTGTAGCCACATTTCTGGCCTTTCATCATTTAGTCAGTTTGACGCTTTTTTCATTTGACACTTTGTTCATTCGACATTTTGTGTTTGGCATTTTGTCCATTCGACATTTTGTCTTTTTGACACTGTCTGCACATGATATTTTCTAGTGTCAAAGTTTCTACACTTTTTGAACAAGTGGTAGTTTTTATCCATAACAACTCTTTCTTCATGCCATATTAAAAATCAATTCTTTTTAGATCTAAGATTCTTGATGGACATTAAACATGATTTGGATCTCTGGTATTTTCCTGGCATGCATTACATACTACAAAAGCACTGAGCCTAAAAAAAAAGTGTGAAATATGACCTTGAATGAAACAACCAAAGCTGATGTGAGCCAGCAGACCATTTTTATTTGGTCCATGTAAGCTAAGAACAAACCAACAACAACAGTCCTACAATTAAATGGGCCAGAGACATTTTTTAAACCTTTTCCCTTCTTTCATTGCTTGAAAAAAAAAATATCATTATTGGAAAAAATATTGCCACTGCTGAGAAAGAATGAATGTTTATGAGAATCCAAAATGAAGAAAATTGTGGCTAAATTCAGTAATGGCTTTTAACATCACAACCTAAATCTGTTAATGAAAAAATGTTCTTCTCTGTGTTTGGTATAGTTCAAATTGAATTCAATACTATCAGTTCATGCATCTTGAATAAATTTGCTATTTCCATGGCAAATATTCAGATGAACTCCAATCTTGTGTTCCACCACTTCAGGCATTTTTTTAAAACTCAATTCACCCCAAATAAAGCAATAATGCCATTAAGACAAAAGGGACTACTGGGAGTGAAAGAGAATGAAAAGACTTTAGCAGGAACTGGAAACTCAATCCTAATCAGGGAGAATAAAAAAAAGAATAAACCTTTACTCATCTTCAAAAGATCAGGAAGGAGTATGAACTGGATGATAAACAAATCTATCTACTCCTATTGAGGAGAAAAAAATATAATAATTAAAATTTCAGACTTCAGGTGGAGATGTTAGAAGTATAGAGTTGAAGTAGACTTCAGAAGAAACCAGAAACCCAATCCTAAATAGGAAACAAGGGATAAACCTCTACTCCTATTCAAAAGAGCAAGGAGGTGTGTGAACCTATATATTTATTTAAAATTTGCTATGTTATGTCAATGAAGTTGAATCAATGACATTTCCTCTGTATTCCATTTGTAAGGAAGAAGTCCCACTCAGCTTTTTTTTCCAAAAACAGCTACTTTTTGGAACAAACTCCCATGTAGATGCTCCCTTTAACACTGCAATCTTAACTTCTTCAAGTTAAAGAGCAATCCAATCATTGGTATAAAAAAGTGTTTATTGTTATCAGCATTTAATAAGTTCTTACGTAAGTTACAGAGAAATCAATTTATTTTCTTCCATCATTATTTTAAGAATGCATAAACAAAAGTGCACCAATTCTGTTATTGTCCAGTCCAAGACATAGCACAACCAGTATTTAGCCACTGAAAATATCACTGCATGCAAAAAAAATCCTTTTTTTCTATGTACCATATCCTTTTAGGACATGGGTGATCTCAGGCTGTCAGAACATTCCCTGTTTGCTCTTAGTAAGGTTAGTCTTTTTAAAATCTTTCCTAATTCCTGTTCTACGAGCCAATTACACAAACCCATTAGGTAAGCTTTTTGATGCTTTCCATTTCCTCCTCTTGTCTTCCTGTCTTGTTAGTATCAAATTCTCCAATCCCTCTTTCCTCATTATGTACCTAAAAAATTACAACTACCTCTTTCTGAATCTAAGTGGGATTCTCAGCATTCTTTCTGTTGCCTTAAGTCTTTTTTTTTTCATCTGTGAGGAGATAGTCCAGTTATATAGGAGGACTGATATTGCATAACAGTTCAGTAATTTTTTTTTTGTTTCTAACAAAACTTTCTGTTTTCTTAATACTTTGCTTAGTTTTTTGAAGGCATTTTTCACTATCCCAATAGGCCTTCAGATTTTGGTGCTGATTCTTCAAGACTATTACCAGAAACTTAAATTTAAAAAATAAAATTTTTTATTCTATATTTTCTTTATCATTTCACCCTAAGCAAGGCAATAAAGCCACTAAAACATAGGGTTTAATGAAGTGTGAAAGAATATAAGAAAGAAAAACATTATTAAGAAGTGAGAACAAAAAAAGAACAGGAATTAAGAAGAAACTGTTAGCATAGAACTTACAGTTACATCTAAGCATTTTAACTGTAGAGGAAAGTTCATCAGAACAATTACCATGAAAGTTATTTATAGAAAAGGCACAGAGAAGCTACATTAAAGCAATGGGAAAGTGACTGAAGCCAAAATGCCAGGTCAAGACTAATAACATTGCAGATATTTATTTGGATTTTATCAAGGGTCTCTAAATATATAGCAGGAGCACCAGATCATATATGGCAGCAATATTCAAATCATGAATGAATGGTAGACTTATAAATATGTAAGATAGATTTGAACAAGAAAAAATGTCTGGTATGATAGAGTAAACCAACTTTCCTAGCAGCAGACTTAACATTTGATTCAATATAATCTTTCCATTTCATATCAGTGGAAAATGTTAACCCACAGGTGCAATGATTTACTCTCCTGGAGGTTAGCATCAGTCATACTGATGGAAGGTAGAAAGAGTTCACTCAGATGATTAATAGAGAGTAGTTTTGTTTTGGAGGCATTAAAATTAATAAGCTATTTCTTGCCCCAGTTAACAACAGATTGTAGGTCATTTTTTATATCCACTGCCAATTTGACCATATTGAACCAATCAGACTTATTACTAAGACAGGAATTAATAGTTATCACTCATGAAAAAGATTATTAAATCTAGAATTGTACTTACAGGATGTAAGTTAGAACACCAACACTCCATATGTCTGTAGACACTGTAATGATTTCACTGCAAACAACTTCAGGAGATGAAAACTCTGGTGTTCCATAATTGAGTTTCAAGGGAAAATTATGAATTTTCTTGGCAAATCCAAAATCAATCAGTTTGATGCTATCGGTTTCTTGCACATACATAATATTTGCAGGCTGAAAGAAAAAAAAAACAAAGTTATTAATATACTTATTATTACTATATTATATTTTAGTAGACATCTATATTTTTTATAAGAATAAAATGATAATGATAGTAAGATTTTATAATTGCTCAGAATAACTAAACATAAACTCTACTACTAAAAATATGTTATAATTATAAATTAAGATAAAGAAAAAAAAAGGCTAAAACAAAAAAAATGAATGATCTCAAATTTCAAATACCTTAAGACTATTAAGTTATTAAAAGAATGCATTATGAATATTTATTGGTAAAACATGTTTTATAATAAAAATTACTGGTTTTGCATGTTTATGATAAAATTTATTTATGATTTAGTCAAGCAATTAACAGTTGTTGCTTATGAACCTTAATTTCAAATTAAAAGCAACAACTGAAAAAAATATTTAAAATCTAAAAATACACTCTTTCCCTAATTTAAACATTTTGCTATTATGTAAAAGCATTTGAAATGTTATGACACAAAGAACTATTTGAACTGCTAGGTAAGCTTGATTTATTTGGGAAGGATATTAGAATAATCCAGAACGTATGTGGGGAGCAAAGCACCTGCATGAAGATTAAAAATGAATTCAGTAAATACACAAAAATAGAAACAGATGTAAGACAAGGAGGTGTCTTCTCACCAGACTTGTTCACCCTTTACATTGAAGCAACCCTGATTCATTAGTGGTGGTAACAATCTTAACACAATTAGATATGCAGAAGACACACTGTTAACAGCAGACAGAGAAGGAAAATTACCAGAACTCTTAGAGATGGTAGCAAAGGAAAGCAAGAAGAAAGGACTAAACATCAATTGCAAGAAGACAGAATGTATAGTTGTTAGCAAAAGGAACTATCCAACATGCAAATTACAAATTGGAAATGCAAAAAATGAAATATCTAGGAAGTGTTTTAACAGAGGAAAATGAGACACAAAGCCAAAGATATATTGGAACAGAGAAAGATACCTTACAAAAGGTAAGCAAAGTACAGGAAAATTTCAAGAAAAGAGTACTGAACCATTATGTAATATTGGTACTCCTACATAGTATTGAATGCTAGACCATCTATATTAAGAATAGTGAAAAGAATTATTTGAAAAAAATGTTTAATAATTATTCATTTATTCAAATACTAATGCTGTACAAGAAGGATCTGCTGGAACTGCTTAGCAACCTTGATATATTTGGGAAAGATATCAGGATAATCAAGAACCTATACTGGCAGCAAACAGCATGCATGTGTATGGGGAACAAGTTCAGTGAATATACAAAAACAGAAAGAGGTGTAAGGCAAGGATTCATCTTCTCACCTGATCTGTTCAACCTATACAGTGAGGCAATTCTGAGAGAATTGGAAACTCTACTGGGATTTAGCATTGGCGGCCACAATCTTAACAACATAAGATACGCAGATGACACAGTGCTGATAACAGACATGGAAAAGAAATTACAAAATCTCCTACAGAAGGTAGAGATGGAGAGTGAGAAGAAAGGACTAAGCATAAACTACAAGAAGACAGAATGTATGGTCATCAGTAAAAGGATGAGCCCAAAATGCAATTTGAAGGTTAGGAACACTAGACGCACAAGTTTAAATATCTGGGAAGCGTTTTGACAGAGGATGCTAAGTGTGACCATGAGATCCATAGATGTATTGGGATGGCCAAGGATGCATTTCAAAAGCTGGGCAGCGTATTGTGAGACAGCAAGATTTCTTTGATAAGAAAAGAATACTGAGATGTTACGTGACATCTGCCCTTCTTTACAGCAGCAAATGTTGGATGATTTCCTCAAAAATGAAGAAGAGACTGAAGGCGACAGAGATGTGGTTCTACAGAAGGATGCTAAGGATGTCATGGACCGAGTGTGTGAGCAACGATGAAGTCCTAGAAAAGATGCAAACAAGGAGGAGGCTTATAGTTAACATCTGGAAGAGGCAGCTGAAGTTTCTGGGATACATAATGAGGAAGGAGGGCCTGGAGAATCTGATACTCAGGATCAAATAGAGAGACAAGGGGAAACAATGCATGACATACCTAATGGGCTTAAGCAAGTGGATGACAAAACATGGTCTGGGGGGGGAGGTAGCAGAGGGAAGGAACTTGTTGAGAGCTGCAAGGGATAGAGGGAGGTGGAGAGCCATGATTGCCAATGTTCTGAAAGGACATGACACTTTAAAAGAAAAAAGAATGCTATACCATTATTACATCCACACACACACACACATATATATATGCCCTGACAATATATCACAACACATTTAAGAGAATTGAGAATCACTGGGTTAACTGAATATAAAATACCTACCAGTATATACTTTTAATGCTTATATAATTTTATTGATTAGTATTTCTTATGAATATACTTTTTTTATTATAGCTTGTTACCTTAATGTCCAAATGTGCCACTCCCTTTAGTTTTAAGGCATCAAGAGTCATCAATAATTGCTTAATATAGAAAGCTGCATCAGACTCAGTCCAACTGTAGGATGTTAAAATCTTCTCAATCAGTTCACCACCGTAAATTCTGAGAAAATGTTAAGGAAGAACAGACATGCAAACATAAAATCAGACAAGACAAAAACATGGTTTAGCTATAGTTTGAATATCTAAAATTTTTGTTAGATTTCTACAAAGCTATTCAACAAAAAAAGATATAAAGTTCTTTATCTCAATGAGATACCAGTCTTAAAATATACTTTTTAGAGTCTTTCTGTTGTCTTATTTGCTTTCTTTGAACTCTGTTGCTAGAAGATAAAGAAATCCTTAGTGATTATTCACATGCTTTTAATCACACCTTTGTTCTCATATTTTTTATTTTTATTATTATATTTTAGTCACTGTGATTTCAGGTCTTCCAATGTCTGCCAGTTCAGGTAACCTTCAGGGAATTTCAAACTGAACCCCATATTTAATCTCTCTGGTTAGAGTGTTCTCATTCCACCGTGCATGTCTAGAGATATCCCATCTTTGTTTTAGTGTTGCTAAGTTATTGCTAGTTTTCTATCCACTAAGTCTGAGTCTGTACTACTCAGTCCAGGGATTGAACTGATAACTATTAGGTCACCAAATTTACAAAATTTAATCCTCAACAACCAATAGAAACAGTATTAAAAAGAATAAGCTGAAATATCTTGAGACATGAACAGCAGAATGAGAACAATCTACCATTGTAGATTAAATAAAAGGGTTCAGTTCAAAATTCCATGAAGGTGACTCAGAGCAACAGACCCCTGAAGAAGGCCAGAGGGCACAAGAGCTGAAACGTGATGATGATAACAACAAAAATGAAGATATTAATCCAGTTGTAAATAACTTCTCATCCCAGAAATTCACACAGAAAATTTTTAGTAAATTTCTTTGGTTCATTTATTTTTATATTTCTAGAAGCTGTGATATATGATTTTTTATATATATATATATATATATATATATATATATATATATATATATATATATATATATATATATATATAGAGAGAGAGAGAGAGTATATAAAAAATTCTTTTACAAACTTTGTGGGTGGTTTGCTCACACCAAAACAAGGGTAAAATTCAAAAGCCGATATAAACATACATCCACAAATCATTCATTTTCGAGTTAAGTTTAAAGAAATTTTACACTAGATGATGCTGTGTTGCCATCTGTCTGCAATGTTTAACATGTGTAGTAATCAGTTAACAGAGAGGTGTTCCATTTAACAATGACAGTATATTCATATTGTGAGTAGGCAGATATGATTTTTAAATACAGCCATGTGAATGCTAATGGACACAAGACTGTACAGCTGTATCAAATCATGTTTCTAAACTGAAAGCAGCCACATCATCATAGAATTGCTGAGACAGGATCCATTGCACCACAAACCATTAATCAAGGAAGATCAAGATTTGCTCATACGCCAGACCATGAAGAACACATCCTAGAAGCTGTTTGATCCAGGTATCTGCACACATAAAGTGGCCCTAACATGTCATACATCTCATAGTACCACATGGAAGGTACTCCAAGAACAGCTCCTGTATCCATATTATTTGCAATGCATGCAGGGTCTTTCACCCTCTGATCACTCACCATAGAACTTTTGCCAATGGTTTATTGCACAAATTGCTGATCCATTGTTTGTCTCTGACATCAGATGAGCAAAATTTGGTAGAGATGGAATATCAAATTCATACAACCAACATTTGTGAGCAGATCAAAATCGCTATGGTACAATACAAGCTAGACACTAGCCTCAGTTTACAATTAATGTGTGGGCTGGAATTGCAGGTGGCTGTCTAGTAGGTCCATATGTTCTCCCAGTGGATCTTACAGGAGGTGTCTACAGGGACTTTATTTCAAACACACTTCTATACGTGCTAGAAGTTGTACCCCTGTTAATACAAAGACATGTGTTTCAGGCATGATGGTTCTCCAGCACATTTTTGACACATTGGTCACAATGCACTGGCTGACATCTACCATGAAAGATAGGTAGGGGAGGACTGGTTCCATGTCCTGCATGTTCCCCTGACCACAATCCTTTAGATTTTTACCTGTGGGGCCACCTATAACAAGACGCTTCATCAACATGTCATGGGGGCTTGCAAAACCATGTGGGAGTATTTGAAAGTGTTCACCAGTGTAATGATCTAACAGGTGTATGCATGTGTAGAAGCAAGTAAAGGACATTTTTGAACATTTTTTATGAGTTGCTGTGTTGAGGTACAATGATGGCCTTTTGGATATCTGTTTATATGGACATTTTATCTTGTTTTGGTGTCGGGAACCTGCCTGCAAAGTTTGTAAAAGTATTTTTGATAGATCCTATATATATATATATATATATATATATATATATATATATATGATAAAAATATAGTTTTATCGTATGCTATATTTATGGGTCAAAATGCTCAACATCAAGGATATAGCATATGTAAATATAAAAGTGGACACTGAGGTTAACACCAAAATGCCAACAGTGTATTTCATGCTTGGATAGAATCTATTCAAGCATGAAACAGTCTGTTGCCACTTAGTGTTCACCTCAGTCTCCACTTTATATATATAATCAAAATTCTATATTCATGAAATGTTACTTTTCTTTTCCCCCTCTATTTGCTGAGGGCTGGAAACCAAGGATAGTTGTTATGGTTTTTAATTCAATTGTCTTTCTCCTACAATGGTTGCCAACCACAGCAAGATAGCCCAATCTGCTCTTCCATTTAACCCATAGATGGGAGAAAAGTGGTGGATTAAGACCTTTCTTAAGGGTATTTGCATGTAGGGGAATAATGAACACAACAAATTTCAAACGTGGCTCTCCAATATCTCATTCCAAGCTACTCTCTATTACCCACCCCAAAAATGAAATGTTAACAGTCTCCAAATCCTAACAGGTCTATTATTCAGCATTTTTGTCAATTCAAACTAAAAGATCTTCAAAATCAAGAAAACTTTTTACTATCCTGTAATAGCTTATTGAATCTGACAGGTTATTTCAACAAAAATGCTTATTTCTCATCTTAGCTGATCTGAAATAATATATGTAATGAGAACCAAGGGAGATAAGTCATTTAATTTTTTTTACCCTAACAACTCCTATAAAGGTTAATTGCTTTTTAATTTGGATTTAAAATGACTTCTCTATTTCAGAGGGTTAAAAGCATGCTACATTTTAAATCCTGGAAACTTTTACTGTTTATGGAAGAGAGAAAAGCTCAAGTACTTGTTTTCTATGATGCAACTATTAAGATTTCATATTAAAAAAAATATGTCAAGTTGAAAGTTGCAAAGCTGGCAGAAAACCAAATTCTGGACACCATTAACTGAGAATATAAATATTTTTAAAAGCCTTGACATTTTCTTAAAAAGAAAAAAAATAATGGGAAAATAGAGCCTTATTGAAAATCAATAAAGATTGGTGTTATCATTGGGTATTTCTGGGGTTTCTTCACTTAGTGCTAATGATGTTTAACCTCCAAAACCATGCTTGAACTCAAACTTATTATATAATGAATGCTTTATTACAATATTTTAAGTATAAGCTTTATTTCTTTACAACATCAAGATTTCATATTAAAAAACAAAGACTATTTTTGTCAACTTAAAAAATAGTAAAGTTGGCAACAGACCAGATTCTGGCCACCATTAACTGAGAATATAAATATTTTTTAAAACCTTTGACATCAAGTAGCAAAAAGAAAAACAAATAACATCAATATAAAAAAAAATAGAAACTCAAAAACAAGTAAAAAAATACAGTAATTTTAAATGTGATAAATGTTTTAAAACCAAGCATAGAAATAAAGTAGACTGCAATTAATAAAAGGATACAGTTCAGTGACCAAAACAAGGGATTGGTCAGTTTCATAAGCATCATAAACTTTCAAAGCATATTTATGGTCAAGCACCCGCAGACATTCCAATTCTGAATAGAAAAACTCTTTTTCTTTTTGATCACTGAGCACCATGAATTTGCCTGCAAACTCTTTCCCAGTGGACTTCTCTACCAACCTTCGGATGATGGCATGTCTGCCTCTGTAATTGACAGAAAAATATTGGTTTAACTTGATGATTGATTTCATTATTTTTTTTGTTTTATCCAATTTTGGAGTTACTAAATTTCAGCTGATCTATTTCATGGCCTCCTTCAAAGATACATTCTAGAATTCTGATATTAACCATCATTCTTCAAACTTTGTAGACCAACATTAAACAAATCTACATCATTTGAGGACTACCAACAGCAGCAACAACTAAAATGGATAGTACATATAAATCAAATAGAAAATAATGACATAATGAAGATGTTAATGTTCCATACTACTTCAAACAAAAGGTTAGGAAGGAAAGCCCTATCAATACTAGCAAAAGTATTAACAGTGGACTTGAGAAACCTATTTTCTTGAAAAATTGTCCCCAGCCTGATAGGCATGGAGTGAAGAGAATCATAACTTGAGTAGCACTGGCTTTACAATTAATGAATGCTGACTGTTACCATATAAGGAAAAGCTAATATTATAATTAGCATGAAAGAGGAGAACAAATACTACACTTTGATCCCAGACCAATGGCTAGGGAATGAAGTGTAACCCAAATAGCACTGGCTATTCAGTCAATGAATGACAAATGTTTCTATATAAGAAAACAGCTAATATTACCATTAGCATTAAAGATGAGGACAGATACTACACTTTGATCCCTGTCCGATGGCTAGGGAGTGAAGGAAAGTATAACTTGAGTAGCACTAGTTACCTGATCAATGAATGTTGAATATTTCCTTGTAAAGGAACAGTTAATATTAGCATGAGAAATGAGAACAGATACTACACTTTGATCCGTGATTGATGAAAAGCATAATTTGAATAGCACTAGTTACTCAGTTAATTAATGTTTCTATATAAGGAAACAACTAATATTAGCACCAGAGATGAGGAGAACAGATACTACATTTTCATCACTGTCTGATGGCAAGGTAGTGAAGAAAAGCATAACTCAAGTATCAGTACCTGCTCAGTCAATGAATGATGAATGTTTCCACATAAGGAAATGGCTAATATTACCATTAGCATTAGTGATGAGGAGGATAGATACTATACTTTTATCCCTGTCCAATAGCTAGAGAGTGAAGAAAAGCATAACTCAAATAGCACTGGCTATTTGGTCAATGAATGAATGTTTCTGTATAAGGAAACAGCTAATATTAGCATTAGATATGAAAAAAACAAGATACTACACTTTGCTCCGTGCTCAATTTCTAGGGAGTGAAGAAAAGCAAAACTTGTGTAGCACTAGCTGTTTGGTCAATGAATGCTAAATATTTCCATTAACATTAGAGATAAGGGAAACAGATACTACACTTTGATCCATGCTTGATGGCTAGGGAGTGAAGAAAAACATAACTTGAGTAGTAGTAGCTGCTCAATCAATGAATGCTGAATATTTCCATATGAAGAAATAGCAAAAATATTACCATTCTTATTATTCTACCTGTTAATTGTACTATTTTTTTTTTTATTATAAAAGTTGATCTTTTCATTGCTGCAACATTATGATTAATCCATTCAAAGATTTTTTTTTGTAGACGTACAATCTACATCGAAAGTAGGGAAGGCTAATTTTTTCTTTTTTTTTTGATGGAAGGAGTTGCAAACCAGAAAATGGTGGTGACCAACAGAAGATAAAATATATATCACTATTTTTGTTTCTTTTGAGCATTGTTCTCAAGTGTGTACAGCTCTCTTGTTTCTATAAGGATTGTGCATTTGAATAAGTCAATGAAATTAATCCAAAATTTTATGATGACAACAAATGCAGCAAAAATAATAAATAAAATTGAGAGTTCAAACAATTATTGTAATGATAAGCTAAAAATTACAGAATCTATCTTTATGTGCCTGAAGAAGTATCAGTTGAAACATTGTGAAAAAAATAAAATAAAATAAAATGAGTTCATCTATCTCAAATTATAAACGGCATCTTTGTAAACTTGAGAATGGTCATAGAATAAAACATTGTGATAACAACAAAAATGAAAATTAGTTTGACTGACTCTTAGAATAATTTATACAGTTTATCAATTTTCCTTGTTGTATGTAAATTTTTTATGACTTAAAATAAGTTTTATCATATTGCCTCATTAGAGAGACAAAATTTTCTTAGTGTAAGGCATTGCGAAATTTTGCTATTTGTTAAACTGCCTCAGGAGGAAAGGAATATGAACACAAAGGAGAGAAAAATTTCCTTTTTTTTTTTATCTTTTCCCCCTAAACAAGGCATTAACCCAGGGGATTAGAGGGAATGAAAGTGAAAGAGAAAACTGATAATAGGGAGGATTAAGTTGATACCATCACTGACAAGGGCAGATAATTCTGAGTAAGGATTTTGCATTTTTAAGAACTATACTTGTAATTTTATCTTGAGTTTTATTATTAGATTGTCAAGCATTAATTTTCAATGAGTATTTATTGCATCTTAATTTCATTTACTTTACTTACACTAGTAGTATTAGTCGCAATATTATCTTGAATTATTATTAAATGAAGCCTTGTCAATTCTTATTCATTTTTCATAAGTATTTCTTACATCTTCATTTCAATTGCTTTATTTCCTCTAGTAGTATTAATAGTAATATTGAATTTTATTATTGGATGAAGCCTTGTCAATTCTTATTCATTTTTTACAAGTATTTCTTTCATCTTCAATTCAATTACTTTATTTCCACTAGTAGTATTAGTTGTAATATTATTTTCAATTATTATTAGATGAAGCATTGTCAATTAATAATTTGTGATTAGTATTACTTTTTACTTAAATTTAGTTGTTTTTAATCAGAGCTCGCTTAGACTATCTATTGATGTCATTCAAAAAATAAGATGAGTCAGAGATATAGAATAAGCTTTCAGCATACCTCACTGGAATACTGAGAGTAAAAGAGGTGTAAGTTCAAGTCTTTCTTTTAGTTTATTCTTTATTTATGATCAGATAAATCCTGTTAAAACACTTCCCAGATATTTGAATTTTTGTACTTGTTTGATTTTGGTATCTCCAATTTGTAATTTGAATGTGGCATGCATTCTATCTTCTTGCAATTAATATATTTTTAGCATTTAAAAAACATGTCAACTTTGCTTACTACTTTTTTCTCCTAAGCTGTGTTTTAAATGTTAAAGTTGTTATCACTTTCATGACAGAAAATGTCTTTATTTGAATATCTATTTTAATTTTAAAACCCATGAACAAAACAGTTGCTTGTTTATAAAGATTACAAAAGACCAGCTTTCAATTAATAATGGAAGTTATTATTTAAAAATTGGATTTTGAAAGTTGAATATGCAAAGTAGAAATTCTTGCTTAATGGATATAACTAAGTTGGGGAAGATATAAGACACATGCTGGAAAATTGATAAAACTGCATTTATTTCATATCAAATTTTAAATTAATTTTTAAGGTTCTGAGTAAATACACACACAAAATTTGAGCTTTATATATTAGATGAACATCACTAAAAAAATAAAACATTTGTGGTGAGTTCTAGAATTGTTGGTGTTTAATGAATAGAGTGAAGAAAAAATACAGATAAGATTATGAACCATGTAATTCAGAAGCAAACATTTTGGCTAACAGCAATTTATAACTTTTAATCAGACATGCAATATGTCTAATTTTGCTTGACCTCAATCTATTTCATATTTTTTCATTCAATATAAGAGAAGAAACATTTGTGGGAACAAAATATTTCATTTCTTGAAGAAAAAAAAGAAAGGAAAATCTAAGTTAAAATCAGAAAGTTGCCAAAATTTAAAAGCAAAAAATATAAATGAACTGCTTAGAGCTACTAACCTTCCAATTTCTTCAAGAACATAGTAGAAATTTTCCAATCTGGCTTCACGGAAAAGCAGATAACTTGGAACCGGTTTACATTCTGAAATTTTAAAATCATTTAAAATAAGTTATTTATTCCAAATATTAAATCAGAGAACATTCTAACTTAAATAACTTTCAAGCTAACATGACATTTCCTATAATGAAGATGTATTTCTGGCATATAAACATCTATATGAGACATAACTCTTTTTTTTTTAAAATAACTGATGTCTTTATCATTTAGCTCTGCTGCATTGTATTTTTTTAATCATTTCACCCCAAGCAAGCATTCCTCAGTGTGGAAAAGAATGAGAAGACCTTAGTGAGGAGAAAGGACAATAAAAGAACAGATTACTGAAAAACAGAAGATGGCACTTGATATTGAATTTAAATTTTTGATGATTGTAGGTAGCAGGGAAGCAATAAATCAGAAAGGGTTTCCACAGGTGAGAAAAGAAATTACTTGCATCAAGCTAGTTCAACAGTAAAACAATGGGACCTTGTTGCCAATCTAGTAGTACTCTTAAATTCATACAGGTGAAGCACTAAGAAAAAAAGCTCATCAGGACTATTGCCATGAAAATATTTATAGAAAAGGTAGAGGGAAGACTTATCATGGCGGTGAGAAAGGGACGACTGAAGTTGAGATGCCAGGTCAGGATCAATAACTTTATAGACCCTTCTTTGAAGTTTGTCAAGAATCTCATATATATATAGTAGGAATATCTGACCAGATATGGCAGCAATATTCAATGCACTGACAAATGGTAGATTTATAAATGTGCAAACATGTTGGTGCCATGGAGTCCTTGACCAGGATAAAAGTTTTAGTTGATTCTTCTAGTTCCACATACCATGCATCTTTCAGGTATCTCAATTATTTCCCTTTAACTCAACTCTCCAAGTTTTTGGTTTACCACTGCTGTGGCCTTGTATTGACTCTTTGGGTCTAGTCATTGGATCTAACCAAAGTCTTTATCCACTAGAACAATCTACCCTGGTGGACAAAATAAAGAGTTTGGTTCAAAATTCCAATCACCTGAAGAAGGCTGGAGCATACAGTGGCCAAAACATTGTAAATATGGCAATGAAGATGAGGATAACAGTCTGAATAATGTAAATAATACAAATAATCATAATACCTCATTTCAGAGATATAGACAGATATTGATCCCTAAGGATTTAATCTTTAAAAATACACATGAAAAAAGAATAAATTTATTTTTAACACTTACTACTTACAAAAAATTGAAGTTAAACTTAATAACTGATGTGCAGATGTTGTTTTGAGGTGCAAACCTTTTTAAAGTTGAGCATGATTGAAGTAAATTGTAGCCTCTTATCATTCTCTGTATTTAGCCTATTTTTATAAATGCATTTTGGTGACAACTATGGATGCAGATTTTATATAAATGTATTTGTTAATCATTTTCTCAGATTTATTTTGTGTTTAAAAATTGCATTCTTCCTTCTTTTTTGGCATGTATGAATATGGGGTATGAAATAAATAATAGAAAGATTCACAGCACACCTGTACCCCACTCAAGTAACCTGAGGGCTCCATGGTGCCCACTTTAAGAAATGCTGATTGAGTGTCTAGCACACATTATTTTATAAAGATTGATTTGTTAATAAATTTTATCAATATAATTACACTTAATTGTCAATATAATTATATTTTCACTTCATATTGTTTTTATTATCTTTAATTTCAAATTCTGCACTTAAGATTAAACTACAAAAAGAAAAATAATTCCAAATTTTAAGTAGACTTAGCTGTCAAACTGATTTTAAATCATTAATGCCCACCATAAAGTCTCATATCTCACCAGGAACATTTTAAATCTACCCTCGTTAAATGAACACTATTCTTACAACTAAGATTAAAAAGAAATTTCTGTCTTAGAGAAAAGTAAAGTCAGATGGCAGAAGGTACTCCAATCTGTAACAAATCCATAGGGAGAGTAACTCATCAAAAAGAATGTTAATCCCAAATACAAAAGCATTCCTTAGTTTTAATATCTAGTTTCACTCCTGGAAGGATTAAACTTGGGTAAATAGGACTCCATAGCAATCCACATACAGATGTAAGTCTAGAGAAATACAACCATCTTCCAGTAGATTAGCTACTCATGAAAATAGTTTTTGTCAAACATAACATGAAAGTTTCCAATGTCACTCATAATATGACATGTGATCAAGAGGAGGCAATAACAGCCCCCTACTAATGTGAAAACTTCTTCTATGTGCCATCTAAGATTATGGTTCTCCACAACTTTCCATCTCATGTGACCATTAGCAGATTTTCTCCTTTTGTTAAGACACCCACCTTCGACATTCCATCGTCCCTTCACACAAGCTTGTCAAGTACTTCCTACCTCTCTTGCTTTTCATATGGCTTTCCCCTACCTGTCTTACCTTCCATATGCCCCATGAGGATTAAATTTACCAACCTCTCCTTCTTTATTAAATGTCCAAAGAATTTCAGCTATCTTTTCCAGATTTTGAGTATAAGTGTTCTTTCTGTTACCATTTTCTATCCTTCTGCAGAACCACATTTCTGCTGCTTCTAGTTTTTTCTCATCCTTGGAGAAATTGTCCAATATTCATTGCAATATAAGAGGATGGATACCACATAAGAATCCAGTACTCTTTTCTTTTTTTTTTTTTAATGAACATTTTCTATTTCTCAGCACCTTGCTTAGACTTTGGAATTGCTCTTTTGCTAGTCCAATATTTGTCCAATCTTGGTGTCACATTTTCCATCTTCTATTGAAATGCTTCCCAGATATTTGAACTTCTGCTCTTGCTTGATGTTTATATCACCAATTTGTAACACATCTTGAAAGTTTTCTCTTGCTGATAACCAGAATTTCTCTCTTCTTGCAGCTGATGTTTAATCATTTTTTCTCACTTTTTTCTACCACCCTGTCTAAGAGGTTCTATCATTTTCTTTCCTGAATCAGCCATCAACAAAGTGTCATCTGCATATCTTATAGCGTTAAAATTACACCCACCAACAATAAATCCTGACAGAGCTTCCAATTCCCTTAGGATGGTGTCACTGTAAAGATTGAATAAATCTTGGAAGATGATGCATCCTTGTCTCACATCCCTTTATATTTTTGTATAGCTACTTAATTTATTTTCTATTCAGATGCAAGCAGTTTTCTCCCGGCATAATTTCAGGATTATTCTAACATCTTTTCCAAATAGATCTAGATTTCTCCAGTAGTTCAAATAATTTTGCTTCATCTATAAGACATTAGTGCACATCTTTTTGCATATGTATTGGTCTCTCTGATATCATTCTGATCATGAATATTACATTTCATGTTCTGATAACCTTGACAAAGCCATACTGTTCTTGTCCTATTTCCAGTCTAATTCTGCTTAACACTCTATTCCTCAGGATTTTCATTATAATTGCAATGGTGGGATAAGTCATATTAATTCCCAATCTTCTGCAGGTGGAACCAGTGACTAATGAATGAAAAGTCAGCTGTTTCTGTACACAAAGAAGTTCCTTTTAATCTTGGCTTACAATCATATCACATTGAAACACCAGTTCTCTGTTCTTCATTAGATGAAAGTGAGAAATTCTTATGAGAAATGTGCATTTATTTTAATTTGGAAATTAAGTGATAGATTAAAACTTAAATAATTACAAAATAATTTCATCATATTTTCATCTTTGGATATGTTGATTTCTTACAACTGAATCTTCTTGTTATTTCTGTTCATATAGAAAAACACATGCATATATAAATGTACAAACTAATGTCCATATATAAGTAAAATTACATTTCCTTTAGTAAATTATCAGAAAAGGTTGTATTGGTAGTAATAAGAAATAATGGTGAATAAAAAATCCATTCAAAAATGACTATTGTTTATGTTTTGGGTATGAAAATGAAGCTAGTAGATATAGATTTATAAAAGCCCAATGTAAAACCTGATTCCTTAAATAGGTAATTCAAAAATGTGCTCTATCAATTTAGCCTCTGTGGCTGAATTGGTAAAGGCACGTTTTGGTTATAAAAAAGTTTCTCCTGATAAAAAAGCTTATGACCATATAACATTGAACCACTTGCTCCTATACAATCACCGAAGTTAAGCAACATCAAGCCTGGTCAGTTCCCAGATAGATAACTGTTTGGGAATATCAGATGCTTTAAGCATGGATATGCAGGTGGTGTAATGGATAATGGCTTGCATTTGTGAATTAGAGAGCCCTTTCCCAATTCTTGTTCGGTTTGTTAAATTCACTTATGCACAAATATACTTGGGAAAGTTATGGATTCAGCTCTTCTTGCTCCAGCTATGAGTTAATTAGTAATAAATGTATTGCTAACCATTATTATTTTTTTTTTAAATTCTTACAATCTAAAAATATTTTCTGGATTTAAATAACCTGCAAAGGGTTGATAAGTTGTAGAAAATAAATCAATCAATCAAATACTGATTAGTTACATGGACATGGCTTTGAATAACCTGCAAGAGGTTGATAAGCCATAGTAAACAATTATCTTTTAGATTAATTTAAATTCTCTGGAAGATAAATGTATATAAATCTCCATGGTCATAAAGTAAGGGATCAGTTAATATATTGATTGTAATATAGATTTGATCCCCCATTTTATATTCAGATTATAATTTTTTTTATTCTTATCAAATTTAATTAGGTATGAATCCCCACCTTCCCCGCCACCAATTATGAATTAATTAGTAAGACTTGTATCGTAAAAAAATAAATTTTTATAATCTAAAAATATTTTCTGGCTTTGAATAACCTGCAAGAGGTTGATAAGCCATAGAAAACAATTATCTTTTAGATTAATTTAAATTCTCTGGAAGATAACTGTATATAAATCTCCATGGTCATAAAGTAAGGGATCAGTTAATATATTGATTGTAATATAGATTTGATCCCCCATTTTATATTCAGATTATAATTTTTTTTATTCTTATCAAATTTAATTAGGTATGAATCCTCCCTCCAATTATGAATTAATTAGTAAGACTTGTATCGTAAAAAAATAAATTCTTATAATCTAAAAATATTTTCTGGCTTTGAATAACCTGCAAGAGGTTGATAAGCCATAGAAAACAATAAATCAATCAACCTTTTTAATCTTGATTGTAAGAATTTTAGCTCTCCTCTAATTTAATGAGGCAGGAATTAAAATGATTTTGGGAAGTAGGCCAAGAACATTTTTTAAATCTTTTCACCCAAAGTAATTATTCTTTAAATGAAAATATACAGTAAAAAAAAAAACAAAACAAATGCAATTTGAGAGAGTAAAAAAAAACAAAATAAAGATAAAAATAAAACTATATTTACCTGATACTTCAACTTGAGCAGTACATGATACTTTTCCACCAGCATTTTCAACAATACATTCATAACTACCTACATCAGAAAGATTGGCTTCCTCAAATACCAGGAACCATCTTCCAGGAAGTTCATGGTAGGCATGAACCCTAGAGCTCTCAGTGATAGGAAATCTGTTTTTTAGCCAAGTAACAGTTGGGTAAGGGATACCGTCAACTTGACACTGCAGAATTCCATGATCACAAAAATCCATGAAAAGGTCCTCCATTGGTTTGATGATGGTGGGAGGTTCTGTTGGAGAAAAATTAACATATATAGATTTGACTTGAAAAAAATTATTAGAAATATAAAAAATAAAATGATAATTTCTTTTTTTTATAAAAAGGTAACATTTTTAAAAGTATCGTAATTTCTTGTCCATAACATGAGAATTTCTGAATGGAAATGAAAAGCAAAAAATTGGGGTATCATATTATATACAAATACACAGCTTCAGAAATTTTACTCAGCTTAAAAAAGTCTCTTATTTGAAACAGCAACATTGCAAATACAGTCAGCACAATAGATAATAAAACACAAACTAGGCAGGTGTTGATAACAATTGTTTACAAAAGGTATTTCATATGTAGGCCATATTTGTTTCTCCCTTCCTTCTTAAAGAAAGAAAATATTTTTTATTTTCATAGTTTATGGATATACAAAAAAGTATGATCGATTAATTTTACCTTAAAATTTATTACCAGGAATGTCTAGTTAGCACCATGTTTTTTTTTTTTATAGGTTACCTCAAGCAAGGCAGTAAAGCCACTAAGACACAGTGGGTTACTGGGTGTGAAGGAATTAGAAAGCTGAAACATTACTAAGGATCAAGAGCAGTGCAAGTGTAATCAGGAAGACAGTAGATAACAATTGACATTGCATTTAAATATTTGAAGATCAAAGTTAACCAGCATGGAGCCAGAAGTGAGTTCTACAACTGAGAAAAGCAAGAAAAGAAACTGTTAGCATTGAACTTATGGTTACATCTAGCTAATTCATTGACGAATAAATTGATGAAACCTTGTTGCCAATCTATCACTGTGCTTAAATTCATAAAGTCTAGGTACCATAAAGAAGTGCTTATCTGAAGAATTACCATGAAATTATTTATATAAAAGGCACATGGAAGCAACTTTATGGTCATGGGGAAGTGAATGAAGCTGAAACATCAGGTCAGGATCAATAATATTGATGATGATTCTTTGGATTTCCCCCCGAAATAAGTTTTGAAATGGAAATTAGAAAAAACATGTAATGGCTAAACATCCAGTTCAATTCTATTCTTTAATATAGGGAAAATTAAATAATTTAGTGAAATATATGTACAATATTGAGATTTTAATCAATAATAAGGCACAACTTCTCAAAAATTTTACATAGTGGTGAATTTACAGCAGGGTCATATTATACTCAAAAATGTAATTTATTTCCTGGCTTTAGCATCAGAAACATGGGGTTGTATTATACTCAAGTTGCATTATACAAAAGAAAATACAGTAAGTACTAATCAGTTTATAATAATCAGGTGCAGACATTTTATGGTGTTTTATGAAAAACAGCAACCATAAATATATATTTTATGACTCTGAATTCTTTCTCGTATTGTATCATGTTAGCATAAAAGGTATTTTTCTTGTCATTTTATTAATGGAAGTATTTCTTTTAATCATTTCACCCAAAGCAAGATGATAGTACCACTAAGATGCAAGAGGTTACTGGGAGTGAAAGAGATTGTAGGTGACAGGGAAACAGGAAACTGAAGAGAGTTCCACAGGCGAGAAGTGTGAGAAAAGAAACTATTTGACTTATTGTTCCATCTAGCTATTTCAACAGTAAAAAAGTGAGACCTAGTTGCCAATCTAGTATTGCACTTAAATTCATGAAGACTAGGTAACAAAGTGGAAAACTCATTAGAATAATTGCCATATATATATCAAAAATAAAAAGAAAGAACAGTTAGATTTATAATCCAGAGTTCTTTAGCATTTATTTAAAAAAAAAACAGTGTTCAATACACAGTAGAGCATAATATTATTATTTTTTTAAAAATATGTTTCCATTGCGACACAGAAATTACTATGTTTTGAAACAAAATTTAAATCTTAAATTAAACTTAAAATTTGAAGTTTTGTCCTATCTTCAAGTGATGCTGCTGATAAACTTAAAAAAAAAATGATTTTGTTTTGAAATGTAGTAATTTGCTGTGTTGCAATGGAAGCATATTTAAAAAAAAATAATTATATATATATAAAATATCAGAAAACACTGTCCTTCCTACAATCACAGTTTCTGCCAAGATGTCTTTGTCAGGAAAAAGTCATTGGTTTATTTAAAAAAACTGAAATATAATTGTGCTTGTACCAGCAATGCCCTACATTTTCATTTTATGAAAATTGTCTTGGACACTCTTTTAATTTAGTCATTCTTTTGGCAAATATCACTTTTGCCAGAGAATTAATTCATAAATTATATATATATATATAATTTGTGTATGTTTCTATGATGATTATAACTACCAATAGTTTCCTCTACTTATATTTAAATTAGAGAATTTAAAAATTTTACAGCTGTGGCCTTAAGTGGAGACACAGAAATGACAGGTTTAACTATTATTCAAGTACTGACTTAAATAATAGTTAAACAATCATTTTATATACAATGTCTGTGTGGAAAGTATTCAGCCATTTTGAATATTACAAGAATGAGTCATGTGACTTTATAGCGAACCAATGGGATTTTACTGCACATGTGTGAACAGAAAATCTACCAGTGGATTTAATCAGTCAGCAGTGAGACACAAATGAATGAGCTTGTGTACTGTGTAATTATGATATTCAAAATGATTTTTTCATATAAAATTTATCCAATAAAAGGCTTGAGAGCTAAGTAGGAGGTTATTTTTAAAAAAAATGTGTAAAAAGGTTTAAAAATAAAGATTGATCCCTAACTTGAAGGGATCAAGAGTGTATTGTTCAGGGAAGCACCAACAAAGTGGCAGTTCTTGGGAAGCTGTGTAAATGGATCTTTCTCCATAGATTTGGAACATGGAGGAAATGAGAATGATTTGACTCTGTGGAAGTGGTTCCACCCTTCAACCCAAATTTGGCGCCAGTCATTGAACAACAGATTTCACACCATAAGTGAGATTAGAGAATGTAATAAAGCAGCTTCATGGCAATTCCAAAAGACAATCTTGCAGACTGTTTGGGGTTTTAAAAAAAAGAAGGGGAATGGTGGAATAAGAGTACAAGGTCTAAAAGTGAGAACTTTAAAGGGGACTATTTCTTATTTAATAATAAATGATTGGGTCATTTAAACAACTAGCCGTATAAGTAACCATTTTTTACATTCATAACCATTATAAGAATTTATTTTCAAAATTAGATATTTCCATGAAAATAAGAATTAGTTTGACCCTAAGCAAGTCAATAATAACCAAACTGAACTTAATGTAAAAAAAAAAAAATCACTGTTGTTAACTGAGACAAGACTTACTAATTTTAATACCTCCAAAATGAAACTCTTCTTTCTTTAATCATTTTATAGAACCTTTTTGGCTCTTTATCAACATGGCTGATACTGACCTCCTCATTGCACCATCTATAGAACCTTTTTGGCTCTTTATCAACATGGCTGATATTGACGTCCTCATTGCACCATCTATAGAACCTTTTTGGCTCTTTATCAACATGGCTGATACTGACCTCCTCATTGCACCATCTATAGAACCTTTTTGGCTCTTTATCAACATGGCTGATATTGATGTCCTCATTGCACCATCTATAGAACCTTTTTGGCTCTTTATCAACATAGCTTATACTGACCTCCTCATTGCACCATCTCAGTCTAATGTTTTTTCAATGACATGAATTGGAATGATTATATTGAAGCAGGTCTGCTGCTAAGAAAGTTGGTTCACTATGTCATGCTTGACAATCTTTTTCACTCAAATCTATCTTACATATTTATAAGTGTGCCATTCATCCATGCATTGAATATTGTTAGCCTGCTGTGTATCTAGAGATTCTTGAAAAAATCCAAAGAAGAATCTACAATGGGATTGGTCCTGATCTGGCATATTGGCTTCAGTCACTTTCCCCACCTTTATAAGTCTACCATTTTTTTGTGCATTGAATATTGCTGCCACATCTGGTCTAATGCTTCTGCTATGTATCTAGAGATTCTTGAGAAAATCCAAAGAATAATGTGATTGGTTCTGACCTGGCTTCTCACCTTCAGTCATTTTCCTACTGATATAATATAGCTTCTCTACACCTTTCCTATAAATATTTTTATGGCAATTGTTCTAATGAGCTTTCCTCTTTGTTACCTCATCTATATGAATTTAAGCACAGTACTCAATTTGGAGCTAGGCTTCATCATTTTAATGTTGAAATTGCTAAATGTAACAATAAAATCTATGCTAATAGTTTCTTCTCTCACACTTCTCACCTGTGGAACTCTCTTCCAGCTTCCTGCTTTACTGTTAATTAGGTTCTTCAAAGATTTTAATGCAATGTCAATTGTCATCTTCTGTTTCTTTGAATCCTATTTTTCTTTTGTCCTTTTTTTCTCAGCAATGTTTTCTCCATTTCCATCATTCTCAGTAACCTTTTGCATCTTTATCATGTGAAATGGGGGGGGGGTGAAATGATTAAAAGAAATACCTGTCACTTGTTTTAGCAAACTGAAAGAATTAATAATGATTTCAAACATACCTGCCAAATTCAGGGTGACAATCTTGCTGGAAAATGCTATTTCATTCTCAATGTAACACTTGTAGTCACCGGTATCATTCCAGGAAAGGTCAGGAAATTCCAGGGTCACTATGCCACCAGGCTTGATGTAAGCTGTGTACCTGTCTCCATACTCAATCTTTTCATCCTTGAAGTACCAAAAAACTTTAGGTGGTGGAAAGGCTCGGATTTTCAACTCAAGTCTCATAGTACTGAATTCTACTCCATATTGCATGATTTCATCAGAGATAAATTCTGGAGCACAAGCTGAAAGATAAAAAATAAGATATGTAATGAAAATAAGCATATAGACATATGCATACATATATACAATATACATTGTATTTAACTGCAATGTGAATAATTATATAAATATATAAAACTGTGCAGAAGAATTTTTGGCATGTATAAGAAAAAATTTTGTCTCTAAAAATATGAAGTTAAGTCATTTAGTCAGATTTTGAGTAGTGTGTCAGACCAAAACCTTTTCAGGACTCCCTTTTTTTTCTTTTTTTTTAATCATTTTATCCCAAGCAAGACAATAAAGCCACTAAGATGTAAGGAGTAACTGAGTGTGAAAGAATATAGGAAAAAGAAAAAATAATTAAGGAAGAGAGAACAAGAAAAGAACAAGTATTAAGAAGGCGGAAGATAATGAAATTGAGAAGATCAAAGTTGTCTGGAAAGCATGATGCCAGAATGTATTTCCACAATGAGAAATGCCAGAGAAGAAAAGGTTAGCACAGAATTTATGGCTACATCTAGCTATTTCAATGGTATAATGATGAGACATAGCTGCCAATCTAGTACTGCAGCCAAGTGTTAGCATTTTATATATTATAAATATGTATATATATATATATATATATATATATATATACTTGCAATGAAAATAAGTATACAAATATACTTACATACATTACATATACATGATGGCTGTTGACTCAATAAATTAGTATGACCACTACAGATATTTTGATTTATTGTTTTAGTGCTCATGAGAATGAAAATGGCTCTAGATGCCAGCAAGTTACTTGCAATATTTATTGCAGAGGCTGAAAACTAAGTTGTTCTGTAAAGAGTCTGGCCTGTTTTGCAAATACTGTTCAAGTTCCTCACAGGTTTTCAAGTGACAGGTGAGACTAGAGTGGTTTTAGCAAGTCTTGTGACACACTCTGCAGTTTAAGTTATCCTAAGCATAGTATTGATTGTAATTTGTCAGAGGTCTACCATTATGATTCTTTCTGTGGCTAATGAGGCTTACATTGGAGAGACATACTTTGCCAAATTCCTAACATGTAAATTGATGGGATTCTGGATCAATGAATTCCACTTTCTTAGCTACATGCTTGACATTTAACCAACTCATTACAACTGAATATCTTAATGCATTCATGAATTGGACACCTCCACATTTTGATTATAAGCAAAAATCAGATCAGCCAAGAGAGGGTTGGGCTACATCAGGTTATCTTGCCTAAGACACACAAATGCTGCCACAGCTGCAGTATATGTGTGCTCTTATGAAAACTCTGGGATTACAGAGTTCATGATCATGATAAAAAGGTGGGGACTTTGATGGGAAGAAAATCACAAACACAGGTAAAAGTTTAATTCAAAATTATAAAAAGACCCTCAGTTTTTAAATTTAAATTTTGATAGCCGAGGTATCTAAATGTTGAACATTTTCTCATTCAGCTTTTTTAATTCTTTTGTTGTTATATTTACTACTTATTATTCTTCTATATACAATATCCCATCATGACGTAGGTGATCATGTCTCCTAGCAATTTCCTGTCCTTTGTAGCTCTTGATAAATTTTGTCTTTTTCTAAACCTTGTTCTGCTATCCATTTACTCAAGCTTGCTACATACTTTATACATTGTTTCCCTCTATCCCTCTTGCCTTCAATCTGCCCTGTGAGTATCAAATTTTCAAAACCCTCTTTCCTCATTATGTGCCCTAGAAATTCCAACTGTCTTTTCTTGATGTTAAGTATAAGTGTTCCTTTTGTTTCTGTTTTAACTAAAACTTTGGTGTTGCTCATTTGTTCATTACATAATATTCTCAGCATCCTTCTGTAGAACCAGATTTCTATTGCCTCAAATCTCTTCTTTATCTGTGAGGAGATTGACCAGCACTATTACTGCATTAAAATTAATTTTTAATTAAACCTGTAACATTTAATATGAGATTATTCCTTCATCATAATCATTTTGACCATAAAGTGTTGAGGGTAATATTTTAAAAATCTCTATTGTTATGATTGTACAATCTTTTATTTAAATTCCTAGATGTCTCACCTATTTATTTCTTGGTTCATTTTTTTTTTGCAGTCTATTTTGTAAATCTTGTTTCACATTTCACAATCACGAGACCCGTAATCCATTAGGTTTTGTTTGGTTTACAGCATATCAATCTCAATGGGTTATTTAATGCCGACACAATTTTTATTGCTGGTAATATTTTTTTTTTGTCAAAAGCCTATTTCTGGTAATATTTTTCCTTCAAAAATGTATTGCTGATAATTTGTTTTTTCAAAAATGTATTACAAGTAATATTTATTTTACTATTACTTTCTCACCTTAATACAAAGTATAGCATGTTTTTCTCTCATTAATGAATATTTTATATAATTTCTTTAATTACAGCAGGTTTTTCAGCCTTAATTAAAACTGTGAACAAACTGTGGAAAAGTTAACTGTACTTAAAAAAATTTAATGCAGTATGCTAAAGATTAAAAGCTTTATTCACAAATATTCCTCTCCCATCATTACCACTGCATTCTATTCTAAGGTTCTTCAACTGCAGTAGACTCAGTTTAAATCAACATCATTATAGCTGTTGTCATAGTGGGACATGACAACACAACATTGAAATTCATAATTTTGCACAATTCTCCACCAATCACAGGAGAAACAATTTGAAGAGTGAGTGAAGTCACTTAAATAGTTAAAAAAATTCAAATAAAAAACAAAAATTCTTTTTTTTTTATGTGCCATGTCCCTTCAGGATGTAGATGATCATGGCTCTCCACTTCCTCCTATCTCTTGTAGCTCTCAATAAGTTTTGTCCTTTTGCTACTTCCCCCAGGCCACATTCTGTCATCCACTTGCTTAAGCCCACTAGATATGTCATGCGTTACTTTCCCCTGTCTCTCTTTCCCTCTATTCGACCTGTGAGTATCTAGGCCCTCCTTTCTCATTATGTGTCCCAGAAATTTTAGCTGCCTCTTCCTGATGTTAAGTATAAGCTTCCTCCTTGTTTGCATCCTCTCCAGAACCTCATCATTGCTCACATGCTCAGTCCATGATATCCTTAGCATCAAATATCAATATCATGAAAAAAAAGAAAGACCTATGAATTTTACAAATAAATATGTTATACTTACACAATTAAAGATCTTTTTTTATAACTGTTAGAAATAAATGTACCAACTCTGCAATTTCTATAGAATTAATGGATTTATTTTTTATTATTTTACTGTTTGATTTGGTATGATTTACTGCTCAAAAGCTGCCATTTCAAGTATTACATGTGGTCCTTGATATCATGTCATCATTTATCAAGAGCTGTCACTTCAAGTATTACATATGGTCTATTATATCATGTCATCAAATGTCACAAGCTGTCATAAAATATCAAATGAATTATTCAAACATTTTCACCAATAAGCTGCTAATTCTCTATTCATTTATAGAAAAATATTTCTACACCTAACAAACCTGACCTGTTTTTATTCATTTTGTGCTTCCTTGTTTTAAGAGCAAATACTTCCTGTAATTTCTCTCTTGAATGATAAATGCAAAAACTATATATAAACATTAACAACAATTAAAGCAAAGGCAAGCCTTCTTGTTCATTAACTGCTTTTCATTGGATGCATTACTTAGTCTAATTTCTGATTAACTTCTTGTCTCTTCAACATTCATGAGAAGAGATTTATTTCCTTTGTTTATGCTCTCTTACAGATTAGTCATAACAGTGTTTCATGCAAGAATAAACAAATTCATGAGCATACTTTTGAATATGTAGGAATTGAAAACATTGTAAGAATTGACACTGTGCTATCAAGAAACTTAGAATACCAATATGCTTCTATGTGCATGAATAAAAATAAATGCAAACAGATTGACAGACATACACACAAGTATATATTCATATATATAAGTTTGGTTAAAGACCAATGAAAGATCTTTGTGAAAGATATTTTTTTTATTTTTCTATATTTCAGAATATTTTCCTGGTTTCCAGTATGCATTTAAATATATTGTCCAATGTCACAGCACATTCAACTTACATGACTCCTTATCAAAGATTTTTGTTTTTTTATATACAGTTTTCTTTTATGAATGTGTTTTATATATCTTTATACATCTTACTAAACATAGACGAGTAAAATCAGCTTTCAAACAAAGTACAGACTGTACAAATTGCTGGTAGTCTCCATTTTCCTATATGGATGTGAAATGTGGACACTTGGCAAATAGAGAGAGAAAGATCCAAGTGTTTGAGAACGAATGCATGAGAAAACTTCTTGGCATTTCCTATTGGGAACAAAAAACGAATGAGTCTGTTTTGAAAAAGTTTTAAAGTTTTGTGGGACACCAGGAACCTCTTCTTGCCACTGTCAAATGGAGAAAAATGGCATGGTTTGAACACATTACAAGGCACAACGGTCTGTGCAAGACTATCATGCAAGGCACTATTGAAGGTGGACGTAGGAGATGATGCCAACACAAAAACTGGTTGGACTATATCAAACAATAGTCAGGTATGACTGTACGAGAATTGCTGATGGCTGATGTTGATAGACTGTTGTGGAAAAGAGTTAGTGTGGCTTCTGCATTCAGATCCACCCTATGATTACAAAAGTCAAGGGGATGATGATGATAATGATAACATCTTGTATATTTTTATATATCTTTTATCTTTTTATATCTTTATACATCTTATATATCTTAATTTCATTTTTGCCTTGAAAAAGTCCACATTACAGTTTTCCTATTGTCTTTTACTACAGGTTAACTCTGAGAAATTTTATAATATATATATATATATATATATGGTCATGTGGTTAAAATTATTACTTTACAACCATGACATATTGATTTGTCAAGAAGGTAACTTCTTGATGTTATTGGCCTCAGAAGGCAATTCCAACATGTGGCATCATTGAATAAGACTGTAAACTATACCATGGACTAATCCAAGTCTTATGAGTAAAACTGGGTAGATAGAACTGTCTGGAAGTTGTTGATGGTCATGCTGATATGAAGCTGCAAGTCATTCTGACTGAGTGTGGTGGCCTTATTCAAAAAGTTGATCATACCATATTATATGCTCTCTCACAGAATCTAAGCACCATTCATTATAGTTGCAATATAAACTATAGTTTAACTATGTGGGAGTTGAACAAACAAAGATGTGCATGAGCAGGTGCCTGCAACAGGGATTGCCTAGTTGTCCTAGTAGTCAGATGTGCTTAAATGAATTTCAAAGAAAATATTCAATCACATATGTGTCATCATGTTCCACTGCCTCTTGCCATCTTTAAGGCAACTTCATGATTCTATCCTCCCAGAACTTATATTCCAGTTGAACTCATTACATTCTTTGTGCTGATATCATCAAGAAAGGTAAGAATCCATCTCTTCTCTCCTCAGTGATGGGCAAATAGCAAGACAGGCTCGGTTATATAACCTTGGGTGTCAACACGTCCAAGAGAAAAACAACCCTGAATTCAAAACCTGTGGAGGATCATTTGGGGATCTTGTGGCATACTGTGCACCAGTTCTCTGTATTTGGCTGTTCCAAAAACTGCAGTTGGTTTTGCACTAGATTTCATCACTTATAATCAAAATGATATGTGCAGGTAGTGTGGCTGTTGATTCTAAGAACTGATCTGCTTGACCCTCATATGTTGAAAACAAAAACAGAGTCCAGTAACAATAGTATATATATATATATATATTATAAGCAAGGTGATACAACTGGCAAAAAATTACCATTTATCTATTTATGACAAATTCACAAATAATCAAATCAATGAAAGTCAAGATTCAGCAGAATATATCCATTTCTCAGTATATCTAATATGTATTCACACCTTTCCAGAGATTGTGAATTAACACACCTGCAATTCCAAACAAACACACTGATACTCTGATAATATTTGAAGCTAAGATTTTCTAAATGCTGCCAGTTTATCATTTGATTAAAGTTCAAGCTCTTATTAAAGATAATCCTTTATCTTTATAAATGAAACCCAGCGGATGGTAGAAAATAATAAATAACTGCTTTTAAAAGATGTGATGAAAGGAACAGATATATGGATGAACAAGTAGAACAGTTCAAAGGAAACAATCTTGCTGCTGCTTTGGGCTTTTTTGTAGATAATTAATTCTTATAATGCAATGTAAGATCCTCTATCTTGTTTCCCCCCCTCAAGATATAAAATATATTTTAAGGAACAAATAAATATGTGTACAGAAGATTGACAATTTAGAAGCCTTAAAAATCTTCAGCTGTATTTCAATTTCTTATACATATTTTTGGAGAGTTAAAACATTAACCAAAAAGAGATATATGTAATTAAATTACAGAGGAGAATAATATGCAAGTCTCTGTTTGACAAAGTTACAATTCATATTAGGGAGTAAGCAGAACCTTTTCAGCTAAAAAGGTAACTGAATATATATATATATATATATATATATATATATATATATATATATATATATATATATATATATATATGTTTGTGTGTGTGTGTGTGTGTATATATATATATATATATATATATATATATATATGCATGTTTCATTAAAAACGACAGACAAGGTACTACAGTTGAGCTACCTTGTCTGTCGTTTTTAATGAAACATGCATAAAGGAAGGATTGCTGCCTAAATATACAAAATATATATATATATATATATATATATATATATATATATATATGTCTGTGTGTGTGTAAAAATTTAATATATATCTGTAAAACGACAATATGAATATAGACAAAAAAGAAAACATATCTTAGCCAAGGCATTTCACATTTGCCTTGATAAAGGATGAAAACACGACAGCTAAGATAAGTTTTCCTTTTATATATATATATATATATATATATATATATATATATATATGTATGTATAAAGTGGACAATAAGATTAACATTTAATGGCAAGAGTCTGTCTCATGTTTGAACACAATCTTCAAACCATTGAGTTCAATCATGAAACAGATTGCCACCATTCGGTATTTGCATCAGCTCTCACTTTTATACCTAATATGGAACACTTTATCTATAAATATTCCGTAACTATATATATATATATATATATATGAAGAAATATAGTTTTAAGGTGTGCTATATTTATGGGATAAAGTGTTCCATATCAGAGATAGAGCGTATGTAAATATAAATATAAAAGTGAACATTGAAGTCAACACTCAGAGGCGACAGGCTGTTTCATGCTGGACGCAATCGTCAGACTGCCTGATGACTGCACCAAGCATGAAAGAGCCTGTTGCCTGTGAGTGTTGACTTCAATGTTCACTTTTATATTTATATTTATATATAAATAACATTTAATGTCATTTTACATTTCTACCAATTTCTGGTCAGCCTCCTTTTATTGAAATACTTGTTTTATAAAAAACTCCATGACTACCACAGATAAATTTAAAATACCTATTACAAAGCATGTCCACACATGTTTTTACAAATCACTATTACAACAAAAATACTTTGGTTAAAAAATAAGTATGGTGCCTTGCTTGGTGACTTTCATCTCAACATCAAGAAACTGATTAACCAACTGGAAAGGATCAGCATAAAAATAAGTAGACACAATATGTCTATATTATTCAATGAAACATATTTGAATGAAGATATGCTGCCTATATGTATGTGTGTGTGCACATGTTTGAGTGGTTAGATAACAGAAAATAGAGTGGTTGATACACACTGTGTAAAATAAAATAAAAATGGGGAGTCTGTTTCAAATAAGTGTATCCACTAATAATAATAATAATTGAAATAATAAAAATCTTGGATTATATATATATATATTGAACAATAAAAAAATATTAAAAACTTAAAATCCTCAGACACACTGGGTTGTAGATTAATATTCTTTCGTTTTTTTTTATTATTTCATTTAGATTCCTCAACTAGCCATCACCGGGAAAAGAAATATTTCTGCTTGCTGGTAGCAGTAAACTACAGAAAATCATATATATATATATATATATAGAGAGAGAGAGAGAGAGAGAGACAGACAGAGAGAGAGAGAGATAGGGTGTATAAATCCAAAGTTTATTTTGTGGTTACCCATCTATGAGTAGATGCCCTATTTTTTTAACTGTCTGAATTATGACTATTCACCTGGGCATCCAAGAAACAGTAAAGAATGTGCAAGCCAATATATATAGTTCACAATGTTTAAAAAAAATGGAATCTACTCAAACATGGGTATAATAATGTTTCAAGTAATAGTAAATGATGCTGAATAAAAAAATCCATTGATTCCTTTGAAATTACTTACCTCTAGCCTTGGTTGGCAACCAGGATGAGAGAAGAAAAATACTGAACTGAAATCAGCCAAAGAGATATGCCAAAGCCCAGATGAGCTTCTTATAGGAATCAATGGTCAGCATGCAGCTAAGAGATGGAAAACTCCTATTAAAAAAGCCTGTGAATGTAGCATCATCTGACATGTGGCATATAGGTCACACAGTGCAGGACATAGTGCTATGATGGAGAGAATGTGCATTGCAGGGCACAGGCAATCATCAGGCCAGGCGATTATGTTTAGCATGAAACAGACTGTTGCCTCTGGGTATTGACTTCAATGTCCACTTTTATATTTATATATGTTCTATCCCTGATATTGAGCACTTTGCCCCATAAATATATATATATATATACTCCTAATAGTCTTAAATATAGGTGTAACTTATGCTTACAAGAAAAAATTAGCATAATAAAATACAATAATCAAAGCAAAGTATTGAATCAAAGGAATGAATTAGTTTTAAAATGTCAACATAAAAATTAATTCAAATTTACATAATATAGATTTTACTTTATTAGATACTATATTTCTCTAACTCTTCAAATGTTGAATGTATAACTAATTTTAATTTCTATATTTTGATTTGTACACCATATTATTGTCCCCCTGTTCTAAGAACTCTTTCCTTTTATCGCTTACACCTCTTTATCTATATAATTTTTTAAATATAACTTTGTATTTTCATGTTTCTTAAATATAACTTGTTTTTCAACTTAACTTTAAGGTTAAAATTTTTTTTCTAATGTAGAATTTATTTTTTCTTATAATATTTATTCTTTAATATAACAAAGTTTGTATATTTTTATTAATTATAATTTATAATTTTTAATTTATTAAATATATCCTATATTTAAGTATAACTTATCTTTGGAAGAGTATTTTTAAGTAATTTGAATTTTTAAACTTAACCTTATCTATAATTTTATTTTTAAATAAAACCCCTTCTTGTTCCTCTCTTAGTTTCAAATTAACACTTCATTCTTCATATAACACAAATTTAATGTCATAAGGTTAATATCTGCGTTTAATTAAGGGTTTCTTTAAGGCTAATACCCTCCACCCTCCCCTGACCACTGTCTCATGCCTTTCATTTGACTGAAACACTGAAATGGATAAATTCTGTAATAATTTTTCAACAGCTGTCACAGTTAAATTACTAATTCTAACAAAACATAGTCTATATACCAGGGTTGAATAAGACTAACAAAGTTTTCATCAGTTGGAATAGATCTACTCCTCATATGAGGTAATTTTGGATTTTATTGTGTACTACTATTTATTTGCTCTGTATAATAAATATATTGAGCACTTTTCGTGGATCAGTTTTAATATTTTATATTACTAGGATCCACTTGGATTATATTCCAATGGATTTATTATCATTACTATATATATATATATATATATATATATTAGTTACCTCCACGGAATCGCTAAAAAAAAGAGCATAGTATGATGAAAAATATGCCAAACTTGATGAAAACTAAATTTCATTGTCTAAATGTCTATGTTATTATGAGGAGGAAAGATCAAAGTATTTTGGGGTATTTTTTTACATTTTTTAATCATTCCTAGCACATCTAAAATTTTTGTTAAAAATCTTGTTTTTTTTTTTGAGTCAGCAAAATTGACAGATGGCATCATTCCGTGAGGATAATTTGTTCTACGGATGGAGAAAAGTGAAATTATTTAGATTTAAGTGAACAAATTATTTATCTCGTTATTTTTAAGGAAAACTTTCAGTGCTCTAATTTTTTTTTTTGTACTTAGCTTTCACCTTTACGTTTACGATGCTTTATGGAAAATATATTATAAAGAAATTAAAATAAGACTTAAGAGTGAGATTAAATTTCATAAGAAAGGTATCTAATTAATTTATAGGTACCTTTCTTATGAAATTTTATCAGAAGTGTACATAAAATACTATAATTCTATGTACATTTATTACATTTTACTGTGTTATTTGTATTTCTATTCATTTTATTATTAATTTTGATATTTCATTTATGGAAAAAATGTCATAACTGAGATTAATATAAAAAAAATATAAATTTCATAAGATGATACTGATACTTGTAGGTACCCTTCTCAGTTGAAATTGAAAAATCAAATTAACTTCTCCACATGTGTTCTGGAAAATTAAAGGCCTTAAAAGTGGAGAACAATGCTTAACTCAAATAAAGCAACTTAATTGTATTCTGGTTGGTCTTCTGTACTTTATAAGTACAGCCCGATTATAAACACAAAATTACATAAGGACACTTATGAAAGCCGATTTGGCTTTTAACTAATTTTATAATATTTTAACAACTTAAATGTAAAAATCTATTATAATTAAAGAAATAACAAATAATTGTGTTAAAAATTAATTTTTCATTGAAAAATTTTTTTGTTTTCAGAAAATATTGTCCATATTCATAAAAGCAAATAAAAGCATTTGAAATTAAATATCTTTGTTTTATTGAGTTTTGTATGTTACAATTCAGATCTGATTTTCAGGTAGGGGGGTCCAATTAAAAACAAAAAAAGACATGATTTGCATTCCTCAAAGCCTTGTGCTTTTAACTATTGTAATCATTAAACTAAACTTGATCAAATTTCTAGCATTTTCATAAAATTAGTTATGGGGGAGTAATAAATATAAAAAAAATATTTCTGCCATGACTTTAAAAAAGTAAACTTTATAATAATTTCGATCATCTGTGAATAGTTTCTGAAAGTTTCATTAACATCCGACAATTATCTTTATTTTTGCAAGATTTTCCAAATTAATGTGTGTCATACAAAAAAAAAACGTGCTAAAAATTGTCTGTTATTTTACAAGTTCCAGTGATACAAAGAGAAACAAGGTTTTTTTTAATCAAAATTTAGAATGTTCTAAAAAGAAGGAAAATTTTTTTAAATAATTTAAAAAAACTTTGGTCCTTCCTCTTAATAATAACATGAATATTTAGATGATAAAATTTTGTTTTCGTCAAGTTTGATGTCTTTATCATCACACTATGCTCATTTTTTAGCGATCTCGTGGAGGTAACTATATTATATATAGCATATATATATATATATATATATATACATATATATATCATATATATGATATCTATATGATATATCATATATATGATATCTATATGATAGATATATATATATGATATCTATATGATAGATATATATATATGATATCTATATGATATATATATATATATATATATATGTAAGCAAATATATGGATATAGATCCGACAGTATGAAGAAAAATATATACGGAAAAAACAAACAAAAATCCTTGTATACAATTATGCTGTTTTAATGTTAATATGTCAACGTCTGATGTTTCGGTCTAATAAACCATCTTCAGGACATATTCATAAATTATAACATTATCAATACAACATGACAAAGATGATGTTATGTACATCGTCTTTGTCATGTTGTATTGATAATGTTTGAATATGTCCTGAAGATGGTTTATTAGATCGAAACGTCTGACGTTAACATATTAATATTAAAACAGCATAATTGTATATAAGGATTTTTGTTTGTTTTTTCCGTATATATTTATATATATATATATGTATATATATATATAACCTTCATGAAAATTTTTTGCTGATAGCTGTAGATTTTCATCCAGAATTTTGATATAGTTTGCAGATTTCATTATCCCTCTTATTGCAATTAATTGTCCAGTCCCCCTCAAGCTAAAAGAAGCCCAAAATATTATCATTTTTTCTATGCATACTGTATGAATAATTTTGGTTTTTCCTATTTTATGTAATTCGCCTGTCAAATTTGTTGTATTTAACCTATTGTTCTGAAAATTGAGTTTTATATTCTTTTTTTCATGCTTATTAACATAAGAAAAACCTGGCATCATATGGCTATTAGATTTCTGAGAAATGGATAAAAATATTAAAGATTGATGGGTTTACAAATAATTTTGTTGTTGACTTTATATATATATATATATATATATATATATTTTAAGACATTTTTATGTTAAATACATTCTTTTTATAGATACAAATATTTAAGTAAATGCTCTGTTTATAATAAACAGTATTAAACAACATTTACCGGCCTGAATGTTTATTATAAACAGAGCATTTACTTAAATATTTGTATCTATAAAAAGAATGTATAAACATAAAAATGTCTTAAAATAATTGTCGGACTTTTTCCATTTCATAATATATATATATATATATCATATTATGGACACATGAGTGAATGTTTAGAACGTTCACATTCTGACCATGAGGCCTGGGTTTGAATCTCACCATGGTCGATTTGTCAGGAAAGAGTCTTCCTGATGTTATAAGACTGGAGGGGTCGATTCCAGCATGCAGCACCTTTATAAAGTGCCTGAAAACTACACCATGGGTTAACCCAGCCTTATGAGTGAAATTGGGTTGATGGAACCCTTCGGTGCTGTCAATAGCTATGCTAGCATGAAATCACAAGTCATCATGACCGAGTCATGGGCATACTGGCCTTGTTCAAATTGTTGATCATGCTAGATAATACGCTCTTTCCCAGAAACTGTAACTAAGGTCTGCTCTGCACAGGTGGGCTCTGTGGGTGTTGAGGAAACACAAAATGTGTCTGAGCAAGCATTTGCAATAGAGATTTGCTAACCACCCTAGTAGATGGGTATCCTTGAATACAAGTGGCCAGCTATACTACTATATATATATATATATATATATATAAGCTTATAAATATCATTTATATGAAACAATCACATGTTATCAGAAGCATTATCTAATTAACAAGATACATTTAATTCAATTCATTTTAAGGTAAGTAGAGGAAATGAAGTCTCGACTGATCTTTTACTTAGATTTGAAAATGTAGGTGGAGTTCCAAAGAAATTGATACTCACGAGTTTTAGCTTCAGAATCCCAAAAGAATGATTTGGGCTCATCAGGCGAAAGGATGTCTGGACTAAGGAGTGTTGAACTTTCAGTTGAAAGTTGGTGCTGCAGCTGCTTGATGTAATCTGAAATAGAAATTATTAAAAAACATTTACGGTCATTATACTTAGCACAGCTGTTGCTAATAATATAAACATATGTATCCTTATTATTTGAACAAGAGGATGCTTTTACCAGAGGTAACAGGTATTTTGAGTATCAGGTGATAGCAAGTCTCCTCAAATTTTTAATGCCTTTCTCAACACTCACTGATTGTTTTAGAACTTTTTTGGATCTCCAATTCCCTACAAGCTCACCTGAAGCTTCTTTGTGACGGTTCTCAAAGTATTAATAACTATGGGTATAAGTTTCATCCTCATATTCATCCTCAGTTCTCAAGCAAGGTTTTGGTAAATTTCTACTCTTTTGTTTTTATTATTATTATTATTATTATTGCTTTTGAATATTGCTGCCACATCTAGTCTGGTGCTCCTGCTATATATTCTCAACAAAATCCAAACGGTCTGCAATGTTATCAGTCCTAACCTGGCATCTTGATTTCAGTCACTTTTTCACCACCATGATGTTGCTTCCCTTTTCTATAAATATTTTCATATCAGTTCAAATGAGCTTTCCTCCTTGGTACCTCAACTGCATGAAAGGGTAAAACTAGACTGGCAATTAGGTCCCATCATTTTACTGTTGAATTAGTTTGATATGACCATAAGTTCTATTCTAATAATTTATTTTCTTGCCTGTGGAACACTCTTCCAGTTTCTTGATCCCCTGCTACTTACAACAGTCAAAATTTTAAATGCAATGTCAATCACTATCTTCTGTCTTCCTGAAACCTGTTCTTTTTATTGTCTTTTCTCCTTTGAAGTCTTCTAATTCTCTTTCACTCTTAGTAACCCTTTGTATCCTAGTGGCATTATTATCTTGCTTGGGGTGAAATGATGAAAAAAAAATTTTTAAATGACATCTATTTACTATCATTGTCAGTGGTTTAAAAAGTACCGCTAAACCAGTGGTTCTCAAATGGGGTCTATGTAACATTACTTGGGGGTTCACACAAAAAAATAGCAAATTGAGGGTCCACAGTAACATTTTAGTGGTCCATAGAGCAATTTCACTTCAGAACGGTTGTTACAACTGAGAATTGGAATTTCTACAAAGTAATCTACACCATATTAAAATACTAAAAATACAAAAACAACCCTAAAACTAGTAGGAAATGAGATCAAGTGATGTAAGTTTTAGCGTTTCTTTTACTCTACCAGATGTTTTGATTGTAAAAGTTGAATAAAAACTAAGAAGGATATATAAAGGAAGGATTATATAAAGATTGTTATTTAGTATATAAATTAATTTAATATATTAATAATAAATAATAATATTAATTTTAAAAATTATTAAAATAAAATATTAATATATTAAAATAAATTAATTAATATAGTAATAGACTCAACATTGTGAAGAGGAGTGATCTTCAATTATCATTGGGATCAATGGAGCAGAATATAAAAAAAAACACAGAGCTGCATCAACTACAGGGATCTCATTGAATAAATCTGCACTTTTTTAAATTTATTAATTACTCACATATTTTAAAATGGTTTATTATGAGATATTTTACTAGTGTACATAATGTTCCATAGAATTTAGTTATTAAATACAACTATATTTTCATGGGCACAGTTGAGTAATGGATAGCTGCTTGGACTGAAGAATCAGGGAGCTGAGTTCAAGTTCCAGTCAAATCCATTACATTCACTTAATACCCTTGGGAAAGGTATGAAGCCTCTTCTTCTCCCCACAGTTATGGGTAAATAGCAGGACAGGACCAGGTTCTATAATCTTGGATGGCAACTGATCTACCGCAGAAACAAATGGCAACCTACTGCGGGAAAAAATCTGCCTCATCAGTCATGTATCAAAAGAGACCTGATCGCCTAAGTGTGTATCTTGCATGGCACATAACTGATATTTTCATTAAATTAGCTTGACTTCAAAATAAAGCATATAAAATTACTATTTCTATAACACAATTCCTATTTAGTAAAATACATCTATTGGATGCTTTAGTACACATCAGTAGGGGTTTCAGGTCTTTCAACATCATACCCACTCTTCACAGTGACCCAACCGATACTAATCAAGTATTGACTTGTGTACCTTCCATCAGCTACAATTTTTTCCATCTTCCAAACTACACACCATACGACTGTTCTTGGCAATTTATTGTCCAATCCCACATGACTTCCGATTCACCAGCAATGTACACTCTTCTATAAAAAAGGAAGCAAATGCAGCCACAATTTCTAACTGATCAGGAATATGGTGGCATGCATGGCTTGAAGTGGTAAGTACCAAATTGATTCCTTTCACTGAGACATATACACACACACATACACACGCAGACACACAGAGAAATGCACTCAAGCCTCACATTCTGCTTACACATCCTATTTTCATTCATGTTAATGATTCACTGAAAAAAAATTTAAAAAAATTATTTCTTTTCCGCCTTCCCGCTTTTTTCTTTTTCTTCTAACCCTCCACCTATATGAGTTACACACACATCTAAAAAACAAATAATTATTAATAAAAAATAAAATAAGCTTTTGTTTTCATCAACTGGTTATGGGGGTCCACCAAAAAAAATTAAGACTAAAAGTGGTCTGTGGGTAAAAAAAAAGGTTGAGAACCACTGATCTAAAAAGAAAACCATGAATATATCCGAACCAGAATAAAAGAAAAGAGAAAATTCTGTTACTTACCAATTTCTCTATACAATGTTGCAGGCAAAGAAGCCTCACTCTGTCCTGCTTCATTGCATGCTCTGATTCTAAACATATAATCCTGTTCTTCTTTAAGTTCCTTGACCTCATATTTGGTGTCCTCAATTTCTGAGGCTATCGGCACCCAATTTGGAGCAGGTGGTTCACGCACTTCAATGATGTATGTTACAAAGGACCTCTTTGCATAGGATGGGGTACGGGCTGCCTTCCACGATAAAACAAGACTAGTGCCCTTCTCTTCACTGATCTTAGGACGTCCAACAGGTACTCTTGGGGGTGCTATCAATTTGCAAGAGAAAAATATTAATTTTTAAATTTTTTTTTTTTTTTAAATTTTTTTAAGAATCATTACGAATGTATATCTAAATAATTTTACTTATTTTAAGAAAAATAAACTATATGCCTCATCTTAGATTCTCTGGCATGCACCTCTCTATATGCCTCTCTTAGATTCTCTGGCATGCACCATCACTGATGTTTTTAACCAAGGTTCATGAAGGGTTTTGTGTCTTAGAAACTCATTCCCTATCTTCATATATCGACACCTGCTGTCAGCTACAAATCTTCTCATAGAGGAACATTCCTAACCCTAACCTCAGCAAAAGAACTCTATTATAGTCCAACACCCAAAATCCAAACAAAAAAATTCTCCCTTTATGTCTGTTGGGTGGAGGATGTCACCCTGGTGAGGAGGCAAACAGGTGCTAGACCTAAGCAAAAGATCACCTGTATGTAACAATGGTTTGGGGTAACTTAATTTAGTCCCCTAGTCAAGTCTCCATTGTTGAGTGTAGCTTTAGGTCATACTGAAGATGCCATATACTTAGGTAAGAATTCATGCTTTATTAAGTCAGTCAACAAGGTCTGTATTTTAATTTTATTAATTTTGCATATAAAGTGTCACACCTTCAGATCAAATTTATGAAGAACCTGTCCAATGTTCTTGTTTTTAAACAAGTACTTTTAGCCATTGAAAGTCATTACTAGGATTATTAGTGTTAACATTTACAATAAGGAACAGTTTTTTAACTTCAATCTGGTTTTTTTTTTGTGGGGTGGAGGGTATGAGCATGTGGTGCAATGGATAACGGGTGGAATAAGAAAATAAAAAGCCAACTTCCACTTCCAATTGTGTTCATTACATTCACTTATGAATAAATACTCTTGGGAAAGTTATGAATTTGTCTCTTCTTCCCCTAACTATGTTTGAAATTTATAATATCTCTTAAAACAGTTTTTTCAAGGAAATAGACTTCTCAAGTCACTGTCATTGCTCTTTATTAGTACTGATAGGAATTTTCTTCCTACCCTTTTTTTAAGGTAGTGTGGAAAGTCAACATCTTGATTATATCATCAATTTCCTGCCTCCATGTGCTACTAATGGTAACTTTATAACAGCTTGGTTGGTTGATTTTGTTTAAAAGCATATCAACACCTCTATGGGTTATTTAATACCAAAATGTAATGTAAATAATTTAAACAATTTATGACTTCAACTAAATATATTTTGAACACAATTGTATGTCTTCAATTACAGATAAAATGTATTGTGGGTCATGTTGCATTAAAAATATATTGTTGCTAATTTTACTATAAATATGTATTGTTGCTATTTTTATTTTTACTATAAAAATGAATTGCTAGTATTTTTATAGTTTCATAAAATTTTGTTTGGGGTTTCACTATTCACCGATAGCTGGGACCTTAAATGATGCTACCACCCTGGGGGTTAGGGTGGACCTGGAAACAACAATTGAGAGGTGGTCCCACACTCCTCAAGACCTCCGATCCCCCATCAAAGGCCTTGCTGCTGGATTTAGTTTATCATCATACCCAGAACTACTTTATAGCAGGCAATAACACCTATAAATTATTTTTTAGTAATCAATTTAAATATGTTCTCTGATAATTTCTTTCAATTCATTTTTTCCTGAAACTTTGTCCAAAGTTTAAAGTTCTTATCTCAGGATAATTCCTAAACATTTAAAACTTTAAAATTTATTTGAGAGAATCACAAAAAGATGGCAGGCTTACTTTGTATGGACAATGGGTCAACAAATGTTGCTGATGGCAGGAGGAGTTTATCCACCTTAGCATTTTCTTGGCCTGTCGGGGCAGGAGCTGAAAAAAGAGAAATAAAGAAAGTTTGATAAAATATTTTTCTGACAATTGTAAATGAAAAGAGTATTGATATTTTGAGTAGCAGCATTTTTGGTATTTGATTTTTATTCAAAATAAAAGGCATTATTATTTTTGTAAATAAAATTCAAGGTTCAGAAATTCTTTTTATTATTCTTTTATAGTATCTAGCTGAGAGAAAGATCAAAGTTCAATATTCAGATTCAAATCTCAGACCTTTGTGCCTGCATAAAGAGAGAGTGTTAATTTTCCCTTGAAAGTGCCATTATTTTAACTACTTTCACTCCTCAGCAATGTTTATTGCTTTAAAAAGTGATTATTAAAAACATATAAGGAAAGTGAATTTATACATAAAACCTAAAGATATGATAAAAGTGAATTTATACTTTTTTGTTCTTTAGATTTGGCAACAAAAATATTAAACACTATTTATTTAATAGATTGGTTATTTACAAGAATCATTTTATATTTACATTATAAAAGCTAACACAATTAAAACTAATGTAATGCAATACTTATCATTTACCAATTTACAAAAAAATAAATATGAAAACATTTTTTTATTCAGAAATTTATAAAAGTATGCTGGTTTCAATCCTCATAAAAAATGACTGCAAAAGACTTTCTCCTCCCAAATTTATAAACAGAAGCACACAAATGCATGCTGGGATTTTTTCCTACACAATAAAATAGCCTAGTTCATGGCTTCATCTAACTCAGTCCTGGTCTGTCTTGTCTTGAAGTTAGAATGCTACATTCACTTATTCAATCTTGCTCTTGTGTATCAACCCCAATTCTTAGTTTGTGAAATTTTTGCTTTATTACTGTTAATTTGTCTTATATTGTTTGCTTGCTTTATATTATTTTTTTCTGTTCTTTTCTTTTTCTTGTAATTTTTTAATCAAAGCTTCATCAAACCTGTTTGTTGAGCAGTTCTCCCATTCATTTATTTTACATTTAACCATGGCTACTCACTCCACAACATATTTTTTATCCATAAATTTATAAACATTTACAAAATCATTAAAATATGTGAACTACCTATAAGTAAATCGATATTTACCATTTTATAAAGTTTGAATCAACTGGCAATTAGCCAGTATTTTGCCACTAACCATCCCAATAAAAAATATTTTAAATAGTGTGACTAAACAATCTAATTAATAGTGTTTATTATTTTTGTTGTAAATTTTCAAGAACAAAAGAAATGCATAAATTCACTTTCATATGTTTAGGGTTTATTATAATTCTAATCATCTCTTTTTTTTTTTGCCATGGAGTGGAGGTAGTTAAAATAATAGTGGTGTCAAGGGAAAAACTGTCCTTTTGACACTCCCTTTGTTTTTTTGCAGGTACGAAGGTCTGAGATTGCTTAAATTTCTATCACCACTTGGAAGAAAAACGTTTGGACATATGAAAATAAACTTAAATTTCTGACAAAGACATAAAAATGTAAATATTTAAGTTAGAACATTATGTATGATGTGACATTTATACTTGTCTGCCAGAAAATTCCCAACAAAATACAAGAGGCATGAATCCATTTTAAGAACTCCTGAAGATCTCATAATGAAATTGAGTTTTTTTGATTAATTTTGGAGAAGGTACTTCTCTTTGTTATCATAAATTTCTCCTAAACGTTTTATAACATAAAGAAAGATGAATAATCATTTAATTTTCAATATTAAGAAAAAGCTGAAAATGAAATCAGTCTTCCAAATCTCATTAAAAATTAATCATTATCAAACAATAAGAGAAAACAAATCCAATTTGCAATAAGAGAGTAGTGTGTGTGAATAGCTTTATATCTAAGCTTGATAATAAGCAAAGACCTTTTCTTTGAACCATGCTTCCAAAATTGTAAATATAATGGTACATACTTTGAATGGCTCTGTGCAGTGTGGCAGTCATTGATGGCTCACTGAGACCAAATTCATTCTCTGCAAGAATACGGAAAGAATAACTTTGGTTTGGTTGCAAGTCCTTCACATGGAATCTTGTCTCAGTCAAGTTACTTCCAAGTGTACGCCACGCTCTTGCCCACTGTTCCTTCACCTCAACACTGTATGTAATTGGAGACTGTTTGCCATAGGCTGGGTTACGGGCATGGGCCCAGGTTAAAACCAAGGAATCATTTGCAATACTTGTGATATCTGGTTTGTCCAATGGAAGACGAGGAGGAACTGAAAAATATTTATAAAATAGAAAAAAAGTCATGAGGAGTTTTGTAAGCAAAGTAAGAAAAATAAAATCTATCTGCAGAAGCATATAGGAAAAATTAGAATAACAGAATTCATTATAATATAACTATATAGATACCACAATTTTTTTTTCTTCTGTTGCAAAAAAATGAAAATTTTTTTCACATTTTTTATCAAGGAGAATAAAAAAATTCAATTAGATTATATTGATTAATTTGATTTTTTATGGCTTATGACCTTTTTGCAGGTTATTATTATTTATTTATTTATTTATTTATTTTAATCATTTTACCCCAAGCAAACCAGAAATGACATGAGGATTACAGGGAATGAAAGTAAGAAAAAAAAAAAAACTGAGTATAGAGAGAACTGAGGAAAGGACAAAAAAATGTACAGAATTCAAAAAGATAGCAATTGATGTTGCATTTAAATTATTGATGATTGTTGTTATCAGTGAAGCAAGTAAACAGAAGGGAGTTCCACAGGTGGAAAGTGTGAGAAAAGAAACTGTTGGAGTAGAAGTGACAGTTGCATTTAGCCATTTCAACAGTAAACAGGTTGGATCTAGATGCCAATCTAGTGGCACACTTAAATTCATGAAGTCAGGTGACCAGGGATAAAAGCTCATCAGTGCAGTTGCCATGAAAATATTTGTAGAAAAGACAGAGTGAAGCCACATCATGTTGATGAGAAAGTGACTGAAGTCTAGATGCCAGGTCAGGATTGATTACATTGCAGATTCTTTTTTGGATTTTGTCAAGAACCTTGAGATAAATAACAGGAGCACCAGATCAAATATGGTTGCAGTATTCAGTGCACAGGCAAATGGTAGATTTGTAAATGTGCAAGATATTAAAGCCAGAAAACATTTTTAGATTCTAAGAAATTTTTTTGGAGATAACGATTTACTAATAAAATGTGCAGCAGAAACATCACCCACATTTTAAACCTGTGTGGTGCTTGGAAATTAACGCAGATGGCAATGATATATTCATCTAGCTAATGTCATAACATTTTTTCAGTTACCATCAAAGCTTGAACTGGTGCATACCATAGAGACATTTTTTTAAGACTGGTGAATCTTTAATTGCAACATATTCATTCTTATTTCATGTTACATTGGAATAATGCTGTTCCAGATACAAAATCAATACTGCTATGGGTTGAAAATTTCAGGGCTACAGCTTCAGCACTTACAATAAACCACTCAGAAGACCTTGAAATGCTCAAACTTCCAGGTGATGAAAAACTTTAGAAACTGTCTACAACAGTGTATGTTGAATAAAGGCCACCATTTAGAGGATGTTATTTTTTAAAACCAAATGACTAAAAACTGTAGCCATTTGTTTAAACAACAGTGAAATAATTTGATTTATAGCAGTTACCTCTGTTTATTTGTCAACCTTAAAAATATGGGAGATATTTCTGCCACAGAAGTACAAGTCCTACTAATTAACCCTTAGTTGGGAGAAAAAGAGATAGATTCATACCTTCCTCAAGGGTATTTGCATGTAAGTGAATATAACAAACCCAACTGGAATTGAAACTTTGCTCTCTGATTTCCACTTCCATGACATTATCCATTACACCACCTGCACATCCAAGCTTACAGCACCTTGTATTCCCAAGCAATCACTCATCTAGGTACCAATCATGTTCAATGTTGCTTAACTTTTGTGATCATACAAGAACTAATATTTCAGTACAGCATGGTCATAAGCCCAATTAGATTATAAATAAAATTGTAAACAAGTAAATTTTAAATGATGGTTTGAGAGCCGAGTTTGAATTCCAGTCGAATCCATTACATTCACTTATATGCTAATACCCTTGGGAAAGGTATTAATCCTCTTCTTCTCCCACCCAGCTATGGGTAAATAGCAGGACAGACCAGGTTCTATAGCCTTGGATGGCAACTGGTCTACTGCAAAAAGAAATGGCAACCTACTGTGGGAAAAAATCTGCCTCATCAGTCATGTATTGAAAGATACATGATCACCTAAGCATGTATCATGTATGACACATAACTGATGGTCATTAAAGATGATTAACTGTTTATTCGATAATTGAAATCATCTTTTCATAGTGTTACAGTCAAGGCAAGGGCCTACTATCCACAGAAGCAGGTTGTGTTACTGGTAGAGAGAGTAGGATGTAGAAGACCCAAAACTAGCAATGAAACCTGCAGACACCAATAATGACTTGTCTTGACACATGCTTATGATGTATTTTTCATTTCAGTTCTGTTCTTAATGTAATGATTTGAAATTACCTGATCTCTGATGAAACTAAGAAATTTGGGTGAGAAAATGTATTTATTTTAATTTGGAAATTTAGTGAGAGATTCATTATATTTTCTTGACCTTCTGTAGAACTATATTTCTACTGCATTTAATTTTTTTTTTTTTTTTTCATCTTTGGGGAAATTTTCCAAAATTCATTGCTATATAAGAGGATGGATACCACATAAGAATCCAGTACTCTTTTCTTTTTTTTTTTTTAATGAACATTTTCTATTTCTCAGCACCTTGCTTAGACTTTGGAATTGCTCTTTTGCTAGTCCAATATTTGTCCAATCTTGGTGTCACATTTTCCATCTTCTATTGAAATGCTTTCCAGATATTTGAACTTCTGCTCTTGCTTGATGTTTATATCACCAATTTGTAACACATCTTGAAAGTTTTCTCTTGCTGATAACCAGAATTTCTCTCTTCTTGCAGCTGATGTTTAATCATTTTTTCTCACTTTTTTCTACCACCCTGTTCTATCATTTTCTTTCCTGAATCAGCCATCAACAAAGTGTCATCTGCATATCTTATAGCGTTAAAATTACACCCACCAACAATAAATCCTGACAGAGCTTCCAATTCCCTTAGGATGGTGTCACTGTAAAGATTGAATAAATCTCGGAAGATGATGCATCCTTGTCTCACATCCCTTTATATTTTTGTATAGCTACTTAATTTATTTTCTATTCAAATGCAACCAGTTTTCTTCCAGCATAATTTCAGGATTATTCTAACATCTTTTCCAAATAGATCTAGATTTCCCCAGTAGTTCAAATAGATCCTTGTGCTGTACCTCGTCAAATAATTTTGCATAATCTATAAGACATTAGTGCACATCTTTCTGGATATGTATTGGTCTCTCTGATATCATTCTGATCATGAATATTACATTTCATGTTCTGATAACCTTGACAAAGCCAAACTTTTCTTGTCCTATTTCCAGCCTAATTCTGCTTAACACCCCTTTTCCTCGGGATTTGCATTATAATTGCAATGGTGGGATAAGTCATATTAATTCCCAATCTTCTGCAGGTGGAACCAGTGACTAATGAATGAAAAGTCAGCTGTTTCTGTACACAAAGAAGTTCCTTTTAATCTTGGCTTACAATCATATCACATTGAAACACCAGTTCTCTGTTCTTCATTAGATGAAAGTGAGAAATTTTTATGAGAAATGTGCATTTATTTTAATTTGGAAATTAAGTGATAGATTAAAACTTAAATAATTACAAAATAATTTCATCATATTTTCATCTTTGGATATGTTGATTTCTTACAACTGAATCTTCTTGCTATTTCTGTTTATACAGAAAAACACACGCATATATAAATGTACAAACTAATGTCCATATATAAGTAAAATTACATTTCCTTTAGTAAATTATCAGAAAAGGTTGTATTGATAGTAATAAGAAATAATGTTGAATAAAAATCCATTCAAAAATGACTATTGTTTATGTTTTGGGTATGAAAATGAAGCTAGTAGATATAGATTTATAAAAGCCCAATGTAAAATCTGATTCCTTAAATAGGTAATTCAAAAATGTGCTCTATCAATTTAGCCTCCGTGGCTGAATTGGTTTTGTTATAGAAACAGTTCCCCTGACAAAAAAAGCTTACGGCCATATCATATTGAAACAACTTTTTCCATACAATCACCGAAGTTAAGCAACATCAAGCCTAGTCTGTTCCTTGATGGGTTACTGCTTGGGAATACCAGGTGCTGTAAGCTTGGATGTGCAGGCGGTGTAACAGATAATGGCTCACAGTTGTTAACTGGAGAGCTGAGTTCCAATTCCAGTTTGGTTCATTATATTCACTTATCAACTAATTCCTTTGGGAAAGGTATAAATCCACCTCTTCTTCGCCAGCTATGGCTTGTAAAACTTGTATCACTAGATCATTATTATCTCAAAAAGAAATTCTTAAAATCTAAAAATAGTTCCCAGTTTAAATAACCAGCAATGGGTTGATAAGCCATAGAAAACAAATAAATCAATAAAAAATTCTTATAAAAAAGGGGATACAGGTTAAATTTCTGTCGGAGGCAGTCTTTCTTTAGTCTATCTTCTCAATTTAAGCCAGTTGTTTATTAGTTTCATGGATTCAGAAAATAAAAAAAAACATCGATATCAACTCAAATAAATGTACCTACTATACAATGTTTGTAGAAATAAGAAAGGATATGATATATAAATTAAAGTTGTAGAAATATGTTAAGATATTAAATCATATATGCATACATATATGCACAAAGAGCTGTGCATGGACGCACACACATATGTGTCCTTATTTTCTTTTTCCTATATTGTGAAGAAATTTCTATTCAAAAATCATTTTTTTTTTAATCTGTTGTCACTGAAAGAATTCCTGACCTTCACATACATTATAACAACAAAAAAAATACTAGTTAGAAGCAACTATCAAATCAGAAGGCTTATGAAAAAAATCGACTAGAATAAGGGTAGTCAAGAAAGCAGGATTGATTTAGAAAAAGAACGTCAATTAGTGGCATATGTAGGCGGATAATGATCAAAAGAAAAAGCTTTTCTCTGATCTGATTCTATCACAAGGACATTACAGAATGAAAAATTCCATCTTTATAACTGATCTTTTCTTGATTACTGTTGGAGAGTTCACTGAAAACTACTCTTATTGCTTTTGTGATGTCACTTTCTGTTTAACTGAAGCCCAAATTATCTAAATAGTTAACAGTTAAGTGACATCAATGGTGATTTAAGGAATCAAGTCAAGTAATCAGAAACTTTGATTACAGTATCAAAGACAAACATGACTTGGTTTGGTTTCTTTTGTTTTGTTTTATGGCATATCAACCTCAATGGCTTATTTAATGCTGACAAAATTTTTATTACTGGTAATATTTTTTCCCTTCAAAAATCTATTTCTTGTAATATTTTTTTCAAAAAATGTATAGCTAGTAATAATTTTTTTTTTAAATGTATTGCTGGTAATAATTTTTTTACAAAAAAGCATTTCTGGCATTAAAATCTATTTTTAGACTTTCACAGTGTTTTGACCCCAGTTTAGGAGTTAACTATTTGGAACTGGGACCCTAACATGTGCTACCACCCCGGGTTAGGGTGGGCCTGGGAATGCCAGCAATTAAGAGGTAGTTCCACACTCATCAAAACCTCCTCATCAGAGGCCTTGCTGTTAGAAGTATGGTTTGGTTTGTTTTACAGCATATCAACCATAATGCCGACAATATTTTTATTGCTGGTAATATTTTTTTCAAAAAATGTATTACTGTTAATAATTTAAAAAAAAATTATTTCTGGTATTAAAACCTATTTTTACACTTTCATAGTGTTTTGACCCAATTCTGGGGGTTAACTATTTGCCCATAGCTGGGACCCTAACAGGTGTTACCACTCCGGGTCAGGGTGAACCTGGGAACACCAGCAATTAAGAGATCAGAGGCCTTGCTGTTGGACATAGTTTATCGTCTTACCCAGGACACGGATGTAGTTTATCATCATACCCAGAATGGGAGACAACCATGTGTCTATATGTAAGCAAAGTGTTGTGTTTGGTAGTTTTTGAGTCTCACATCTTTGATAAAAGTCATGTCACTTTTTTCAAGTAATGTGATACATGAAAAAAAAAAAACTAACACAAAACCTGCCACCATGTGAAATTGCAATGAAAAAGACATTCACTGATGCATAAAGATGTGACACTAAAAAAACAAAACAAAAAACACTTTTATAAATGTAGGCACAAACTTATCAATGCAAAAATAAAACTATTTGATAATGGCTTATGAAGAATGATAGCATTTATTGAACAATTTATGTTGAACTTCTTGAGAACCAAAAAATGGTTTGAATTATAGAAAAACTAAATAAAAATACTCTTAAAGAACTTCTTTTGTTGTTGCTTATATATATGACTGACTCTCGTGTCGATCTTGAGGTATATGGATGCAACAACCCATATATATATATATATATATATATATATATACATACACATATATGAAAAGTTTGTATGTGTGTGTGTGTGTGTATATATATATATATATATATGCGTGTGTGTGTGCAATATACTATATATATTATTTATATATTATATGTGCAGTACTTATTGGAAAGTGCCCAATATCAGAGATAGACCTAACATATACATATATGCCAGACTCTCCCTGCCATATTTAACATATGATGATCAAGCAATTCAGGTCCTAGGAACTGACAGCCAGACATCTGCACATATGATTTGATTATAGTCGTGAAGGCTTTGTACAGAACTGACTAATACATTTGTTGCTTACATGTTTTCCGTAATTGTCAATGATGACCTGTCTAAGTTTAGGTTTATCATGTCATGAAAAAAAATAACCTTTACAAATGACTAAGTAAAGTAAGACTTATTCTTTAGAGGAAATCAAAAAATTTGAATATAGCATACTGTTTACATTGTTTTTCTCAATTTTGTCCCTTACTTTTGGACGATCCTATTTTGAAAATAAATAAATAATTGTTATAATTCTTTTTCTATCCTTTGCAAATGATTCAAATTTTAGTATGTTATTATGGATGATAACGACTACCAGTTGTCAAAATTTCAGCTTTTCACAGTTGTTATTTCTAACAAATATTAGGTTTTAAAATTTTGTCCCTTATTTTTGGACACTACTGTGTGTATATATATATATATATATATATATATATCTTTATGCTGTGTTCATTCAGCATGTTGACAATCATGTATCACCACAACTTTCTTAGTAAGTTCTGTCTTACATTTTGCTATCTCACTTACTCTGTTCTGTCATTAGTTAGTTTATGCATTGTTTACTTCTGTCCTTCTTGCCTTCAATCCACCCTGGATATATGAAATTTTTCAAGCCCTCTTTCCTCAGATTTCAAATATCTCTTTCTGATGTTAAGTATAAGTTTCCTTTTTACTTTCATCTTTTTACAAAATTTCATCATTGCTCATATATTCAGCTCATATTATTCTCAGTATCCTTCTGTAAAACCACATTTCTGTTGCTTCAAGTTTCTTCTTCATATAGGAGGACCAATATTACATAACAGTTCAGTAATGTTTTCTTTGTTTCTAATGAAATTTTTCTTGTTTCTTAATACTTTGCTTAGCTTTTGGAAAGCAACTTTCACTATCCCAATGCACCTTTGAATTTCAGTGTCGCACTTTCCATTCATTGTTAAAACACTTTCCAGATATTTAAATTATTGTACTTGTTTGATTTTGGTATCACCAATTTTTAAATTTGCATGTTGGGCTGTTCCTTTTGCTAACAACTATGCATTCTATCTTCTTGCAATTGAGGTTTAGCCATTTCTTCTTGCTTTCCATTACTAGCTTTTGTAGGAGTTCTTGTAGTTTCCTTTATGTAACTGCTATAAACACTGTGTCATCTGCATATCTGATATTGTTAAGATTGTGGCCGCCAATAATGAATGCTGGTGAGATTTCTAATCTTCTCAAAATCACCTCACTGTATAGGTTGAATAAGTCTAGTGAGGAGACATATTCATGTTTACACACATTTCTATTTTTATATATTTATAGAATTGGTTTTGTATAACTATGCAGGCAGTTTACTGCCAGTTTACGTTCTGGATTATTCTAATATCCTTCACCACTAAAACTCATTCAATAAAGCAATGCTCTGAAATTTACTGAAGATGAAACCTACCTCTTTCACCATCGAAATTTTCCCAATCGATTACTTCATCTTCAGAATCAAATTCCTGTGGATAATTATAATCATCAAGAAGACCTGTAAGAAAAATAAATCAAAGTCTTTCAGATTTAAAAAAAAAAATAAGCATCAAAAATAATTTAAACTCATGCAAATCTCTTTCCTATTTATATATAAAGAATATTTTCTTAATAGATATTCTTTTCTTGATATACCGGATATTCATTTCTTTATATATAAAGGATATTTTCTTAATACATAGTCTTTTTTTTACATGTAATGGATTTTTTAATAGATAATCTTTTCTTTATATGTAACAGATATTTTCTTAATATATATCCTTTTCTTTATATGTAACGGATATTTTAATAGATATTCTTTTCTTTATATGTAAAGGATATTTTCTTAATATATATCATTTTTTACATATGACAAATATTTTAATAGATATTCTTTTCTTTATAGGTAAAGGATATTTTAATAAATATTCTTTTCTTTATATGTAACAGATATTTTAATAGATATTCTTTATAATTAAAGGATATTCTAATAGATATTCTTTTCTTTATATGTAAAGAATATTTTCTTAATACATATTCTTTTCTTAATTGATCTTTCATTATCAAAATTGATTTCTTGATGATACTCTTGGGAATATGATACGACAAACTTTCATTAGCTTTTCTGAAAATATAATTAATGTAATTCATTTGTAATATTCGCTGTGTCCATAGAAAACCTGCTTAATAAGATATTTATTTCAGTCTCAAATATGAAAATGTTCCTTTAAAAATTATTAAGTTTGATGCAGATACAAATAAAGCTGGATTGAGGATAATCTCAGAGAATATTTTTTAATATTTGTTGTTTCCCACATGGAACTCAGCAAAAATATTATGTAGAGGAATTTTCTTTTTTAAGCAGTGGATAGCATGATCAAATTGTTTAAAGAAATTTTTACTTCATGAACAACAGAAAATATATACAGAACAAAATATATATATATATATATATATATATATATCACATTTCAATGTTTCACTAACCATGATTGATTTTTCTCAGGTGCCTGTGTTTTTAGTTAAATCTATAAACCATTAAAAGATTTCAGTTGTTAAATACTTTTAGTCCTGACTGAATTGTTGAAAATTCTGAATTTGTAATTTTATTACAATTAAACTGTTATATCTCAAAATCCACTGAAAATCAAATATTACAAGTTAATTTTATGTGAAAGTAAGTTGATTTCCCTTTCAAATAATGGGAAATTTAGTCTTATTGGTATTACTGGTGAATTTAACGTACTTGCTATTATTGGTTTATGAAAGATGACAGCACTCAAAAGTTCATTCAATAACTTATGTTCAACTTGTCACTGGAAACCAGAAAAATGGTCTGAATCATAGAAAAATTAAATAAAATATCTTAAACTTCAGCCAAACCTGCCCATATATATATATATATATATAAAAGAAACATATTGGATTTTAAAATTAAATACACATAAACTAGGGTTGAATAGGGACTTAGGTGTTTTAAATCTTTATAAATATTTCAATAGTTAAGCAATTTTTTTTAGATATATAAAATTTTTTTTTTTTTTTTTTTTTAAATATTTATGACAGTTAGATTTAAGTTAGGAATATCCGAACAGTGACGTTCCATATCACGTGACGTCCGCGTCTCACGAAGGACGCTACTTGCTAACAAACAGTAATTTTAATTTATTTGTAACAAACAGTTATTTCTGATGAAAAATTGAGGACAATTTGAAATATCAAATATATATATAAATAAATACTTTCATAAAATAAAACATTATAATTTTCAATTTGAAACTTTTTCTATATATACATATTAAGAAAGTATACGTGGCTTCTCATTATGCTATATATATATATATATATAATTATTTTTAATATTTTTTTCTTATTTGTTATATACCTATGAACACTAATGGGTATGTCGCAATACTCATAAACACATTGGACACTATTTTAAGCAGGAGTAATATGCTGTCTAAGTAGTCCACCACTAGCAGTGGTTTACCTACTTCATACCACTGGCAAGTATTGTATTTTGTTGATATTGTAAAGATTAGCATTTCATTCCCAACCTCCGTTTTGGTTATTCCTCATTAAGTAATCATTTTTAGGTTACAACATTAATATATAAACTATCTAAAAACGATTTATTGTTAATCTTAATATATTTTATTTGTAAGCATATTTTGGTAAATTTGAGTAGTAACAAATTTTTTAAATAATTAATAATCAATAATTTCATATTTTAAAACTTTTTTTGGCCTTCCTTTAGTATTGCTACATTTTTCTTTTAACTACAACTTGGGGTGATATGGTTAATATCTGGATTGAATTTGTGTAGCTTCTTTCCATTTAAGCATTTAACATCATCCACCCTCCCCTTACCACCCTGTAGACAGTTTGTGTCATCTGCTATGCTATGGGTTGGCTATATATCAGTTCTTTCAACTGGTGTTTTTTTTTAAATATTAAATTTTAAATCTCTAGTTCCAACATTGAATACAGTCCACCATTTGAGTTGAACAAGGCTAACTCATTGACATTAATTGAAATAGTCTATACTCGTGAGGTAATTTTGAATTTCTCTGTTATGTAATTTATATGCTCTGTTATAATAAATACATTGAGCTCTTTTTGTGAATCAGTTTTAATATTTTATATTATTAGGATCCACTTGGATTATATACCAATGGATTTATTACCTGTACAATATATATATATATATATATATATCCAAATGCAAAAGAACAAAAAGAATATAAATTCAAATGTTCATAACACTAATTTAAAAAAGAGCTCAATATAAGAAGTAAAGCAATAAATATTTATTATAAACTGTTACACTGGAACATGCAAAAATGCATCTCTGTTTTGAAACAAATATGCATTTTTGTTGCGGTAACTTGCATGTTCCAATGTAACAGTTTATAATATACATATATATAATTTATTTTTCTGAGTACTTTCAGATGTTGCTACATTCATTTTCAAGGATTGTTCTGTGTATATTTATGCAACTGTCTTTGTTTAATTCCTACATTCTCATGTTTGATAGAACCAATTTGAAGTCACTGAAGGTGATATTTAAATGATTAAACTGACATTTTTATGTGTATTTATTTATTTTTTTCTTAATCATTCTTCAATATACAGCCCCCTATGGAGAAAGATACTTTTTTTTAATGTTGACTGCTTCCCTTTTATTACAAAAGTCTCCAGAATTTTGAGTCTTTCTTTACATTGTGTCCGATATAAAACTTTGGTTTTATCTGCTGAAATTTGTCTAATGTTATAAACACTTTTATAAATATATACAGAACATGAAAAGAAATGTAGCAACATTTGAAAGTACTCAAAAAAATAATATAAAATAAAAATAAATATGAACTTTGGCAAATTTGCTGATAACATAAAACAACTAATTCAGAAATTTGAAAAATTTAATATATATACATATATATATGAGCAGGTGATGAGTAAATTTCTTATGTTTTATACTAACTAGGAGCTTTATTTACAATGATTTGTTTGTTTTTAGTAATAAATTTATCTTAGTCATGGCTCCTTATTTATCCCATGATACCTTTTTTCTTTTCGTTGTTTTGATTATTGTCGTTCCAATGGATCTTTCTGAAGAAGTGTTGAAGATGATGAACGTAAACATGGTTTTGGAAATCTACAATTTTATGAAAGTTGTAGATTTCTGGTGCTTCTATTTGTTCATTTCATGCTGCGTAATGAAATATGGTGCTACCCAATTGCAGGTGCACTTAAGATTTCCCAGACTGAAGGTGTATGAGACTTACCAGTGCATTTAGGGGCTTCCATCATTAAAGGGTTAAATAATAAACATAATTGTATATACAATTAGGTATTGTTTTCTGGTATTCATTTTCTTAAGCATATGAATATATAAATAAACTTTATCATAAGGTGACATTATATTGGTAGGATAAAGTGAAACTCTTTACTTGAATGAAACATCTGGTAATAAACTGTTTTTCAAATTTAAAACAACCTACCAATATACAACCATAATAGCCAACATCTCCCCACACCAACAACCCAACCTAAACAAAAAAAAGATTAATAAACAATCTTATTTCTTCACCATTGGTGGCTCTTCTCATTGTCACTGGTAATGTGGCTTCTCCTCCTCCAAATTCATTAAAACACCGGACACGGAAGACATAATTTCTATCAGGCATGAGGTCAGTGAGTTTATATTTTGTAGTGACTAAATTCTCTACAAGAGAATTCCAATCATAACATGGTGGCATCCTCATCTCAATGGAGTAGGTGATGGATTTTGTCATGGCCATTTTGGTTGTATGTGGCACTGCAGCCGGCTTCCATAGAAGCCAAGCCACATCTGAGCCATCATCAATAAGCTCTGGTGGTTCCAAAGGCATACGAGGAGGCACTGGAAAAGACAGAAAAATATTGAAGTAGAATGAAGCAATTTCTATTATTGTTTTTTATTTTACAAAAAACATTTCAAACATTAACAGCAAAAAAAGATTAGTTTAAACATTTAATTTTGTTAATACTTAAAAGAAGAGAGATTTCTTTTTTGCAAATTTGATAGATATCTGTGAGGTACCCCACTTGGTTTCACTAAATACCCACTGGGTGGTGCTGCTTAAGTCTATCAAAAGACAAACATTTCCTTGCTCTTGCTCCAAGATGTACCAGGTCATAGATGAGAATGTCCCCGCTGGAGGGTGTTCATTTTCCCAGTACACTGACAACTCGCACACAAACACCGATACAAACAAATACATTCTTTAGTAACTAGGCTTTAATGTCAAGTTCTTTTCCTTTTCAACTGTTTACACATTAATGTAATTTCTTTTTGTTAATACATGTTTGTTTAAATTCCATATTTTTGTAATATGTTTGTGCCTGGACACAAGTCCACCAAATATTGTTTGTGGGATAAATGCACCAGGAGCCATTAAATGTTTACTAAAAAATGTCCACATCTTGCAACAAAAGTTGTGATAGCCATAACATATCACAAGCAAAAACTGACAATTAATGAGAAATCAAACTTGGTTAGTTTTGGTTATTTATCTCTAATTTTATGAGGGCACTGTGCAAGAGAAAGTTCCTATGCTAATATGTCATTATGGTTTTAAAAAAATGTTTGACAAGATATAGCACAGAGTAATATAGTCAACAATGAGGATCTATATCATCAGTACCTATCTGATCAGAGAAACTCTATAAGATTACAAGCAAAGTTAATGTCTCCATAGAGAATTAATTGTCAGAATAAGCAAGGCTGTTTTCTATCACCTACTCTCTTTAATACTTTCTTTGAAAAAATCATGACTGACACATTGTGTTCTGATATGTCATTGTACTTGTCTAAAAAAATAAGTCGAATACAATTAACATTGAAATCTGCCAGGTGCCACGATGAATGGTGAAATAAATGACCTGCAGTGAATCTTTATTTCAATTCTGATTGGTTAGTAAGGGAATGGACTAAGGAAGATAATGAGGTTTGTATTTATTCAATATATAACACATTGGGAGACCACAAAACCACAGCTGTCATATACATTTTTTTCAAAGAAACTTTTCCGCTCTGGTCTTCTGAACAAGAGTAGATGTTTATCTCTTGTTTTTTGTTTTGGATTGGGTTTCGAGTTCCCTCTAAAATCTACTTCATCTTTGTACTTCTGATGTCTCTGTCTAAACACTGAAATTTTATTTATTATTTTTTTTCCTCAACAGGAGTAGATATGTTCACCCATTGTCTGGTTCACATTACTTTCCACTCTTTTGAACAGAAGTAGAGTTTTATCCCTTGTTTCCTGTTTAAGATTGGATTTCTAGTTCCTTTTCAAGTTTTATCATTCTCTTTTACAGCTAGTTTCACTCCCTTGTATTTTAGTGGCATTACCAATTTGTTTGAGTTGAATTGATTAAAAAAAATTTGATGACTTGGCAGGAAAAGAGGAAGCAATAGCTAGTTCAGTGAAACATCTAGACAAGATCCTAGTAACCTACAATATGGAAATCAGTTCATGTTGGATCAAAATGATGGATGGGATTTTTCAGCCATGTGCCTGTATCAAATTTTGCATCAAGATTCTTAAAAATGCTTTGCCAACCTTATGGTGAACAATCTTTAGATTCAACAAAGGTTTTTGAGGAGTGCATGCATTTTAAGGCAAATCAAGTTTTGTTTCAAGATGGTGTGTGCTAAGAGTGATCAGTCACCAGTATGGTATAAAATAAGGAAAAAATTTGTCAATTCATCCTTACATAGAGCCTACCAATAGATGCTATTCTAGGTATGTTCCAATACCATGATGTTAAATTAGAACTTAAAAGAATCCCTTATCGCTCATATGGAACATATGATAAACATTTCTGTCTTCCCTTAAATACTTCTTTCTTTCTTTTCTTCAGCCATTTTCTCACTGGAACCAAGTAGCATCTCTGAAATGTGTCTTGTTTTTCTATGCAATTGTGGTGAATAAAAAGAAAACAGCAACCAGCGAGTAAATTCAAGCTCTCCCAACTGGTATTCCAACCTCGAGTCGTTCCTTCTTGAGTTCTGTCTCAAAATCGCACTAACAGTCTTTTCTAGCTGCCAACCGTGAACGTCACTCGAAGCACCCCGCCCTGGGAAAAATTATTAGTTGCTTTTATATTTATCCATATGCCCATAATCCCTGGCGTCTTCATGCGATCCCATAATTCATTGTGTCCCTGTCCCATAATGCATTGCATCTTTATTGCATAAAAATGCAATGCAAGTCCCCCCTCATTCTTTTACGTTATCTGGCCGAGGACGGATTACGGCAGAGCGGTAAGTGCTTTTTTCTCCCTCATTTCAACTGCAGTAGCTTTACATGCTAAGCAAATACGGGCTCTTTTTTGGCGGGGACAAGGCAAGTCACAACCAGTTGTGCTCGTCCCAGGTTCTGTCTCATCACATCTGCCACACTCCCCCCTGATCTCCTGATCACACAGATGACAGTGCGAGTACGGTCTTTTGTTCCAGGTGCTCCTCCGAAGGGGGATTGGTTGAGCAGCTTCATCGGAGGAGCTCTCATTAGACACATCCCAATCTATTGGCAAACTACTGATATCAGAGTGATTGGTTGTTGAGTCCAACTCTACGTCTATTGGCTGTTCACTATCCTCCGTGTCTTCTTCTCAGTTGTGGGATTTGAGCCCAAAAAAGGGCGCAGGTCTCTAACATGACGAAGCGTTCCATCAACCCACACTGACTGCTGACTCACCACCTCAGTCACAGCAATCAAATTATTTATGAGATATTGGCAGGAGACATTAAAAACTTCTTTCTTTCTTTTATTTTCTCACTGAAAGTAATGTCATTTCTTCTTTTTCAACATGTTTAAAACAAAATAGTCCCTTATTTATAAGGTAATGACAGGGTGTAATGGTTGTGCAAACTAAGGAACTAACAAAAGCAGGGACAAGCACTATTATTATACAGATATTATTCTATTAATATTTATTTATATTATAATATTAATATTAATTGAATTTTCACTGTATAATATTAGTTAAATTTGATCTGAAGCTTTCATTGTATAATGTTAAATCTATGGAGGAGCATTAGGTCAAATGCAATGATAAGGAAAAATAAATAATTGTGCGAATTAAATACATTTTTTTTCTTTTATCATTAGGCTACAGACTTATTGACTATGTAAAAACTCAGTGTTAAATATATTCACATTTTTCATAGCGACTTCAAAATTTTCAAATTCAGTTCTCCTACAATCATTAAATAACTTGAATAATATTAAGTCTGCTACTATAATCAAATATATTTTTTAATAACTTTAGAGAAATCATGAATGTAATATGAGCCTGGCACATACCAAATGCAATTACTGCCCACATAATTGAAAAAAAAAATTAACAAAATCAACTTTGAATCCTTTTAACAGCCAGAAATCTAAGAGAAATACAAATGCCCAGGTGCTTTAATGGTCCATGTGTGTGGTTAATGTGTATTTCTCTACAATCTAGAAAACAGAACTCATTTAGAAATATCTAAACTGCCAGCTCTATAAAACCATTCTCAGATCTATGGTTCAAAATGGCTTTGAACAAATGTATACACACAGTGTTTCAACATTTTATGCAAAAAGGAAAAATTACAATAATCTTCCATTATTCACAAAATAAGATTCATACCAGCCTTGACAAGTGATGCATTAGCTAGTATATCAGTGTATCTTTGTATCAAGAGAAGACTTATTGCTTGTATCAATTATGACAATGAACTAAACTTCTGATAAATATAACTTTCTACTAAAACAAGTAATATCAGCACAAATGTAGGAAATCATTTGTTATTTTAATTGATTAACTACTTTGCTTGGGGTTAAATTGATTTCACCCCAAGCAAGGTAGTAAAGCCACTAAGACACAAGGGGTTACTGGGTGTGGAAGAATTAGGAACAGAAACATTAATAATAAGAAAAATGAGAAAAGAGTAATCATCAGGACAGTACATAGCAATTGACATTGCATTTAAATTTTTGCAGATTAAAGTTGGCTGAAAAGCATGGAGCCAGAAGGGAGTTCCACAAGTAAGAAGTGCAAGAAAAGAAACTTTTAGCATAGAACATCTAGCCAGCTCAACTGTAAATTGATGAGACCTCAATGCTAATCTAGTACTCTGCTTAAATTCAAAAAGTACCATAGTGAAGAGCTCATCTGAACAATTACCATGAAAGTATTTATAGAAAAAACACTGTGAGGCAACCTAATGGTGATGGAAAAGTGACTGAAGCCAAGCCTGCCAGATCAGGACTGATAATATTGCTGAATCTTCTTTTGATTTTATCAAGGAGCTCAAGGTAAATAGCAGCAATATTCTAAGCATAGGTGATCAGTAGATATGTATGATAAATTCTAGAGAGAAAAATTGTCTCGCATAACACAGTGAACCAACTTTCTTAGCAGCTGAACTAGCAATGGATTCACTACAGTCTTTCCACTTCATGTCAGTTGAGAATGTTAGCGTGAGAAGGCGCAATGAGTCACTTTCCTGGAGGTTAGCATCAGCCATGCTGATGGAATGCAGAGAAGGGGTCTCTTAGATGATTAATGGAGTGAAGTTTAGTTTTGGAGGCATTAAAATTAACATTATTAATAATTCCTTTTCATACAATGTATCAGCAAATCTAATTTTGTATAAAGTTAAACAAGGAAAGTATTTGAAAATATAATAAAAATAAAAAATAGATACTATTTAAACATCTTGATAAAAGAAATTAATTATAAATTAAATTCTGTATTTATCTTAACACCTGAATAATAATTTGATTTATAATTATAAATATTGCTGTCACTTATAGTCTGGTTCTACTGCTATATATTTATTATATTTGATAAAATCCAAAGAAGAATCTGCAATGTTATTTGTCCTGACCTGGCATCTTGGGTTCAGTCACTTTTCCACCACTGTAATGTAACTTTCTGGACCTTTTCTATAAATACTTTTATGGTAATTGTTTGGATGAACTCTCATGGTACCTAGACTTTATGAATTTAAACACAGTACTAGAATGAGATATCATTTTACAGTCAAAATGGCTAAATGTAACTGTAAGTTTTCTTCTCTCGCACTTCTTGTTTACAGAAATCTCTTGCAACTTCTTGCTTTCTACTCAACTTTGATCTTCAAAAATTTAATTGCAACATCAACCATTATTCTCTGTCTTCTCATATTCTTTCACACTCAGTCACTCTGTGCATATTTGTGGCTTTGTTGCATTACTTGGGGTTAAATGATTAAAAACAAATAAAAAAAACAATTGTCTTTTTCAATATACATGCTTTGTTTTTCTCCCTATAACATTCTTTCATTTTAATTTCTAATATCAAATCATCCTATTTACATTTTATCTCTCTATAGTTCAAAGCAGCATGCTTGGCCACTACAGCACAGAGAAACCACTATTTTCTGCTATACTAGTGTGACACCTCTCATCGCAATAAGTGACTATTTGTTACTGCTCATAATAAATGTAAGCAAGTCATTGAAGGAGCTAAGTCTCTGTTTTCTGAGAGAATGAGGCACTGCATAGCCTCTAACAACTTAGGCTCTTGTGATTATTGACAGCTCTGTAATAGGTTATTAAATAAGTGCAAGGTCTCTATTCCCCCCCACTCTTCAATCAATTTGAGGTGTTATCATCCTCTGCTGTAGTACCCCTGCCTAAGTTCCCACATAGAACTGAATCTCTGTTGAGTGTTATATATGTTAAGAAATGGACAAGGTCCGACAATTTATTTATTAAAGACATTTTTATGTTTAACGTTGTTATTTATATATGTATATTTAACATATGACGTCATTTGTTTACATTCGATACGCCAGAGCAGTTATGAATGTATGAGATTCATGGAAGATTGAAGTTTATAAACAGTAAATTTGACCTTGTCTACCGTAAGGTTCTTTGTGGCCGAGCGGTCAAGGCACGTCAGCGTATATGACGGTTCCGTATAGGATGCAGGTTCGAATCCTGTCAAAGAATGAATATTTTCTATGAAAATTTCTCGGACATTCAGGCCGGTAAATGTTATTTAATACTGTTTATCATAAACAGAGCATTTGCTTAAATACTTGTATCTATAAATAACAACGTTAAACATAAAAATGTCTTTAATAAATATATATATATATATATATAATCCCATCCATGGTTTCTGATATCTAACTTTGATCCCCACAAAGCATGTGGACCCAATTGTATCTCTGTAATAACTATTAAGTGTGCTCCCAAACTGGATCTTGTTCTCTCTAAACTGTATAATAAATGCCTCACTGCATCCTGTTTTTCTGCCTGCTGGAAGTCATCATCTGTTGTTCCAGTTTTAAAGAACACTGGTGAACTGTCCAACCCTTTCAACTATCAGCCTACTAGCCTTCTACCTCTTTGGGGGAAATTCCTAGGGGCCCTAATCATTGCTGAATTAGTTCTCTCATTGCAGTGCCTTTTCTCAAACAAGTAATACAGTTTTTTGTTTCTCCAGGTCAACTGCTGATGTACTGGTGTGGAAGGAGTCTGTCATGCTCTAGATAAAAATGGTAAAGCCCAGGCTGTAGTATTAAATTTTTCTGTTAAAAATGATACAGAGTAAATAAAACAATCAGATATTACCTTGAACTATGAATTATATAAAGATAAAAAGGTGCTATTGCCTTACCTTTGCAGGTGAGCATTTCAAGGTATGGCCTGTTAATGACAGTGTCATCTTCCTCAAGATGCAAGCTGGAAGCACTGAGACTGGCTTGGTTCTCAAACAAACTGTCCAGATTTTCCTCAGAGGCCAACATCCTTTTCCTTTTTTGGTAACTTACTTCACTTGTTGTACTCTCAGGTGTCTCACTTTCTTTGAGGTCCAGTCTCCTCCTTTCCTGTTTTGTCCACTTAAAGTCATCCGGTGACCAAGGAAATTCAATCTGATAGTCTGGAACTGCAAGAAAAAACAAAAAAAAAAAAACAATTTTTGAAATATTTATTCCAGTATTTTCTGTTTTGAGACAATTTTTTTTTCTTTTGCTAAAGTCCACTTACTACA